>CAWUFW010012511.1:0-537419 GCA_963921515.1 Calotriton arnoldi | reverse complement strand
TAGAGATCACCTTAATGCATTTACATATACATCGCATGCCAGTCACACGTATACTCACTAAAACACATCTGTGCATGCACTCATTAAACCTTTAACTCAATGGGAAAAAGTTATACACGCTGGATTTGGTCAATGGTTGTTCTCATCATTTTGATTCTGGGGGCTGAATTTAACGTGGTAATTTGCCTGCTATTATAAGAGATAGTTTTGAAAACTGCACAGTCTTCAAATAAGAAAGAGAGAACTGACCTTGGGGCATATACAAGAACTGCCGCTAAATAACGCTAACGCTAAAGTTAAAGGCAGCTTCTTTAACGCGCCTATCACCGTTATCGCTCCCCTGTTAGCGATGTATTTACAATACGTCGCTACATGGTGATAGTTTCAGGTAGCTGCGGTGAAAAACTGCCAGTAACACTAGCGTGAAGACGATTCGCAATTCTGACGTTAGATCAGAAACTGGGAATCTGTTAGGACGTCTAAAAAAGGAGCATAAGGCAGTTATATTACAATCACGTACGGGACTGGATACTGCGTTATAAAAATTAACCAGTCCCCATCTGGTGCCTCTAGTGTTAAAAGTAGCACCAATATCCCTCCACACCGAATGGGAACAACCTGGATCTTGCTGTCTAAGGCCACAGATACATATGTGACTAAGCCCCTTTAGCTCTCCCACTGGAAGACGGGGTAGCGGGGACAAAATAAGCCTTGTATCCTTCTAAAAACAGATTACTTTCAACCAGCCAGGTTTCTTGAAGACAGATTATCTTAAACTGTTTTAAGAAATTGACTAAAGAGGGATCTTGAAATTTAGTTGCCAGCCCAGCAATATTCCAAGAAATAAAATTGCGAGAGGCCACTACACTTGACCTCCCCACGGCATCAACTAAGGGCACTGCATTGTGACCACCCCCTGGCTCCTGTATTACTATTGGCAATAGTCAGTCGCAATCTTCTAATCCACTTAATGCAGAAAATCTGTTTTGTACTTCCAAAAAGGAGTAGTGGCCGGCTGAACCTGCGGGAAGAGTGGTTGATGCATTCTAACTACTGTCTGTGCGGCTGGTACGGAACTATGCAACCTTCCTGGTCCAGTATTTGTCCTTACATTATAGTCAATAGGACATGTGGAAACCCTGGGCTTATAAAAACCCAAGGGGAAAGTTCTGATAGCACCTGAGGGGGATTGCGGTTAGCGCCCTTATGGAGGATTCTAGCCACTAGATTAGGGTTATTGAAATTCACAATAATACAATCTTTAATACCCACTTTAGCAGATGGCCCCACCCAACTCACCCTACGTGCCATAATGATGTTGTTAGCAATACTCAGACCAGTAGCTGTATTTTGGGCAAACCAATGTGTTAATTTGTTTTTAGTTGATTAAAATCCTCTGTAGCCCCTATTTCAAGCGGTGGAACATCCCCTAAAACAACAACATAGGGGTAGATTCAGGTGGGAGGTTAATTACAGGAAGACAAGTTGATTGAGAATCCTGGAGTGCTAACCCTGTCATATCCTTCAATCTAGGCGTCACTACCCTAGATGGATAACGAGAAATCACTCCACCACAACTACTAGTGGTAATTTTATCGTTATTTGATTCCATTGGGTCTATGACCGCCTCAACATCCCCTGCAGTGCATTTCCCACTACTGCATCCCTAGCAGTCTGTGTAACACATATCCTGTTAGAATTTTCAACTTTCGAGGTTAAACAGTTACAACCGGTCTGTCCCTCGAGTTTGGATAAAACTTCCTCGATAGCCCCAATTTTCTGCCTTATTGGATCAAGAGAAGAAGACAACAACATTTCCATTTTCCCCCAAAAATGGTCCTCATGATCTCTAATAGAACAAGACCCAGGCAACGTACATGCATTAGGGATAAGTAAAGGTAAGTCATTCGAACTGTTTGTTGCTAAGGGAGAAGAAGACGCCTCGATACCGCTATCTAACTTGTGGGCTAATCTACTACTTTTCGAGGACCCACCATTCTTCCCTTTTCTTTTCCTTGCCTGTGGGTCACTACTATTAAGCTGTCCTAATTTGGCCTTTTGGCCTCTTGTCTTGGCTTTTACTGGGCTGGAAGTAGTTATCAGCTCTATGCCAGGGCTAGGTAAAATTTGCGTCGAGACTGGAGTTAGTTCCGGAGAGAAGGGAAGAGTATGCCGAGAAGGATCGGCATTCCTGATCCCTTCTACTATGGGAGCTGCCAATTTAATAGGAGTTCTATCTTCTAAAGACAGGGGCTCTAATGATAATCTCCTTTCCGTAAGCTGAATTTCATGTATAAGAACTGATTCAGCTCTTGAGAAAAATGCGTCCAGGGTCCCAATCACACTCTTACCGGGGTCATTTTCCGTTTGCTCATTTCCCAAAATGATAAGACTAATACAAGGTGTATGGCAAGGGAAAGGACAAAGCAGCAAAAGGATTGGCGCTAGTAGGACTTGGCAAGACTACAGGTTCATAAAATGCCAAGAAGTAAAAAACCCGGTTAAAACACTATTAAGAACAAATTCGAACACCTAATAAAATAAGCTAATTTATAATAGGTGTAATAATACAGTTCCGGGGGAAAAGCAGAGATTAGGACTTGTACCAATAAAATTTCAATGTGCAAAATAAGCAGTGTATACAATATGTATAATAAACATACAGTCCTTATGAAAAAACAGAACTAGCAGCAGTTCAAGCAACCCACAATTTGTGCAAAATAAGCAATGTAAACAAGCAACATGCGGCACTATTATTGTACCTACGAAAAATAAAACCTAACAACTATCATAGGTTTATACAACAAAGAGAAAGAAGCCAACAATGTACAAGATAAAATATGTCCAGACAAAGTAGAACTGTCCAACACTATTAAGTCCTGATAGACCGAAAAGCAACACCACTTGGGGAGAGAGTTAAAATGCAATAGTTCCAGTTAAGAAGGATAAAAATTAAACATACGACTTCGTCTGTACCTGGTGAGGGGTAAGCTCATCGACGTCCTATATGCTCTAAGGGAACTTTCACGAGCTACTCTAGGGAAAGAGAGGTGGCCCAGCCCAGCCTCTTCCAGGCTATGACGGGCAAGGACGGGCCCGCCCTTGGCCCGGACTTCGCCCGGGCGCGGCCCGCGCGCGTCCGCGCTGCGGGAGACTCAGCTGGGCTAAAAGCACCTCCTGGCGCTTGCGTAGTAGCAGGAGCAGGCGTGCAGCTTTTGCCTGCCGGGAGTTGTGGTTCCTTCGAGCCGTTCCCCTCACGGCTGTGTGGCAGAAGCGGAGAACCAGAAAAGGAAAGCCGTTCCCCTCACGGCAAAAAGGATTTACAGTGGCCGTTCCCCTCACGGTCTGTAATCCGCTCTGCAAAGCGTCCCGCGCAGCGGAGGCTCAGCTGGAGCTAAAAGCACCTCCTGGCGCTTGCGTAGTAGCAGGAGCAGGCGTGCAGCTTTTGCCTGCCGGGAGTTGTGGTTCCTTCGAGCCGTTCCCCTCACGGCTGTGTGGCAGAAGCGGAGAACCAGAAAGGAAAGCCGTTCCCCTCACGGCAAAAAGGATTTACAGTGGCCGTTCCCCTCACGGTCTGTAATCCGCTCTGCAAGCTGTCCCGCGCAGCGGAGGCTCAGCTGGGCTAAAAGCACCTCCTGGCGCTTGCGTAGTAGCAGGAGCAGGCGTGCAGCTTTTGCCTGCCGGGAGTTGTGGTTCCTTCGAGCCGTTCCCCTCACGGCTGTGTGGCAGAAGCGGAGAACCAGAAAAGGAAAGCCGTTCCCCTCACGGCAAAAAAGGATTTACAGTGGCCGTTCCCCTCACGGTCTGTAATCCGCTCTGCAAAGCGTCCCTTTCTACACCTCTCTTGCCTCTATCTGCACCTCACTTGCCTCTTTCTGCATTTCTCTTGCCTCTTTCTGCACCTCACTCTCTTCTTTCTGCACCTCTCTTGCCTCTTTCAGCACTTCTCTTGCTCCTTTCAGCACTCATCCTGCTTCTTTATGCACCTCTCTTGTCTCTTTCTGCACTTCTAATACCTCTTTCTGTACCTCTCTTGCTTCTTTCTGCACCTCTCTTGCCTCTTTCTTTACCTCTCTTACCTCTTTCTACACATTTCTTCCTGTTTCTGCACTTCTCTTGCGTTTTTCTGCACTTCTCTTGTTTCTTTTTGCACTTC
The DNA here is from genome assembly GCA_963921515.1 of Calotriton arnoldi. Classification (NCBI taxonomy): domain Eukaryota; kingdom Metazoa; phylum Chordata; class Amphibia; order Caudata; family Salamandridae; genus Calotriton; species Calotriton arnoldi. The sequence goes on along the minus strand of CAWUFW010012511.1, from coordinate 533,263 downwards.
TTTTCCCTTTTCTGCACTTTTCTTGCCTCTTTCTGCACATTGCTTGCCTCTCTGCCCTTCTCTTGCTTCTTTATGCACATCTCTTGTTTCTTTCTGCAACTCACTTGTAGGAGAGTAGGATCTGCTTCACATGGGTACCCCCACTTTTTGCTGATGCTTCACTGTTTTTCGACATTAGTCTGGCTGGGGCCCTGCTAATCAGAACCCCAGCCTAGCTGCTTCCTCTCTAAAATGGTTTCCATGTGCCTTAGGCACATCACTGATTGGAATCTGGAGTGCCCTTATAAGTCCCTAGTATATGGTATACTATGTACCAAGGGCATAGGTACCTCAGAGGCCTACCAGGGGCTGCAGCATGTATTATGCCACCCCTGGCAGGCCATCCAAACTGACACCACAGGTCTGCTACTGCAGCCTGGGTAAGGTGGTGCATGCACTCCTTACTGTGATATAGGTTACCTATATCACTAAATACATACACACATATAAACCTATAAGTCACTCCTAAGGCAGGCCTTATCAATCCTAAAGGCAGAGCGCATGGTTCCTATGTGAGTTTGCCCCTGCATGAGCAGGGCCCCTCTGCAGCATTCGGAGACCCTTCTCTGATGCTGTTTGTAGTGCAGCCTGACCATATACTCTTAAGCGCATTATAACCTCGCGTTAAATGCTAACTTTGGAATGGCTGCACCTGAACATGTCATGTTTGGTGTCAAACATCTTGGAATACTACCCCCGCCAATTCTGGCGGCGGGGGTAGCATTCCACCCTTCTAGAGGGAAAGACATGTTAACTCTGGCTAGCCCGGTAACTTCTTTCCAAAGCCCTGGCATCACAAAATGGATGCTGCTGCCACAGACACGAGTCTGGCCTCCTGCTGCTGGACGAAACTCCGGCAGGGGAGGCCTGGACAATAGGTTTCCTGTCCCAGGAGGTGTGACCACCTCCCCAGACAGGATAATGTGTATTGGGGCTGGGCGGGAGCACTTTCTGGTGCTTTTGAAGCCCTGCACTGGGGGCACACTTGGTGTCCCTGTGCATACCCCAGTTCAAACCGGATCAGGGGCTTGCAGCCCCTGCTTTGGCGCGAACTGGACAAAGGGAAAGGGTGTAGCCACCCCTCTGCCCTGACCCACCCATAGGTGGGGCCACAGAGTAGTCCAACCCCTATCCTTAGTATAAGTATAGGAACCCAGTCATTAGGACTTTAGATTATCCCTGGACGAAACTCTGAAACTGAATCCTGGACCTTCGACGCTCTACTCACGATTAGAGGACAGAAGAATCTCCCTTGGGGTCAAGGAGTGACTCCCCTGCTTGGCTGGCACCAAAGAAGCATCTGTCCGGTTCGCATTTCTGAAGCTCCCGCCGGACGCCGAAGTCATCGCATCACCAGAGGTGGATTCTCAAACTTCCCCGAGGCTACCCTGAGTCCCCAGCAAAGCTGAGGGCCGTGGCTATCGTGGGTGACTTGAGACCATGACCCCTGGACACCGAGCACATTTGCAAGTGCATCCTTTTCTGGGTCTCCCCTGAAGTTGTGCTTTGGGCTCCGAGTAGCCCTAGCCTCCAGCACCAACTGCTCCGAAGATCACTGGCCTCCACTCCATGAATGTCCTGTGAGCCAGATCCATGTGCGGCGTCTCGAGGCTCCTTCGCGGTCGCTAGCCCGTTGGCTAGTAGCCCTTAACGAAGGCCAATATTTTTCTACCTTGGCATCCTGGTTGCTCCAGGTCCGCCCTCACTTACCTTCGTTGGGTGAGTTCCCCAGACCTTGCTGGTCTGCACCATCGACGATCTTCCTCTGCATCGAGACTTGCCGTTGCCAAGGCTTGTTGGGTCCAATACGGTCGCCGATACCTCAGCACTCGACAGACATTGTGTACCAGCACGAATCCTGCTCCTGGTTGCCGACAACGCCTCCTGGACCTCGTGGCTGAAGAGTCAAGAAGACCGTCAATGCACCTGAAGCACTCGACATCGGTGGGCATCTGTCCATCGCCTTCCTGGTCACTGGCTAGTGACCCAGACTCTGTCCCCTCTGCTTTCAGGTTCTTCAGAACTCCGATCCACTCTTGGATCCACCCGGACACTTTTCACTTGGTCGCCAGCAGCACTTTGCAGCAGATCACCATTCAAATCGACGACGAAACCCGACCCCGAAAGGCACCTATGCACCCGGCTTCCCTGGGTGAGGTAACATGAGTACTCCGGTGCTCCCGTGGGTAGAGGCTCTTCAAAGTCCTAGATCTCAAAGGGTTTGCTCCAAGTCCTCCTTTAAGTGTCCCTTTTCTCTAATTTCCCGATCACGACTTTCTCCATAGAAGTCAACGGCGTATCGCGGTTGTGTATTTACACTGCACGCGTCCCCCGTGGGTCCTCTGTGTCACTACCTTGGGTGGTTCCTTGTGGTCCAAGCACTTCTAGAGGCTCTAGGCCTAGTGTCTAGTTCAGTCGTGGTTCTTATACCACTTTATTGGTATATGGTTTGGTACGCCCCTAGGGCCCAAACGTATATTTGTGCTATTACTGTGTTTAAATAACTTCTAACTTATGTACTTCGAACTCTAGCCTCATAAAGAGACTAGAGGGTGTGTTTAGCAATAAATACATATATTTTGAATATATACCTGGTGTGGTGCTCTTTCATTTGATCACTCAAGAGATTATAGACTGGTAAAACAAGCTGCTTTACATTCCTTCAAGACTTAGCCTGAAGGCTGCTCTCCATAGCTACCACTAGGATAGCTTTCAATAAGGTTGTCTTTAACCTATCTCCAATAAGGGGTTGTTTGGACTGGTGCAAGGTGCCCACTATAATTAGTGGACAGCATATACCAGGCCAACTTCTCACATCACTTGCCTCTTTCTGAACTTCTCTTGCCTCTTTCTGCACCTCACTCTCTTCTTTCTGCACCTCTCTTGCCTCTTTTTTGCACTTCTCTTGCTCTTTTCAGTACTACTCCTGCTTCTTTATGCATCTTTCTTGTCTCCTTCTGTACTTCGCCTGCCACCTTCTGCACCTCTCTTGCTTCTTTCTTTTACCTTTCTTGCCTCTATCTACACATTTCTTCCTGTTTCTTGTCTTCTCTTGCTTTTATCTGCACTTCTCTTTCCTCTTTCTGCACCTCTCTTGCCTCTTTTTACATCTCTCTTGCCTCTTTTTGCACTTCTCTTGCTTCTTTCTGCACCTCTCTTGCCTCTTTCTGCACCTTTCTTGCCTCTTTCTGTACATCTCTTGCTCCTTTCAGCATCACTCCTGCTTCTTTCAGCAACTCTCTTGTCTCTCTCTGCACTTCTCTTGCCTCTTTCTACACCTCTCTTGCCGCTTTATGCATAATTTCTGTCTCTTTCTGAACTTCTCTTGCTTCTTTCTGCACTTTTCTTGCTTCTTACTGCACTCTCTGTCCTCTTTCTATATTTCTCTTGTCTCTTTCTGCTCCTCTCTTGCCTCTTTCTGCACATTTCTTGCTTCTTACTGCACTCTCTGTCCTCTTTCTATATTTCTCTTGTCTCTTTCTGCACATTTCTTCCTCTTTTTGCACTACTCTTGCTTCTTTCTGCACTTTTCTTGATTCTTTCTGCACCTCTATTGCCTCTTTCTGCACTTCTCTTGCTTCTTTCGGTACCTCTCTTGCATCTTTTTTCAACTCATTTGACTCTTTCTGCACTTCTCCTGCCTCTTTCTGCACCTCACTATCTTCTTTCTGACATTAGCTTGACTATTTCTGTACCTGACTTGACTCTTGCTGTACCTCACTCTCTGCTTTCTGTACTTCTCATGCCTCTTTCCATACTTCTCTTGCTTCTTTTTGTAGCTTCCTTCCTCTTTCAGCACCTCTCTTGTTTTTCAGAACTTCTCTTACCTCTTTCTGCACTTCTCTTGCCTCTATCTGTGCTTCTCTTGCCTCTTTTTGCACTTATCTTGACTCTTTCTGTATATTTCTGATTCTTTCTGCCCCCCTCTTGTTTTTCTGCACTTCTCTTGCCTCTTTCTGCACTTCTCTTGCATCTTTCTGCACCACTCTTGCCCCTTTCTGCACTTCACTTGCTTCTTTCTGCACCTCTCTTGCCTCTTTCTGCACCTCTCTTGCCTCTTTCTGCACCACTCTTGCCTCTTTCTGCATTTCTCTTGCTTCTTTCTGCACCACTCTTGCCTCTTTCCGCGTCTCACGTGACTCTTTCTTCTCTTCTCCTACCTCTTTCTGCACCTCTCTTGTCTCTTTTTGTACCTTTCTTGCCTCTTTCTGCCCATTTCTTCCTCTTTCTGCACTTCTCTTGCTTGTTTCTTTACTTTTCTTGCTACTTTCTTTACTTCAAACAAATGATGGACGGAATGCTGACAATGCAAACATTCTCCCCCAGTCAAAAGATCTGGGTTAAATCCATCGTTCTTTTGCCCACTACGCCACCCCAGTTTGGACCCAGCCATATGCAAATCAGTCTTGACCCTGTGCCCCATGGGAACAGTCCAGGCCGAACTGCCAGGCCAGGTCCTCCCTGGACCGGAAACAAGCATCCTGGGACCGGTTTCAGGGTATGTCACCCTTCTTCAGCCAGGCTAGCTTGAATCCAGTGGCACAGTGAGCAAGGGACCCACATCTGGGCATACCCATCCCACTTAGGGCGAAAAGTGTTACAGCAAACAAATGATGGACGGAATGCTGACAATGCAAACATTCTCCCCCATCTGGGTTAAATCCATCGTTCTTTTGCCCACTACGCCACCCCAGTTTGGACCCAGCCATATGCAAATCAGTCTTGACTCTGTGCCCCATGGGAACAGTCCAGACCAAACTGCCAGGTCAGGTCCTCCCTGGACCGGAAACAAGCATCCTGGGACCGGTTTCAGAGTATGTCACCCTTCTTCAGCCAGGCTAGCTTGAATCCAGTGGCACAGTGAGCAAGGGACCCACGTCTGGGCATACCCATCCCACTTAGGGCGAAAAGTGTTACAGCAAACAAATGATGGACGGATTGCTGACAATGCAAACATTCTCCCCCAGTCAAAAGATCTGGGTTAAATCCATCGTTCTTTTGCCCACTATGCCACCCCAGTTTGGACCCAGCCATATGCAAATCAGTCTTGACCCTGTGCCCCATGGGAAAAGTCCAGACTGAACTGCCAGGCCAGGTCCTCCCTGGACCGGAAACAAGCATCCTGGGACCGGTTTCAGGGTATGTCACCCTTCTTCAGCCAGGCTAGCTTGAATCCAGTGGCACAGTGAGCAAGGGACCCACATCTGGGAATACCCATCCCACTTAGGACGAAAAGTGTTACAGCATACAAATGATGGACGGAATGCTGACAATGCAAACAATCCCCCCCAGTCAAAAGATCTGTGTTATATCCATCGTTCTTTTGCCCACTATGCCACCCCAGTTTGGACCCAGCCATATGCAAATCATTCTTGACCCTGTGCCCCATGGGAACAGTCCAGACCGAACTGCCAGGCCAGGTCCTCCCTGGACCGGAAACAAGCATCCTGGGACCGGTTTCAGGGTATGTCACCCTTCTTCCTTGTGTGTCTTTTGCTTTCTCGCCCTAAGTGCGCCAGGTATGCCCAGACGTGGGTCCTGGGCTCACTGTGCCACTGGAATCAAGCTATCCTGGCTGAAGAGGGGTGAAACCCCGAAACCGGTCCTAGGATGCTTGTTTCCGGTCCAGGGAGGACCTGGCTTGGCAGTTCGGGCTGGACTGTTCCCATGAGGCACAGGGTCAAGACTGATTTGCATATGGTCAGGTCTAAACTGGGGTGGCATGGTGAGCAAAAGAATGATGGATTTAACCCAGATCTCTTGACTGGGGGTGAATGTTTTGATTTGTTCTGCATTCCGTCCATCAATTGTGTGTCTTTTGCTTTCTCGCCCTAAGTGCGCCAGGTATGCCCAGACATGGGTCCTGGGCTCACTGTGCCACTGGAATCAAACTATCCTGGCTGAAGAGGTGAAACCCCGAAACCGGTCATAGGATGCTTGTTTCCGGTCCAGGGAGGACCTGGCTTGGCAGTTCGGGCTGGACTGTTCCAATGAGGCACAGGGTCAAGACTGATTTGCATATGGCCAGGTCTAAACTGGGGTGGCATGGTGAGCAAAAGAATGATGGATTTAACCCAGATCTCTTGACTGGGGGTGAATGTTTTGATTTGTTCTGCATTCCGTCCATCAATTGTGTGTCTTTTACTTTCTTTACTTCCCTTTGTGAGAAGTTGGCCTGGCATATGCTGTCCACTAATTATAGTGGGCACCTTGCACCAGTCCAAACAACCCCTTATTGGAGATAGGTTAAAGACAACCTTTATTGAAAGCTATCCTAGTGGTAGCTATGGAGAGCAGCCTTCAGGCTAAGTCTTGAAGGAATGTAAAGCAGCTTGTTTTACCAGTCTATAATCTCTTGAGTGACCAAATGAAAGAGGACCACACCAGGTATATATTCAAAATATATGTATTTATTGCTAAACACACCCCTCTAGTCTCTTTATGAGGCTAGAGTTCGAAGTACATAAGTTATAAGTTAGTTATCTACAGTAATAGCACAAATACACGTTTGAGCCCTAGGGGCGTACCAAACCATATACCAATAAAGTGGTATAAGAACCACGACTGACCTAGACACAGGGCCTAGAGCCTGTAGAAGTGCTTGGACCACAAGGAACCACCCAAGGTAGTGACACAGGGGACCCACGGGGGACGCGTGCAGTGTATGAACACAGCCGCGAATCGCCGTTAACTTCTATGGGGAAAGTCGCGGTTTGAATTTAAAAGAAAAGGGACACTTAGAGGAGGACTTGGAGCAAACCCTTTGAGAACTAGGCTGTTCTAGTGTCAATACCCACGGGAGCACCGGAGTACTCGAGTTACCTCACCCAGGGGAGCCGGGTGCATAGGTGTCTTTCGGGGTCGGGTTTCGTCATCGCTTTCAATGGCGATCTGCTGCAAAGTGCTGCTGGCGGCCAAGTCGAAAGTGTTCGGGTGGATCCAAAGGTGGATCGAAGATTTGAAGAACCTGACAGCAGAGGGGACAGAGTCTGGGTCACTAGGCAGTGACCAGGAAGGCGATGAGCAGATGCCCACCGATGTCGAGTGCTTCAGGTAGGTTGACAGTCGTCCTGACTCTTCAGCCATGAGGTCCAGGAGGCGTCGACGATGACCAGGAGCTGGATTTGAGCTGCCCCACAATGTCTGTCGATTGCAGGGGTGTCGGCAACCGGAGTGGACCCAACAAGCCTTGGCAACGGCAAGTCTCATGGAAATGGAAGAAGGACGGTGGTGCAGACCAGCAAGGTCTGTGGGACTCACCCAGCGAAGGTAAGTCAGGGCACGCCTGGAGCAACCAGGGAGCCCAAGCAGAAGAAGATTGGCCTTCAGGAGGGCCTACTAGCCAACGGACTAGCGACCGCGAAGGAGCCTCGAGTCGACGCACGTGGAGCTGGCTCACAGGACAGTCGTGGAGTGGAGGCCAGTGATCTTCAGTGCAGTCGGTGCTGGAGGCTGGGGCTACTCCGAGCCCAAAGCACGACTTCGTGGGAGACCAAGAAGAGGATGCACTTGCAAATGCAATCGGTGTCCAGGGGTCACGGTTCCACGTTACCCACGACAGCTACGGGCCTCAGCTTTGCTGGGGACTCAGGGCAGCCTCGGGAAGTCTGGAAATCTACCTCTGGTGATGCAAAGACTTCGGCGTCCGGCGGGAGCTTCAGCGATGCAGACCGGACAATTGCTTCTTTGGTGCCTGCCAAGCAGGGGAGTCACTATATGACCCCAAGGGAGATTCTTCAGTCCTCTAATCTTGAAGTAGAGCGTCGAAGGTCCAGGATTCTGTGTCAGAGTTTCGTCCAGGTTAATCTAAAGTCCTAAGGACTGGGGTCCCATACTTATACTAAGGTAGGGGTTGGACATACTCTGTGGACCCACCTATGGGAGGGTCAGGGCAGAGGGGTGGTTACACCCCTTTCCCTTTGTCCAGTTTTGCACCAGAGCAGGGGCTGGAAGCCCCTGAGCCGGTTTGACCTGGGGTATGCACAGGGACACCAAATGTGCCCCCAGTGCAGGACTTCAAAGCACCAGAGAGTGCTCCCGCCCAGCCCCAATACACACTATCCTGTCTGGGGAGGTGGTTACACCTCCCTGGGACAGGAAACCTATTGTCCAGGCCTCCCCTGCCGGAGTTTCGGTCAGCAGCAGGAGGCCAGACTCGTGTCTGTGGCAGCGGCATCCATTTTGTGATGCCAGGGCTTGGAAAGAAGTTACCGGGCAGGCCGGTGTGTACATGTCTCTCCCTCTAGAAGGGTGGAATGCTACCCCCACCGCCAGAACTGGCGGGGGGTAGTATTCCAAGATGTTTGACACCAAACACGACATGTTTCCGTGCAGCTATCCCAAAGTTAGCATTTAACGCAAGGTTATAATGCGCTTAAGAGTATATGGTCGGGCTGCACTACAACCAGCATCAGAGAAGGGTCTCTGAATGCTGCAGAGGGGCCCAGCTCATGCAGGGGCACCCTCTCACATAGGAACCACGCACTCTGCCTTCAGGATTGATAAGGCCTGCCATAGGAGTGACTTATAGGTTTATATGTGTGTATGTATGTAGTGATATAGGTAGCCTATATCACAGTAAGGGGTGCATGCACCACCTTACCCAGGCTGCAGTAGCAGACCTGTGGTGTCCTTTTGGCTGGCCTTCCAGGGGTGGCACAATACATGCTTCAGCCCCTGGCAGGCCTCTGAGGTACCTATGCCCTGGGTACATAGTATACCATATACTAGGGACTTATAAGGGCACTCCAGATTCCAATCAGAGATGTGCCTAAGGCACATGGAAACCATTTTAGAGAGGAAGCAGCTAGGCTGGGGTTCTGATTAGCAGGGCCCCAGCCAGACTAAGGTCGAAAAACAGTGAAGCATCAGCAAAAAGTGGGGGTACCCATGTGAAGCAGATCCTACTCTCCTACACAACCCCCCAAGCATAGGGACATTAAACTAACCTTGCCCAGTTAAGTCTTCATGTTCTAAGTGGAAGTACCTAGAGAGTCCATCTGCATTGGCATGGTTACTCCCAGGTCTATGTTCCACTGTGAAGTCCATCCCCTGTAGGGAAATGGACCACCTAAGCAGTTTGGGGTTTTCACCCTTCATTTGTTTTAGCCATAAGAGGGGCTTATGGTCTGTTTGAACAAGGAAGTGAGTACCAAACAAGTATGGCCTCAACTTCTTCAGAGCCCAGACCACAGCAAAGGCCTCCCTCTCAATGGCTGACCAACGTTTCTCTCTAGGGGTCAGCCTTCTGCTAATAAAAGCTACTGGCTGATCCTGACCTTCATCATTCAATTGTGACAGTACAGCCCCTACCCCCAATTCAGATGCATCGGTTTGGACAAAGAACTTCTTGGAGTAATCAGGACTCTGTAGAATAGGAGCAGTGCACATGGCCTGCTTCAGGTCATCAAATGCCTTTTGACAGCTAACTGTCCACTGAACCTTTTTGGGCATTTTCTTGGAAGTTAAGTCATTCAGGGGCGTCACTATTGATCCATACACCTTGACAAATCTCCTATAGTACCCAGTCAGGCCTAAAAAGGCTCTCACCTGAGTCTGGGTAGTTGGAGCAGTCCAGTCCATGATGGTCTGGATCTTGCTCTGCAGTGGTTGAACCTGGCCTCCACCCACAAGGTGGCCCAGGTACACAACCTGACTGTGCCCTATCTGGCACTTTGTGGCCTTGATAGTCAGGCCTGCTTTCTGCAGGGCCTGCAAAACATTTCTGAGGTGGACCAGGTGATCCTCACAGGTGGAGCTAAAGACAGCAATATCATCTAGATATGCTGCACTATAGGCTTCCAGACCTGTAAGGACTGTATTCACCAACCTCTGAAAAGTGGCAGGTGCATTCTTCAGACCAAAGGGCATCACCACAAATTGATAATGCCCACTAGGGGTTGAGAATGCTGTCTTTGGCTTTGCATCATCAGCTAGTCTGATCTGCCAGTAGCCAGCTGTCAGGTCAAATGTGCTTAGATACTTGGCTGAGGCCAAAGTGTCTATTAGCTCATCTGCCCTAGGTATTGGATGGGCATCAGTCCTAGTGACTGCATTGAGACCCCTGTAGTCCACACAAAACCTCATCTCTCTTTTCCCACCATTGGTGTGAGGTTTTGGCACAAGGACCACTGGACTAGCCCAAGGGCTATCTGAGGGTTCAATAACTCCCAAATCCAACATCTTCTGGACTTCTGTCCTGATACAGTCCCTGACATGGTCAGGTTGCCTATAAATCTTATTTTTAATAGGCAGACTGTCCCCAGTGTCCACTTCATGAGTGCACCAGGTAGTCTGACTGGGTGTCAGTGAGAATATGTGTCTGAACTGATTGAGCACCTGTCTGCAATCAGTCTGCTGCTGGGTAGTGAGGCTGCCTGCCAAGGCTACACCATCCACTGACCCATCATCAGGGTTCTGTGAGAGCAGGTCAGGGAGTGGGTCACTCTCTTCCTCCTGTCCCTCATCAGTAGCCATGAGCAAGCCCATGTCTGCCCTGTCCACATATGGTTTTAACCTGTTGACATGGAGAACCCTGTGGGGACTCCTGGGTGTTCCTAGGTCCACCAAATAGGTAACCTCACCCTTCTGTTCAACAATGGTATGGGGTCCACTCCATTTGTCTTGGAGAGCTGCTGGGGCCACTGGCTCCAACACCCACACCTTCTGTCCTGGCTGGTAAACAGTCAGTACAGCCTTTTGGTCATGCCAGGCTTTTTGCAGTTCCTGGCTAGCCTCAAGGTTTTTAGTTGCCTTTTTCATGTACTCAGCCATCCGGGAGCGGAGACCAAGTACATAGTCCACTATGTCTTGCTTTGGGGGCTTGAGAGGTAACTCCCATCCTTCCTTCACCAAGCACAATGGACCCCTGACAGGGTGACCAAACAAAAGTTCAAAAGGGCTGTAGCCAACCCCTTTTGAGGCACCTCCCTGTATGCAAATAAAAGGCAGGGCAAGAGTATGTCCCATCTTCGCCTAAGCTTTTCTGGGAGCCCTTTAATCATGCCCTTCAAGGTTTTGTTGAATCTCTCAACTAAACCATTGCATTGTGGGTGATAGGGTGTGGTGAACTTGTAAGTCACTCCACACTCCTTCCACATTGCTTTTAAGTATCCAGACATAAAGTTAGCACCCCTGTCTGATACAACCTCCTTAGGAAGCCCACTCTTGAGAAAATTCCCAGGAGGGCTCTTGCCACCACAGGTGCTGTAGTGGTCCTAAGGGGAATAGCCTCTGGGTACCTGGTGGCATGATCCACCTACCACCAGGATAAACCTGTGCCCAGATGCTGTTTGGGGATCCATGGGACCAACAATGTCAATCCCCACCCTTTCAAAGGGAACCCCCACCACAGGTAGTGGTATCAGGGGGCCTTTGTAGTGCCACCTGCCTTGCCACTGGCCTGGCAGGTTACACAGGAGCGACAAAACTCCTTGGTGTCTTCAGACATGTGGGGCCAGTGAAAGTGAGGGACAATTCTGTCCCAAGTCTTGTTCTGGCCCAGGTGACCTGCTAAGGGAATGTCATGGGCTAGGGTCAATAGGAAGCCCCTGAACTTCAGAGGTATAACCAACCTCCTGGTGGCACCAGGCTTGGGGTCTCTACACTCTGAGTACAAGAGTCCATCATCCCAATACACTGTATGGGGACCACTAGCTTTCCCAGCAGCCTCAGCAGCAGCTTGCTGTCTGAGGGGTTCAAGAGAGGGGCAGCTCTGCTGCTCCTGGCTCAGATCTGCCCTGGAAGGGCCCCCTGTCCCCAAGAACTCAACCTGGTCAGGTTCAAGCTCCTCTGGGACAGTTCCTTCCTCAGGACTGAGATCATCCCCCTCAAGAGACTGATCTTCCTTCTGAGCCAAGGGGAAGGCACTGCCTTTACCCTACTACTCCTCTTCTTGGAGGGCACTTGGTCCATTATTCCAGAATCCAAGGCCTGTTCAGTGTTAGACATTTTGGCTTGTGACCTGGTCACAGCAAACACATCTGCAGGGATGCCCAGCATTTCTGCATGGGTCCTGAGCTCCACTTCTGCCCAAGCTGAAGTTTCTAAGTCATTGCCAAGCAAGCATTCAACGGGTAGGTCTGCACTTACCACAACCTTCTTAAGGCCAGTTACCCCTCCCCAGGAGAAGTTAACAACTGCCAGAGTATGGTCTGTTCTGACGTTGCTAGCATTGGTCACTTGGTACATTTCACCAAGTATAATCTGCCCAGGATTCACAAGGTCTTGTGTCACCATGGTGACACTTGCCCCTGTGTCCCTAAATGCCAAAGCCTCTTTTCCATTGATTAAGGGCTGTTGCCTGTACTTGCCCAGATTACTGGGACTCACAGAGGAGGTCACATCCATGCCTCCATCACAGACTAGGACAGCCTGAGTGAGTTCTCTGACTAGGTCAGAGCTCATCTCCTTACCCAGGGTCAACCCTACTAAACCCTTGGCTTGTGTAGTCCCACCACCAACTGTAACTGCACTAGGGGGAGCAGGTGCCTTAGGGGCATTGGTGGGGGCTGGAGTAGAGTCTTTGGACTTGGTGCAATCACTGGTCCAGTGGGTCTTTTGCTTACAGACCTTGCACCATGGTTTCTTTTGGCCTCTTCCCTTGATAGACTGTGAATCCCCACCTGAAGAAGATTTTTGGGGGCCTTGTGAAGACTTTTGGTCTTTACCCTTCTCCCCACCCTTATCAGAGGTTTTCGAATCTTGCTTCTTAGGGTCACCACCTTGGTTCTGTACCTTCTACCTCACCCTGGTTCTGACCCATTTGTCTGCCTTCTTTCCCAATTCTTGGGGAGAGGTCAGATCAGAGTCCACCAGGTGCTGATGCAACAGCTGATTTTGACAATTGTTAAGGATCTGCTCCCTCATGATAAGATTGTACAATCCTGTGAAGTCACATACCTTACTGCCCAATAACCAACCTTCCAGAGCCTTGGCAGAACAATCAACAAAGTCCACCCAGTCTTGAGTCTGTGCCTTTTGGGTATCCCTGAACTTTAACCTGTATTGTTCAGTGGTTAGGCCAAACCCATCAATTAGAGCACTCTTCAAGACTTTGTAATTATCAGCATCCTCCTCTCTAACAGTGAGGAGCTTATCTCTACCTTTGTCTGCAAAGGAGAGCCACAAGATTGCTGCCCACTTCTCCTGAGGGACCCTCTGTACTTTACAGGCCCTCTCTAGAGCAGTTATCCATTTGTGGATGTCATCCCCACTCTGGTAGGGAGGGACAATCTTGCTCAGGTTTCTATGGTCATAAGACCTTTCCCTATCTTTGGGGAAATTGCTGCCACCATGGGACTCTAGTCCCATCTTTTGTCTCTCTCTATAGAGATCTAGGGACTCCCTGTCTATAGCCAATTGCTGTCTTCTGAGCTCAAGCTGGGCTTGTTCATACTGAAGCAATCTCTTTCTCCTTTCATGAGAGGATTCCCTCCTATGAGAGGAGACAGAGGTCCCTACTGAGGTGTCAGAGTGGTTAGACTCCTGAGAAGGAGATCTAGACCTCCTGGGCACACTCAGTATTCTTCCTTTGGGGACAAAGGGGAGGTCATTCTGATCCTTCTCCTCCTCCTCCACAGGAGGAATTGGGTTTTCCAGGACAAGGTTATTTTCACCTTCCTGGCCAGTTTCAGAGGGAGGGCCTGGGTTTCTTCACCCCTGACCCCTTCCTCATCTTCTTCCCCACCCTCTCTGCCTACCCCTTCAGACCCCAGGGGCATACTGAGATCATCAGCTAGTAACACCTCCCTGAGGTGTTGGGTGCTGGCACTTTTGCCTGCCTTCAACTTCCTAGTATTGCATAATGCTCTCAATTCCAAGAATGGGAGTTTATCATACTTGGAGGGAAGAAGCCCACTGGCTTCTGGCAAGGACTCACTGGGTCCTGGCTTTGAAGACATTACTAGTGAGGTGTGGTGTATGCATTACCTACTCTAGTGTGGCCTACTAAACTCTCTTGAGTTGTAGAAAGGGTGTGCTATCCCTTAACACACAACTCTAAGTTCAGTAGAACTTACTGTATACTAAGCTTGATTTATATGTACCTTAGGTACCCTTAGTGGTTTTCAGTTGATCAATTCAATTGAGATTATCTGGTAAAACAATAGCAAGCTGGAATCCCACACGCTGCACACCAATGTGAGAAGTTGGCCTGGCATATGCTGTCCACTAATTATAGTGGGCACCTTGCACCAGTCCAAACAACCCCTTATTGGAGATAGGTTAAAGACAACCTTTATTGAAAGCTATCCTAGTGGTAGCTATGGAGAGCAGCCTTCAGGCTAAGTCTTGAAGGAATGTAAAGCAGCTTGTTTTACCAGTCTATAATCTCTTGAGTGACCAAATGAAAGAGGACCACACCAGGTATATATTCAAAATATATGTATTTATTGCTAAACACACCCCTCTAGTCTCTTTATGAGGCTAGAGTTCGAAATACATAAGTTATAAGTTAGTTATCTACAGTAATAGCACAAATACACGTTTGAGCCCTAGGGGCGTACCAAACCATATACCAATAAAGTGGTATAAGAACCACGACTGAGCTAGACACAGGGCCTAGAGCCTGTAGAAGTGCTTGGACCACAAGGAACCACCCAAGGTAGTGACACAGGGGACCCACGGGGGACGCGTGCAGTGTATGAACACAGCCGCGAATCGCCGTTAACTTCTATGGGGAAAGTCGCTGTTTGAATTTAAAAGAAAAGGGACACTTAGAGGAGGACTTGGAGCAAACCCTTTGAGAACTAGGCTGTTCTAGTGTCAATACCCACGGGAGCACTGGAGTACTCGAGTTACCTCACCCAGGGGAGCCGGGTGCATAGGTGTCTTTCGGGGTCGGGTTTCGTCGTCGCTTTCAATGGCGATCTGCTGCAAAGTGCTGCTGGCGGCCAAGTCGAAAGTGTTCGGGTGGATCCAAAGGTGGATCGAAGATCTGAAGAACCTGAAAGCAGAGGGGACAGAGTCTGGGTCACTAGCCAGTGACCAGGAAGGCGATGAGCAGATGCCCACCGATGTTGAGTGCTTCAGGTAGGTTGATGGTCGTCTTGACTCTTCAGCCACGAGGTCCAGGAGGTGTCGACGATGACCAGGAGCTGGATTCGAGCTGTCTCACAACGTCTGTCGATTGCAGGGGTGTCGGCAACCGGATTGGACCCAACAAGCCTTGGCAACGGCAAGTCTCGTGGAAATGGAAGAAGGATGATGTTGCAGACCAGCAAGGTCTGTGGGACTCACCCAGCAAGGGTAAGTCAGGGCACGCCTGGAGCAACCAGGGAGCCCAAGCAGAAGAAGATTGGCCTTCGGGAGGGCCTACTAGCGAACGGACTAGCGACCGCAAAGGAGCCTCGAGTCGACGCACGTGGAGCTGGCTCACAGGACACTCGTGGAGTGGAGGCCAGTGATCTTCGGTGCAGTTGGTGCTGGAGACTGGGGCTACTCGGAGCCCAAAGCACGATTTCGTGGGAGACCCAGAAGAGGATGCACTTGCAAATGCGATCGGTGTCCAGGAGTCACGGTTCCACATTACCCACGACAGCTACGGGCCTCAGCTTTGCTGGGGACTCAGGGCAGCCTCGGAGAAGTCTGGAAATCTACCTCTGGTGATGCAAAGACTTCGGCGTCCGGCGGGAGCTTCAGCGATGCAGACCAGACAATTGCTTCTTTGGTGCCTGCCAAGCAGGGGAGTCACTCCTTGACCCCAAGGGAGATTCTTCAGTCCTCTAATCTTGAAGTAGAGCGTCGAAGGTCCAGGATTCTGTGTCAGAGTTTCATCCAGGTTAATCTAAAGTCCTAAGGACTGGGGTCCCATACTTATACTAAGGTAGGGGGTTGGACATACTCTGTGGACCCACCTATGGGAGGGTCAGGGCAGAGGGGTGGTTACACCCCTTTCCCTTTGTCCAGTTTCGTGCCAGAGCAGGGGCTGGAAGCCCCTGAGCCGGTTTGAACTGGGGTATGCACAGGGACACCAAATGTGCCCCCAGTGCAGGACTTCAAAGCACCAGAGAGTGCTCCCGCCCAGCCCCAATACACACTATCCTGTCTGGAGAGGTGGTTACACCTCCCTGGGACAGGAAACCTATTGTCCAGGCCTCCCCTGCAGGAGTTTCGGTCAGCAGCAGGAGGCCAGACTCGTGTCTGTGGCAGCGGCATCCATTTTGTGATGCCAGGGCTTGGAAAGAAGTTACCGGGCAGGCCGGTGTGTACATGTCTCTCCCTCTAGAAGGGTGGAATGCTACCCCCGCCGCCAGAACTGGCGGGGGGTAGTATTCCAAGATGTTTGACACCAAACACGACATGTTTCCGTGCAGCCATCCCAAAGTTAACATTTAACGCGAGGTTATAATGCGCTTAAGAGTATATGGTCGGGCTGCACTACAAACAGCATCAGAGAAGGGTCTCCGAATGCTGCAGAGGGGCCCAGCTCATGCAGGGGCACCCTCTCACATAGGAACCATGCACTCTGCCTTCAGGATTGATAAGGCCTGCCATAGGAGTGACTTATAGGTTTATATGTGTGTATGTATGTAGTGATATAGGTAGCCTATATCACAGTAAAGGGTGCATGCACCACCTTACCCAGGCTGCAGTAGCAGACCTGTGGTGTCCTTTTGGCTGGCCTTCCAGGGGTGGCACAATACATGCTTCAGCCCCTGGCAGGCCTCTGAGGTACCTATGCCCTGGGTACATAGTATACCATATACTAGGGACTTATAAGGGCACTCCAGATTCCAATCAGAGATGTGCCTAAGGCACATGGAAACCATTTTAGAGAGGAAGCAGCTAGGCTGGGGTTCTGATTAGCAGGGCCCCAGCCAGACTAAGGTCGAAAAACAGTGAAGCATCAGCAAAAAGTGGGGGTACCCATGTGAAGCAGATCCTACTCTCCTACACCCTTGCTTTTTTCTCTCACTACTCTTACTTCATTCTTCACTTCTCTTGCCTCTTTCTGCACCTCTCTTGCCTCACTCTGTACTTCTACTGCCTCTTTCTCTACTTTTTTTGCTTCTTTCTGCACATCTCTTGCCTTTTTCTGCACTTCTCGCTTCTTTCTCCACCTTTCTTTCCTCTTTATGCAACTCACAAACCTCTTTCTGCACTTCTCTTGCATCTTTCTGCACCTCTCAAGCCTCTTTCTGCACCTCTCTTGCCTCTTTCTGTACTTCTATTGCCTCTTTCTGTACTTTTTTAGCCTCTTTCTGTACATCTATTGCCTCTTTCTGTGCTTCTCGTGCCTCTTTCTGTGCTTCTCTTCCTTCTTTCTGTACTTCTCCTGTTTCTGCACTAATCTTGCTTTTTTCCTACTTTTCTTGATTCATTATGCACTTCTCTTCCCTCTTTCTGCATTTCTCTTGCCTCTTTCTATACATCGCTTGCCTCTCTGCACTTCTCTTGTCTATTTCTACACCTCTCTTGCCTCTTTCTGCACCTCACTTGCCTCTTTCTGAACTTCTCTTGCCTCTTTCTGCACCTCACTCTCTTCTTTCTGCACCTCTCTAGCCTCTTTCTGCACTTCTCTTGTTCCTTTCAGCACTACTCCTGCTTCTTTCTGCACCTCTCTTGTCTCTTTCTGCACTTCTATTACCTCTTTCTGCACCTCTCTTGCTTCTTTCTGCTCTTCTCCTGCCTCTTTCTGCACCTCTATTGCCTCTTTATTTCCCTCTCTTTCCTCTTTCTACAACTTTCTTCTTGTTTCTGGTCTTCTCTTGCTCTTATATGCACTTCTCTTGCTTTTTTCTGCACTTCTCTTACCTCTTTCTGCACATCTCTTGCCTCTTTCTGCACCTCTCTTGCCTCTTTTTACATCTCTCTTGCCTCGTTTTGCAGTTCTCTTGCTTCGTTCTGCACCTCTCTTGCCTCTTTCTGCACCGCTCTTGCTTCTTTCTGTATTTCTCTTGCTCCTTTCAGCACCACTCCTGGTTATTTCAGGACCACTCTTGTCTCTCTCTGCACTTCTCTTGCCTCTTTATGCACCTCTCTTGCCTCTTTCTGCACATTAATTCCGCTTTCTGCCCTTCTCTTGCTTCTTTCTGCACTTTTCTTGTCTCTTTCTGCACTTCTCTTTTCTCTTTCTTCACTTCTCTTGTCTCTTTCTGCACCTCTCTTGCCTCTTTCTGCACATTACTTCCTCTTTCAGCACTCCTCTTGCTTCTTTCTGCACTTTTCTTGCTTTTTTCTGCACTTCACTTCCCTTTTCATGCACTTCTCTTGCCTCATTCTGCACCGCTATTGCCTCTTTCTGCACTTCGCTTGCCTCTTTCTGCACTTCTCTTGCTTCTTTCTGTACCTCTCTTGCATCTTTTTGCACCTAATTGCCTCTTTCTGCACTTCTCCTGCCTCTTTCTGCACCTCACTATCTTCTTTCTGACATTCGCTTGCCTCTTTCTGTACCTGACTTGACTCTTGCTGTACCTCACTCTCTGCTTTCTGTACTTCTCTTGCCTCTTTCTGTACTTCTCTTGCTTCTTTCTGTAGCTTTCTTTCTCTTTCTGCACCTCTCTTGCTTCTTTCTGCACCTCTCTTGCTTCTTTCAGCACTTCTCTAGCTTCTTTTTGCACTTCTCTTGCTTCTTTCTGCACCCCTCTTACCTACTTCTGTACATCTCTTGCCACTTTCTGCACCTCTCTTGCCTCTTTCTATACCTCTCTTGCCTTTCTGCACTTCTTTTGCTTCCTTTCCCACCTCTCTTGCCTCTTTCTGTACCTCTCTTGCCTCTTTCTGCACTTCTCGTCCCTCTTTCTGTACCTCACTCTCTTATTTCTGCAATTCTCATGCCTCTTTCTGCACTTCTCTTGCTCCTTTCTGTACTACTCTTGCTTCTTTCTGCACCTCTCTTGCCTCTGTCTGCACTTCTCTTGCATCTTTTTGCACCTCTTGCCTCTTTCTTTACCTCTCTTGCCTGTATCTGTGCATTTCGTCCTCTTTATTCACTTATCTTGCCTCTTTCTGCACTTCTCGTGCTTCTTTCTGCAAATCTCTTGCATCTTACTGCACTTCTTTTGCCTCTTGCTGTGCTTCTCTTGCTTCTTTCTTCACTTCTCTTGTAGCTTTCTGTACTTCTCTTGTCTCCTTCTTCACTTCTCTTGCTTCTATCTGCACTTCTCTTGCTTCTTTTTGTAGCTCTCTTGCCTCTTTGTGAACTACTCTTGCCTGCCTCTTTTTGCTCTTCTATTTCCTCTTTCTGCACTTCTCTTGCCTCTTTCTGTACCTCTCTTGCCTCCTTTTGCACCTCACTTGCCTCTTTCTGTACCTTTCTTGCTTCCTTCAGCACTTCTCTTGCTTCTTACTGCATTCTCTTGCCTTTTTCTGCACATCTCTTGCCTCTTCCTGCACTTCTTTTGCATCTTTCTCTACTTTGCTTGCCTCTTTCTGTTCTTCTCTTGCCTCTTTTTGTACTTCTCTTGCCTCTTTCTGCACATGTATTACTCTTTGTTAACCTCTCTTGTTTTTCTGCACTTCTCTTGCCTCTTTCTGCACTTCTCTTGCCTCTTTCTACACCTCACATGCCTTGACCTGTGCCTCACTATCTTCTTTCTGCACCTCACTTGCCTCTTTCAGCATCTCACTCTCTTCTTTCTGTACCTCTCTTGCCATTTTCTGCACTTCTATTGCCTCTTTCTGCACCTCTCTTGCCTCCTTCTTTACCTCTCCTGCCCCTATCTGTGAATTTCTTCCTCTTTCTTCACTTATCTTGCCTCTTTCTGCACTTCTCTTGCTTCTTTCTGCACTTCTTTTGCCTCTTTCTGCACTTCTCGTGCTTCTTTCTGCATCTCTCTTGCCTCTTTCTGCACTTCTCTTGCCTCTTTCTGTGCTTCTGTTGCTTCTTTCTGCAGTTCTCTTGCCTCTTTCTGTACTTACTTCTTTTGCCTCTTTCTTTACTTCTTTTGCCTCTTTCTCTACTTCTCTTGCCTCTTTCTGTACTTCTCTTATCAATTTTTGCACTTCTCTTGCCTCCTTCTGCGCATTTCTTGCTCTTTCTGCACCTTTCCTGTTTTCTGTACTTCTCTTGCCTCTTTCTGCCCTACTCTTGCCTCTTTCTGCACCTCACTTGACTCTTTCTGCACCTCACTCTCTTCTTTCTGCATCTCACTTGCCTCTTTCTACACCTCACTCTCTTCTTTCTGCACCTCACTTGCTTCTTTCTGCACATCATTTGCCTATTTCTGCACCTCACTCTCTTCTTTCTGCACCTCACTCTCTTCTTTCTGCACTTCTCTTGCCTCTTTTTGTACTTCTCTTGCTCCTTTCTGCACTACTCTTGCTTTTCTTGCTTCTTTCTGTACTTCAACTATGCAGATGACCTCCAACTTATGTTCTCAATCGATAACTCCCCCCAATCAATATCTAACTTTCAATCTACCATGACATTCATCCAGCAATGGATGAACCATAACCATTTAAAACTCAACCCAAGCAAAACTGAACTAATTCTGACGGGCGGAGGCCTCAATCAGTGGGGCCCACAATACTGGCCTAGTGACTTGGGTCCCCCCCGCTCCCTCCACCTCAGTAAAAAGTTTAGGGGTTACCATAGGTAACGACCTGTCCCTAAAAACACATGTAGGCACGGTAGTCTCCGCCTGCTTCCTCCAGCTACGCAAAATCAGAAAGATAAGCAGGCTACTGTCCCATGCTGCACTGGTACAGGTGGTTAGCTTTGGTCCTGTCTCATCTAGACTACGCAAACGCCACATATCTGGGACTCCCACTCGGCCTTACTAGGTGACTTCAGCTGGTACAGAACCAAGCAGCCCGACTACTACACAAACAGCCCAGATGGCAACACGCTTCCCCCCTCCTCAGGAAGCTGCACTGGCTCCCTGTCCCCCAGTGTTGCGCCTTCAAAGTCGGCTGCCTGGTGTTCAAATCCCTAAACGGTCGCAGCCCTAAATTTATTGATAATCTCATCTCTCGCTACACCCCCACTCAAAATCTCCGCTCAGCCCAGCTCCACCTTCTGACGGTGCCCACCTTCAAACTGAAGTGCCAAGGGGGTTGCAGGTTTGCAACCCTGGCCCCACGCTTGTGGAACTCCATTCCCCTGGAAATCAGACTCAGCACCAATCTACTCAACTTCAGAAAATCTCTTAAAACCTGGTTAATCACACAAGCTTACGAATGATCTGCTCTGGACCAGCAACCCCCTAGTTTTTTAGCGCCATGAAACCAGCCGGTGTACGAGCGCTTTACAAATCATTAATAACATAACATAGCATAACATAACTTCTCTTTGCTCTTTATGCACTTCTCTTGCCTCTTTCTGAACCTCTTTTGCCTCTTTCTGCACTTCTCTTGCTTCTTTCTGCACTTCTCTTTATTTGCACTTCTCTTGCTTCTTTCTGCACCTCTCTTGCCTCTTTCTGCATCTCACTTGCCTCTTTCTGCACTTCTCTTGCCATTTTTCTGCACCTCACTCTCTTCTTTCTGCACCTCTCTTGTGTCTTTCTGAAATTCGTTTGCCACTTTTTGTGTTTCTCTTCCCTCTTTCTGTACTTCTCTTGCCTCTTTCTTACCTTACTTGCCTCTTTCTGCACCTCACTTGCCTCTTTCTGCACCTCTCTTGCTTCTTTCTGCACTTCTCTTGCATTTGAGTGTGCATCTCTTATCTCTTTCTGTACTTCTTTTGCCTCTTTCTCTAATTCTCTTGCCTCTTTATGCACTTCACTTGCCTCTTTATGCATATTTCTTACTCTTTCTGCACCTCTCTGCTTTTTTCTTAACTTCTCTTGCCTGTTTCTACACTTCTCTTGCCTCTTTCTGTACTTCACTTGCATCTTTCTGCACCTCACTTGCCTCTTTCTGCATCCCACTCTCTTCTTTCTTCACCTCTCTTGCCTCTTTCTGCACTTCTCTTGCCCCTTTCTGTACCTCTCTTTCCTCTTTCTGCATGTCACTTGCCTCTTTCTGCACCTCAGGCTCTTTCTGTACTTCCTTTGCTTCTTTCTGTACCTTTCTTCCTGTTTCTGCATATCTCTTGCCTCTTTCGACACCTTTCTTCCTTTTTCTGCACCTCTTTTGCTTCTTTCTGCACCTCTCTTGCTCCTTTCTGCACTTCTCTTGCCTCTTTGTGTACTTCTATTGCATCTTTCTGTACTTCTCTTGCCTCTTTCTGTACTTTATTATCTCTTTATGTACCTCTTTTGTTTTGTCTGCACTTCTCTTGCCTCTTTATGTACCTCTCTCGCCAATTTTTGTACTCAAATGGGAAGTGGAAGCTGTCAAGTTTAAAGCTCTGCGTGCTCTCGTGACTGAGGTATATGTCTACTTGTACATGTATTCTCACATGTGTTATGCATCTGAAGATAGTGGCTTAAAAAGCGGGAAGCTTCTCCTATAGGTGGGCAAATCTTCTCAGGTCAGCTCTATCATTCAGTTGCACATTTAGACATGTCTTGTATATGTAGGTGATATAGATCCCTTAAAATATACTACTGAATACCCATGTGCCCTGTATTATGAGCAAAAATAAATACATGCACCTTCTTGTACACAAATTTACAGAGTATGTTGTTTGAAACACAGGTATTCAAGTATTTGTATGTTTATTATTATGTAATATGTCACTAGGTAAAAGCACAGACACACTCATGCCTACCTTAACAAACTTGGTGAGACTTACAACAGTAATGTGGTTAGGATTGCTGTTTTACATTTGGTAGGCCTAACATTCTGTGCAGTCTATGAATAGTGAACCTTTTAAAGAAAAGTGAGGTTCAAGCCATCCAGAGAGAAGGATTAGTTATTAAGCTACTTTGTGTGTGCCTGTGGAAAGGTATATTCGAAGCAGGCCTCTTACTGCACCTCTGTTGCTTCTTTCTGCAATTCTCTTGCTTCCTTCTGTACCTTTCTTCTTCTTTCTGCACCTCTTTTGCCTCTTTCTGCACTTCTCTTACTTCTTTCTGTGCCTTTCTTCCTCTTTCTGCACATGTCCTACCTATGTAGGCATAGTTAGAAATTGGCATTTAAAAAACCTTAGAAATTCACTGAAAAAACCATAGGTTTCAAGGACGTTATAATTAGAAATTAGTATTAAAAAAAACCTTAAATATTTACTGAAAAAAACACAGGTTTCAGAGAATCTATAGTTAGGCTGACATTTCACTGGTACAAAACCAGAGAAATTCAGCCATTATAGTTAGCTGAGCTAACTATAACTTGCACCCCCGTAATGCACTGCTGATGACGTCACATATGACATCACTCATGACATGGTCAGTGATATCACTGATGTCATCTCAAATGACATCACTGATGACATCACTGATGACATCATCCACTTAATCTCTGATGCACCCCTCACACCCTAATATAACCTTTTATACACCCACTCTAGAATACAGGCTACCATTCTCAAAACCATAGATATACCAATACCAGTTAGTGCATACCCACTCACTGATTCATAGATCTATACACACATCTACTCACTAAGCCATACATTCACTCATACACGCAGTCACTCATCAATTAAGCCACTGATATGTGCACTCATACACCCATTCGGACACTCACACACCACCACTCAACCATAGAGTCACTCACACTCCTAGTCAGTCACCCAAAGAGTAGATCACACTGCCATTTACTCACCTTTATAGTTATACACACACCACCTCACTTATTCATACAGATACTAACACATACTTACTCTCTTATACAATCACTAACACAAGCACACACTCATCACTACAGCCACTCTCACAATCACTCACTCTCACATACAGTCACTTATATACTCCAACACTCACATATACTGCCTTTCACATATGTAGTTACTCACACATATACCACTGAGATACCCATTCACTCACCAACACAGCCATACACATACTCACTCACCCCTACAGCCCCTTGCAGACACACTCATGAACCCATACACCCAGTGAATCACCCACTCACACATCCATGCATGGAGGCATGCACCCCCTACCCACCCACACAGATACTCGGACACCCATACAGGTACTCAGACAACCAATCATTAACCCATTTAGACATTCATGTAGCTACTCACCAACTCATGCAACTACTTACACACCAACTGACAGACTGATGCAGACATTCACACAGATTAGTCATTCACCCATGCATTCACTAAGACAAGTTTATTCACTTACTTATACAGTCAGTCACGCACCCACTTAATCATCTATTCAGATACTCATACACCCACTCATTCTTCAACACACCTTGGTGTGTGTATATATATATATATTCACTGAAAAAACCATAGGTTTTAGGGAAAGTTATAGTTAGTTGGACATTGCACTCATACAAAACCCGTGAAATTCCCCCGTTATAGTTAGTTCAGCTAACTATAACTCGCGCCCCCGCAATGCACTACTGATGACGTCACATATTACATCACTCATGACATGGTCAGTGACATCACTGATGACATCACTGACATCATCCAATGACTGTGTGTTTCTGTAAAGTTTAAATATGTTTAATATATATAGGGAAAGGCGTATTGAAGAATGAGTGGGTGTATAAGCGTCTGAATGGATGATTTAGTAGGTGCGTGACTGAGTCTATAAGTGAGTGATTAAATGTATCTTACTGGATGCATGGGTGAGTGACTAAACTGTGTGAATGTCTGTATCCGTCTGTCTGTTGTTGTGTAAGCAGCTGCATGGGTTTCTGACTAGCTAAATGAGTGTCTATATGGGTTATGGATTGGTTCTCTGAGTATCTATATGGGTGCCTCAGTGTTTGTGTGGGTGGGGTGTGTGTGACTCTGTGCATAGATGTGTGAGTGGGTGATTCACTGGGTGCATGGTTTCAACAGTGCGTCTGTGATGGACTGTATGGGTGGGTGAGTGTGTGTATGGGTGTGTTAGTGATTGAATGTATATCTCAGTGGTACATGTGTGAGTAACTACATATGTGAAAGGCAGTATATATGTGTGTTGGAGTATATAAATGGCTATAAGTGAGAGTGTGTGATTGTGAGAGTGGCTATATGGATGAGTGTGTGCTTGCATCAGTGATTGCATAGGAGCGTAAGAATGTGCTAGTATTTTTATGAATAAGTGAGCTGGTGTGTATAACTGTATAGGTGAGTAAATTGGAGTGTGATTAATTATTTGCATGACTTACTAGGTGTGTGAGTACCTCTATGGATGAGTTGCGTTGTGTGAGTGTTTATATAGGTGTATGAGTGCATATGATAGTCCTGTACTGAGTGACTGTAAGTATGAGTGACTGTACGGGTGAGTGAGTAGATGTGTGTGTGTAGACCTAAGAATCAGTGAGTGGGTATGTACTTATTGGTATTGGAGTGTGTATGGTTTTGAGAATGGCAGTCTGTAATTTAGAGTGGGTGTATCAAAAGTTATATTAGGGTGTGAGAAGATGCATTAAATTCTCACATGGATGATGTCATCAGTGATGTCATTTGAGATGTCATCAGTGATGTCATCAGTGATGTCACTGACCATGTCATGAGTGATGTAATATGTGACGTCATCAGCAGTGCATTGCGGAGCGCGAGTTATAGTTAGCTGAACTAACTATAACGGGGGAATTTCACGGGTTTTGTACGAGTGCAATGTCCAACTAACTATAACTTTCCCTAAAACCTATGGTTTTTTCAGTGAATTTCAAAGGTTTTTTAAATGCTAAACCCTAACTATAACAGGCCTGAAACCTATGGTTTTTTCAGTGAATTTCAAAGGTTTTTAAAATGCTATTTCCTAACTATAACAAGCCTGAAACCTATGGTTTTTTCAGTGAATTTCAAAGGTTTTTTAAATGCTAATTCCTAACTATAACATGTCTGAAACCTATGGTTTTTTTCAGTGAATTTCAAAGGTTTTGTAAATGACAATTTTTAAATGTATTAATTGTTATATTTATTTTTTTTGATACTGATTTACTACATTTTTTTAAACTATTTATTTTTAGATATTTTATTTTTTAAATTACATTGTAATTACATTATACATTACATTACAAAATATACTTTCTCAGAATGAATTACTTTAGTTTAAATACTTTGCAAATAGGCAATAGACTTTTAAGTACAGTAGTTACAGTTGTTGCAATGGGCAACACAATTTCAAACACAATGCAACATTGAGCTCAATGTGAATTTCTAGCTAAATGCAATTAGTTACTTTATGGATTACTTTTTCTAACCACAGGACTGGATCCTAGATTCAGTCCTGGGACATCTCCTGTAAACAGTTGAGTAAAAGCGTTTTGGTTACAGTAGTGATTTTTAAGGAATATTATTGTATTTTAAAAGCTGACACTTAGAAACTTTTTCACATAGAATCACCAATGTTATCCTATGGGAGGAAATTCACTTAGCAGGTAAGTAGTGTTATCGTTACTTTTTCTTACTCAGTGGTGGATCCTGGATCCAGCACTGGTGCATCTCCTGTAAACAGTTGAAAGAATGCGTTTAAGTCATACAGGCGATTTTTAAGGAATATTTGTAGTTTGTGAAAATCAACACTTTGAAACTTTTCTGCTGAAAACCAGACAATGGATTCCTACGGAAGGAAATATAAGTTACTGGTAAGTACGGTTAAAATTACTTTTCAGGATCAGTACTGGGCTGAAAGATGCAGCACTGAGGTCTCTCCTGATAACAGGTGAGTAAATTGGAATTCGTATTTTGGCTGATTTTAGAGGAATATTTGTATGTTTCAAAAATCGACACTAAGAAACTTTTTCAGCAAAAAGCAGGCAATGATATCCTATGGAAGGAAATTCAAGTTACTGGTAAGTACGGTTAAAATTACTTTTCAGGATCAGTACTGGGCTGAAAGATGCAGCACTGAGGTCTCTCCTGATAACAGGTGAGTAAATCGGAATTCGTATTTCGGCTGATTTTAGAGGAATATTATAAAGTTCCAAAACTCCACACTTAGAAGAATTTCCAAGTGAAACCAGTTAATGATATCCTATGGAAGGAAATTCAAGGTACTGGTAAGTACGGTTAAAATTACTTTTCAGGATCAGTACTGGGCTGAAAGATGCAGGACTGAGGTCTCTCCTGATAACAGGTGAGTAAATCGGAATTCGTAGTTCGGCTGATTTTAGAGGAATATTTGCACAATGGTGAAGGGAGGGGGCGGGGCCTGAGGTGACATCTGTGCAAACGCGCCCGTGGCGCGTTTTAAGTTGGGGGATTAAGTCCCCTTGAATCATGAGGGTCCCTGGGGTCCAACTAGCCCACCCTGTACCTCCAGTATGCGCCAGGGAGCTGCGTTGCAGAGAGGTGTTCAGAGGCCACGCCCCTTTTTGCACCTCTTTGCAACGCAGCTCTGTGGCGCTTTCTGGACATACCTGGTGGGCTAGTTCGCCCCCAGGGACCCTCAGGATTGAAGGGGATTTCATTCACCATCTTAAAATGCTCCACGGGGCCTGTTTGCACACATGTCACCTGAAGCCCCGCCCCCTCCCTTCACCACTGTGCAAACGTGCCCCGTGGCGCGTTTTAAGTTGGGGGATTAAGTCCCCTTGAATACTGAGGGTCCCTGGAGTCCAACGCGCCCACCGGTGCAAGAGTTATTTCAAATAGAATGTCGCAGATTTCCTATGGATAATAGGTCCTAACTATAACTATCTACTGGCGACCGCCAGTAGATAATATATATATATATATATAACATTCTTACACTTTTTTTAATTTTGTGAATGTCTGTATCAGTCTGTCAGTTGGTGTATAAGTGGCTGCATGGGTTGGTGAGTAGCTACATGAGTATCTATTTGGGTTAATTATTGGTTGTCTGATTACCTTTATGGGTGCCTGAGTATCTGTTTGAGTGTGTGGGGGATGTGTGTGACTCCCTGCATGGATGTGTGAGTGGGTGATTTAATGGGTGTATGGGTTCATGAGTGCATGTGTTAGGGGCTTTATGGGGGAGTGAGTATGCGTATAGCTGTGTTGGTGAGTGAATGGATGTCTCAGTGGTATATGTGTAAGTAACTACATATGTGAAAGGCAGTATATGTGAGTGTTGAAGTATATGTCAGTGATTGTAGAAGAGAGTAAGTATATGGTACTATCTGTATGAATAAGTGAGGTGGTGTTTGTGTATAACTGTATGGGTGAGTAAATGGCAGTGTGATTGATTCTTTGGGTGACTGACTGTGCTTTCGAGTAACTCTTTGGGTGAGTGGCAGTGTGTGAGTGTCTGTATGGGTGTATGAGTGGATATATCAGTGGCTGTATTGATGAATGACTGCATGTATGAGTGACTGCATGGGTTAGTGAGTTGATGTGGGTATAGACGTATGAATCAGTGAGCGGTATGTACTAACTAGTATTGGTCTGTCGATGATTTTGAGATTGGTAGTCTGTATTTTAGAGTGGGTGTATCAAAGGTTATATTAGGGTGTGAGGAGGTGCATCAGATGATCACATGGAAGATGTCATCAGTGATGTCATTTGAGATGTCAACAGTGATGTCATCAGTGATGTCACTGACCATGTCATGAGTGATGTAATATGTGAGTCATCAGCAGTGCATTGCGGGGGCGCAAGTTATAATTTAGCTCAGCTACTATAACAGCTGAATTTCTGTGGTTTTGTACGAGTGAAATGTCTGACTAACTATAACGTCCCTGAAACCTATGGTTTTTTCAATGAATTTCTAAGGTTTTTTAAATGCAATCCCTAACTATAACGTCCCTGAAACCTGTGTTTTTTTCAGTGAATTTCTAAGGTTTTTTAAATGCTAATCCCTAACTATAACATCCCTGAAACCTCTGTTTTTTTCAGTGAATTTCTAAGGATTTTAAAATAATAATCCCTAACTATTACGTCCCTGAAACCTCTGTTTTTTTCAGTGAATTTCTAAGGTTTTTTAAATGCTAATTTCTAACTATGCCTACATAGGTAGAACATGTGCAGAAAGAGGAAGAAAGGTGCAGAAAGAAGCAAGAGAAGTGCAGAAAGAGGCAAGAGAGGTGCAGAAAGAGGAAGAAAGGTGCAGAAAGAAGCAAGAGAAATGCAGAAAGAGGCAACAGAAGTCCAGAAAGAGGAAAAAGTTGCAGAAAGAAGCAAAAGATGTGCAGAAAGAACCAACAGAGGTGCAGAAAGAGGCCTACTTTGACTGTACCTTACAACAGACTCATACAAAGTACCCTAATCACTAATCCTTCTCCGAAGATGTCTTAAACCTCACTTTCCTCTTGAAGGTTCCCTATTAATCGACTGCTCAGAATGTTAGGCCTACCAAATATAAAACAGCAATCCTAAGCATATCACTGTTGTAAGTCTGACCAAGTTTGTGAAGGTATGTATGCGTGTCTATGCTTTTACCTAGTAACATGTTAAACAAAAATAAACATACAAACACTTGAATACCTGTGTTTCAAACAGGATACTCTGTAAATTTGTGTAAAAAAAGGTGCATGCATTTCTTTCTGCTCACAATACAGGGCACATGGGTATTCAATAGTATATTTGAGGGGCTCTATAACACATATATACAAAAGACATGTCTGCCTATGCAACCAAATGACAGAGCAGAACTGAGAAGATTTGACCCCCTATATGAGAAGTTACCCACTTTTTAAGCTACCATCTTCAGATGTATAACACATGTAAGAATACATATACAAGCAGACATATACCTCAGTCACGAGAGCATGCAGACCTTGAAACTTGACAGCTTGCACTTCCCATTTGAGTACAGAAAGAGGCGTGAAAAGTTCAGAAAGAAGCAAGATAGTTGCAGAAACAGGCAAAAGAGGTGCAGAAAGAGGGAAGAGGCATGCATACAGAGGCAAGAGAGGTACAGAAAGCGGGAAGAGGGGTCCAGAAAGAGGCAAGAGGGGTACAGAAATTGCAAGAGAGGTACAGAAAGAAGCAAGAGCAGTGCATACATAAGCAACAGAGGTGCAGAAAGAAGCAACAGAGGTGCCGAAAGAGGCAGAAGAGGTACAGAAAGAAGCAAGAGCAGTGCAGAAAGAACCAAAAGAGGTGCAAGAGGGGTCAGAAAGAGGCAAGAGGGGTACAGAAATTTGCAAGAGGTACAGAAACAAGCAACAGAGGTGCAGAAGGAGACAAGAGAACTGCAGAAAGAGGCAAGGGAGTTGCAGAAACAGGCAAGAGAGGTGCAGAAAAAGGGAACAGTGGTGCAGAAAGAGGCAAGATAGGTGCAGAAAGAGGGAAGAAGGGTGCAGAAAGAGACATCTCTGCAGTTCAGAAATTGTACAGCAACCCAACAGCAGCAGTTAAGCTTAACAGCCTTTCTTCAGCCCATTTCCCTGTTCGAAGGGGTACGCAGAAGGGTTGTCCGCTATCCCCATTATTGTTCGCTCTCTATATTGAGCCTTTTATAAAGCACCTGCTGCAAAACGTTAGGATTTCTCCAGTGTCTCTTAGTGGTCTGGAATTAAAATTAACTGCGTATACGGACGACATCGCAATTTTTTCCACTAGGCCAGTAGATGCCATAGTTGAAATCATACAAGAGGCACAGCGTTTTGGCTCTTTTTTGGGCTACAAATTAAATCTGAATAAGACCAAGACAATTTTATATTTTCAAACTGAAACGGCTCCACCAATATTAGGGGTTACAACAACGGCAACATATCTGTGAGTCTGTCTCAGTAACCGAATTGACGACATGGTCTCTCAGAACTATGAGCCACTGCTTAAAACTTTTATGGCAAAACTACGCAGTTGGCACCGGCTTCCTTTTAGTATATACGGGAGGTGCAACATAGTGAAAATGAATATTCTCCCAAACTTCTTGTATTTATATCACACAATCCCGCTAAGGGTTCCTTGGACATTTTTTAAGCGTCTATATAGTGCCGTAGGTAGCTTCATACGGGGTTATAGACGTGCAAGGAGAGCTCTTTGGTATATAAAACTATCATATAAACAACGTGGCTTTAAGCTCCCAGATTGTAAATTATATTTTTGGGCTGCATTTGTTGGTCGAATCCGAAGCTTACTCAATTGGCCTGATACTGGTACTGCTTGGCTTTCATACCAACTGGCTTGTGGACCAAATACAGGGTTCCTGCTCTATAAAACGGCTGACCATAACTACTACAAACGGGTCAGGTTTAAGATAATTAGAGATATTACCAGGATATGGAAAGATATTTGTAAGGAATATTCTTTGCCAGTGCTGCATCCATACACGATGTTGTGGGGCAATCCCATATGCCCGACATATTTCATGATCACATTGGTAGATATTGGCAGCGCAAGGGTATATCTCAGCATGGCCAGCTTTATGATGGACAAGGGTTTCGATCTTTTTCAGCCCCCAGTCAACTGATATGGCCATGTCTGAACTGGGGTGGTGGAGTGAGCTAAAGAATGATGATGGATTAAACCCAGATCAGTTGACTGGGGGTGAGTGTTTGATTGGCTCAAACGTTCCGTCCATCGTCCCCTTTTGTATCGCTTTGTTCGCCCTAAGTTGGCGGGGGTATGCCCAGACGTGGGTCCCTTGCTCACTTTGCCACTGGATTCAAGCAAGCCTGGCTGATGACGGCTGGAATGCCAGAAACCGGTCCTAGGATGCTTGTTTCCGGTCCAGGGAAAACATGGCTTGGCAGTTCGGGCTGGACTGTTCCCATGAGGCACAGGGTCAGACTGATTTGCATATGGCCATGTCTGAACTGGGGTGGTGGAGTGAGCTAAAGAATGATGATGGATTAAACCCAGATCAGTTGACTGGGGGTGAGTGTTTGATTGGCTCAAACGTTCCGTCCATCGTCCCCTTTTGTATTATACTCCTGAGCTTATTTCCAAATGGGCTACGACTCAACCATTGGCTAAATCACTCTGTCCAAAATGCCAAGAGTATGCTGCAGACTTATGACATATGTTCGTCACTTGTCCATGGCTGAATATATTCTGGACAGATGTAACTTATGTGCTTACGATACTGGTCGGCCATGATGTGCAGATCGCAGAGAAGGAAGTAGTACATGGGCATTTATATGAGTTTATTAGTTTCAATTATTATAGCTTGTGCTCGTTTATGTATAGCTCGAGTATGGATTCAACATATACGAGTCCAAGCATCAACGAATTTTGGGTTTTACTTAGACAAGATATGAAATGGAATTAGCACTAGCTAAAGCTAGAGGTCCACGCTCCTGGTTAAAATTTAAAAGGGTGTGGTCTAGCCTCCAATGGGACTAATAATTTACTGTTCTTCTGGATTTTTGTATTAGTATTTTTCTGACTTTCTTTCTAAAAATGTGTTATTAGTCCTGTTGATGTTGTCTTTTCCCGGTACGTTTGTGGTAATTGTATAAAGTCCCGATTGATGCTATTTCTTTATTTCTTTTGTGCTATGTATGCTCTACTTTTTGTTATCGGTTTTTTTCTTGTAACCTTTTTGTGTAATGAATTATCCTTATGGCTAAGAAAAAGAATAAAAATAATTTAAAAAAAAGAAGGAGACAAGAGTGGTGCAGAAAGACGCAACAGTAGTGCAGAAAGAAGCAAGAGAAATGCAGAAAGAAGCAACAGGGGTACAGAAAGAGGTAAGAGGGGTACAGAAAGAGGCAAGAGAAGTACAGAAAGAAGCAACAGAGGTGCAGAAAGAGGCAGGAGAGGTACAGAAAGAGGGCAGAGGAGTGCAGAAAGAGGCAAGAGGGGTGCAGAAAGAAGCAATAGAGGTGCAGAAATAGGTAAGAGAGGTACAGAAAGAGGCAAGAAGGGTGCAGAAAGAGGCAAGAGGGGTGCAGCAATTAGCAAGAGAGGTGCAGAAAGAAGCAACAGAGGTGCAGAAGGAGACAAGAGAACCGCAAAAAGAGGCAAGAGAGTTGCAGAAACAGGCAAGAGAGGTGCAGGGAAAGGGAACAGGGGTGCAGAAAGAGGCAAGAGGGGTGCAGAAAGAAGCAACAGAAGTGCAGAAAGAATGAAGAGAAGTGCAGAAAGAAGCTACAGAGGTGCAGAAAGAAGCAACAGAGGTGCAGAAAGAGGCAAGCGGGGTACAGAAAGAGGCAAGAGAAGTGCAGAAAGAAGCAACAGAGTTGCAGAAAGAGGCAAGAGAGATACAGAAAAAGGGAAGAGGTGTGCAGAAAGAGGCAAGGGTGGTGCAGAAATAAGTAATAGCAGTGCAGAAAGAAGCATCAGAGGTGAAGAAGGAGGCAAGAGGGGTGCCGAAAAAGGCAAGAGGGGTACAAAAATGGAAGAGAGGTGCAGAAAGATGCAAGAGCAGTGCAGAAAGAACCAACAGAGGTGCAAAAACATACAAGAGGGGTGCAGAAAAAGGCAAGAGAAGTTCAGAAGGAGGCAAGAGAACTGAAGAATGAGGCAAGAGAGTTGCAAAAACAGGCAAGAGAGGTCCAGAAAGAAGCAGAAGCAGTGCAGAAAGAACCAACAGAGGTGCAGAAACAGACCAGAGGGGTGCAGAAAGAGGCAAGAGGAGTGCAAACAGAAGCAACAGAGGTGCAGAAGGAGGCAAGAAGGGGTATAGAAAGAGGCAAAAGAAGTGCAGAAACAAGCAAAAGAAGAGTGGAAAGAGGCCAGAGAGGTACACAAAGAGGGAAGAAGGGTGCAGAAAGAGGCAAGAGGGGTGCAGAAAGAAGCAAGAGATGTATAGAAAGAAGCAAGAGTAGTGCAAAAAGAAGCAAGAGAGGTGCAGAAAGAGGCAAGAGGGGTGCAGAAAGAGGCAAGAGAAGTGCAGAAGGAAGCAACAGAGGTACAGCAAGAGGTAAGAAAAGTGCAGAAAGAGGCAAGAGAGTTGCAGAAATGGGCAAAAGAGGTGCAGAAAGAGGGAACAGTGGTGCAGACAGAGGCAAGAGAGGTGCAGAAAGAACCAACAGAGGTGCAGAAAGAGGCAAGAGGGGTGCAGAAATGTACAAGAGATTTGCAGACAGAAGTAAGGGCTGTGCAGAAAGAACCAACAGAGGTGCAGAAAGAGGCAAGAGGGGTGCAGAAAGAGGCAAGGGAAGTGCAGAAAGAGGCAAGAGAGTCACAGAAACAGGCAAAAGAGGTGCAGAAAGATGGAACAGGGGTGCAGACAGAGGCAATCGAGGTCAGAAAGAACCAACAGAGTTGCAGAAAGAGGCAAGAGGGGGGCAGAAATGTGCAAGAGAGCGGCAGACAGACACAAGAGCAGTGCAGAAAGAACCAACAGAGGTGCAGAAGGAGGTAAGAGAGGTACAGAAAGAGGCAAGAGAGGTACAGAGAGAGGGAAGAGGGGTACAGAAAGAGGAAAGAGATGTGCACAAATTTGCAAGACAGGTGCAGAAAAAAACAAGAGCAGTACAGAAACAACCAAGAGAGGTGCAGAAAAAGGCAAGAGGGGTGCAGAAAGAGGCAAGAGAAGTGCAGAAAGAAGCAACAGTTGGTGCAGCCAAACCGTTGCATAATTCAAGTGGCCCTGCCCATACCTCTGACTAGGTCCAGAAGTGCTCATCAGTGGTTCCTTCTTTTTTTTGTCTCATTGAGTTTATAGTTTAGCTTCTATGGACACGAGGAAGACTAAACTAGAGGTTACCACTCCACAACACAGACTACCTTACCACATAATTACTCTCCATAACACATAATCCCACTCTACATAATTCCTATACACTAAATACCACATACTTTCTATCCACATAATTTCACTGC
The DNA here is from genome assembly GCA_963921515.1 of Calotriton arnoldi. NCBI lineage: Eukaryota > Metazoa > Chordata > Amphibia > Caudata > Salamandridae > Calotriton > Calotriton arnoldi. Next base: position 498,660 of record CAWUFW010012511.1, on the reverse strand, counting down.
ACAACATTCCACATACTTTCACTACACACAACATGCATCCAGTCCACTCTAAAAAAACATTAGTAAAAAACTTTTACATTTACAACGCCAATAGTTCTAACTCTCGAAAATGCGAGACCTATTACATTGCAAATGATTCTTTAACTGGTGGTCGCGTTTGCAGAGTGGTGGAGAAAAGGGGCTGGGCCTCTGACCAGCGCTCAGGCATTCCACTGCGTAGGACTTACAGGAGGTACCAGGAGGGCTTCTTGGCCTCCAAAGTCCCTCAGGAGAAAAGTGGACTTCATCCTCCAACCCGTAGTGTGCCAGGAGGCACATTTGCAGAGTGGTGGAGAAAGGGGGGCATGGCCTCCAAAGATCTCTAAGCAATCCCACTGTGTGGGACTTACTGGAGATAACTGGAGGGGTAGTTGGCCCCCAAGATGACCCCCTTCCCTTGGACACTTTTGGCCCTGGAGGCCCCATCCCCTGGGGCCGGCCCTTATGTTGGGGACCGTGGCGGCAGCCCCAATGCCCCTGCAGTCCCTGCCGGCTCCTCACTTCCTGCGGGAGCCGGCATTTCTTTTGGACAAGGGGAGCTGCTGACAAGCAGCTCCACTTGTCCAAAAGCAATTTGTTTCGTTTCATGGAAGCGAGAGCAGGTTTCCTGCTCTCTCTTCCATGAAGTGAAGCTGACCTGACCAAACCATTAGTTTTGAAAGAAAAAAAAAAATTGTGATCAAGCTTGCGGAGACGCAGGCGAAACGCGTAATGCTGGGCATTTGCCACAAGAAAGATTGAAATGAATCTGTCACCGGAATAAAAGCACTTCAAACTTATTGGAATCTCTCCGTGTGGTCCGTACTTGTTAAGTTGCTGCTAAGTGGGCGCTTTAAGGACTTTTGGTTTCTCCATATATATATATATATAAATATATATATATATATATATATATGCAGAATCCTCGCCTTCAACAATTCCCATCCACAGGAACAAAACAAGAACGGACCCAGGTTCAGTGCTATTTTTTGTGTTTTATTACTTCAAAAACAGCTCCGCCATGACGCGTTTCGGCAGTTCACCTGCCTTGATCACATGACAGCGTTACATGCTGTGAATGACTTTTTAAAGTGACAGTGCCCAATGACAGATGCATAGACATAGAAAAAATCCCCATATGTCAATTTGCAATGTACACAATGCTTGCATAAATGCTTAGTATAAAAGGTTGTGATACATGTTTAAAATATACCACCTTTCAATGTTTACACCATTGCATGTACAATTTTGCCAATATTGATGTTGCATACTGGATAATCCAGGATCCAATGATTCTTAAATATATATATATATATATATATATATATATATATATATACACACATACACTAAAAAAAACAAAGGTTACAGGGCTGTTAGAATTAGGAAATTGATTTTTTTTTAAACTTAGATATTCACTGAAAAAAAGGTTACAGGGCATTAGTTAGGCTGACATTTCACTCCTACAAAACCATAGAAATTCAGCAGTTATAGTTAGCTGCGCTAACTATAACTAGCGCCCATAATGCACTGCTTATTTATTTATTTTTGTACAAAGTTTTATATAGCGCAAACTTGACCTGAATCGGGTATCAGAGCGCTTTACATAGCACCAGCTGCATTACATGAGGACACATTCATTTTTGTTAGGCACGGGGAGATTAAGTGATTTGCTCAGAATCACAGGATGTTCAGCGTCATTGCAGAGACTCGAACCCAGTTCCCCAGATTCAAGGTCGACCGCCCTAGCCATTAGGCCAACTCCTCTCCCCACATACACATACTACATTACTCATGACATGGTCAGTAACATCACTGATGACATCATCCTCAAATCTCTGATGCAGCCACTCACACCCCCATGTAACCATTCATACACCCACTCCAACTTTCACACTACCATTCTCGAAACCATTGACACACCCATACCAGTACTTACATACCCACTCACTCATTCATAGGTCTACACACACATCCACTCACTTACCCATACAGCCACTCATACCATTCACTCACTAATACAGCCACTGACATATCCACTTATGCACCCATGCAGCTACTCATACACTGTCAGACACTCACCCATAGTCAATCACACTGCCACTTACTCACCTATACAGTTATACACACACCAACTCACTTATTCATACAGATACTAACACATAATCACCTATACAGTCACTAACACAAGCACACACTCACTCATACAGACACTCTCACAATCACTCACTCACACATACAGTCACTTATATACTCCAACAATCCCCTATACTGCCTTTCACATATGCAGTTACTCACCCACATACCACTGACACATCCATTCACTCACCAACACAGCCATATGCACACTTACAAACGCATACAGCCCCTCACAAATGTGGGACAACATCTATGTTATACCATCTAAAGCAGAGTGAAGCTGGAGGATCATCTACTTCAGTGGCAGCAGCAACAATTCCTGGTCAGAAACTCCCTTCTGAGGTACAGACTACTGCAATAGATATGGATCCAGAGTTGTCCAGAATGGCCAGGTACTGCATGACTGTAGTGTTGTTATAATTGCTGGTGAGCAGTGTGTTACAGCTATTCACAATGCTGCCAAAAATCATACATGGTATTTTTCCCCCTTTTATCTTTTATGCACATTTCATAAGAGGAGTTCAAGTGAGCAGCAAGAAGGCAATGCAAAGCTGAAGGACCCTCAACTTCAATAGCATCACAACAACACCAAAGCAGAGAGTCCATTCAAAAGTCCAATATCAACTTCAAGATTTGGCTCCACAGCTTTCCCCAATGGCATCATTCTGCATGGATTGTGGAGTTGTAGTTAGTGTTGGAGAGCAGTCCATAATAGCCCTTCGCAATGCTGGAAAGAATAATAAATGTCGATGTGTTTTTTTATTTTTCACATTCATAGTTTTTTTACATTAGCAGGCATTTTATTATCTTACAAAATGGGCATCTAATATCTATCTGTTGTTTATTTTATTATCTTCCAATTTATTGTAACACTACTTACATATAACTTGCTATATACACAAGTCAAACCATCTCTCTGCAAATAAATACACAGCTAACTTTTGCCAGTTATCATAATTTACTTTTTCACTTTTTAAATATAAGTCAACAGTCTGTTTAAATCTTCTAGTAAGTGCATCAACAACTTTTACAATCATACTCTGCTTTGTACAGAACACTCTATTAAATGTTGTAATCTCTTTTTTAAAACTATCAATGCAATATATGTGTCTTGTTCTGCAACTCCTCCTCTTAACAACACTTAATTTTCCCTAGAATCCTGCTTAGGATCAAAGAAACAAAACTGCAAATCATCAAGAACCTATTCTACGTCTGCCACACTACCATGCAAAACTGCTCTACTTATTTCTCCTAAACATTAAACAGGAGTTTTCACATAAGACAGTCTCCTACCTAAAGTTCGCTTTGTTGAGTGGTATAACTTATTTTTTGTTTTAAACTTTGCCTTGGAAAGATACATAGGAGTTTTCTTAATATATCAAAGGATTCCTGTCTAATACTAGAAACACTAATTCAATTCCATTTGTATACAGTAGACTGACTACTCTTCCTTGTACCTGTTCTGCAACACCTTCTTCTACATTTCTAGATACCATCACATCTTTTGCTATAGGACTACCAATCTTCATTTGATAACATTGTCCTCTTTAATCAATAGCATGAATTAATTTGTTATACTGGATATAGCTTTCTTCATTAAAGAAAGCCTTACTAAAAGAAGTATGTACCCATTGTCTACTAAAAACTGTACAACATTTACTTCTATTCAATAATCTTTTCTTCTGGTTTTGTCTCCTCATGCAAAACACTATTTTGTCAAGAGTCTTCATTCTATTTAGAAACAAAATGAAAAGATTCCTCTTGAAAGCAAAGGACTTATCAACTACTCTGACAAATTGTTTTTTCAGTTTTACTGTCCTTTTTCTACACTTTTTTAAATTTAACATTAAATGTACAAGGTTGTCACTATATATTCATCATAACATTTGTGCAGAACCTATGCAGCCATCTAAACACCCACTTACAACCCATGCACGTTTTGAAATACTGAGACATACGCGTGCACTAATGAAACACTCAGGCTCTACTTATGCACTCATGTAATTATGTAGAGAGTACCATTGTAGTAAGCTTATCACCCATATTGTCTAAAGACTACATATTCCTCAGTAAAACTTGTAAAAACATAGGTTTGTGGTTGAGTACATCAATACTCCCTGGATGATTGAATGAGTGCATAGGTAGTGCCTAGGTGATTCTGTGAGGATACAATAGGTAAAAGGATACACAACTGGGTATGAGGGTCCAAGGGAAATTTTAAAGACCAGCACAGATATTTTCCCCATATGACTCAGAAACAAACTGTATTATCTGTGGGTCTAACCCGTTACAAAGCGCCCTTTGGCATCTACAACACAAGTAAATAGTACCTCGTCAAACCCAGGGAAATCCTAATTAAAGGACGGAATCCCATCACTCACCGAAGTGACATGCTTCATCATCTGGGATCTCCTCCGGGCTGTATCTCCTAGTACAGCTGAGGGCTACAACCCCCTCACTGTGAGTGGGGAGCTCAGGGATGTTTTAAGTGTTTGCTAGGATATACTAAAATCCATCAGATGAGGAGCTGAAGTTTTAACTGAGTGATGGGCGCAGTGCAAAAAATAAGAAAAAGGGGATGTGATAAGAAGTGTAGTAAAACTAACTACCAGGAGAAGAACATTTTATTACGTATCTCCTGGTGTCAAGATTAAAAATAGAGCTAAAGCAGTTTTGAAAAAATAATGCAACTATCTAGTTCAAGGGTCAGTCTACATGTTTCAGCTTTCTTGACCTAAAGAGTGTCTAGCCTTCCTCAGGACCTAAAAGTACAAGCTACTGCGTGATAAGTGGAAAAAAGTGAAAAAACGAAGTGTAACTGAAAATATTGAAACAGTTACAACCAATCACACCAGTTGTCTCATCTCGAGGAACATGGTGTAGTGATCAAGCCCGTAGTGTACGAGTAAGAGACCTCACCTCACCTGGCAACAGCTCAGGACGTGAGGCACCGCTCTCTCCGTTGGTACCCCGTCTATGAACGATAAACTTTAAATTTTCTGTCCAGATAGAGTCAGAGCCCAAAGTAGAGGTATCCTCGGTATATCTCTAGTATTGAGGGAGAGTTCCCCGGGGGGATGGGAAGGAAGGGGTTGGATGGGTCACAAATAAAAATAAAATTAAAAAAATAAAAGTTTTTTGCTGCTGCACGGGGTGGGGGAGCATGTGGGAAAAAAGCAAAAAAAACTGTCCTCATTTATAAATAATAACCAACCATCGCAAATTGACTTGTACCCTTTACTTTTTCAATTATCCGCATAGCACTTAAGCTTTTCATTCTCAAGTTACTATGTAGCGAGTTATGTTTCCCATGACAGATATAGCTAGGACAGAGAAATCAAAAATTTTGAAAATATTGTCATGGGACGTAAATGGTCTTAGGGTTCCCTCCAGAAGAAGGAAAATATTAGAATATTTAAGACTCTCAGATAGCGACGTGTTCTTTATTCAAGAATCACACTTGCTTAAAGAGGAATAGACGTTGATTTAAAAAAATCTAAAATGGGTAGAACATTGTTTCTGCACAACACAATCGTGTACAGTAAAAGGGGTTGCTCTTATGTTTAAAAAAACCACCCAAGCTATACTTGGGGACTCCACCATTGATCCTCTGGGAAGGTGGGCAATTGTCAGAGCCAAAATCAATGGTTCATGGCTGACTTTTGTGGGTTATTATGGACCAAACTTAGATGATCCAGCCTCACTACATTCCCTACTCCTCCAACTAATCAACATAAATGATCCGATTATATTGGGCGGTGATTTTAACTTGGTTTTGGATCCTAGCCAAGACTCAACCTCAAGTAGAGCAGCGTAAGCAACTCAAAATATGAGAATAGCTCTAAAACAGTTGATGATAGAGATGGGTCTCTTAGACATTTGGAGAGAGATGGGACGTAAGGCAGGGACAGCAGGAGGAAATTTCACTTTTCATAACAAAAAGTGTGGGCATCGTTCCAGGATTGATTTTCTCCTGGTCGATGCTTTTACTTGTAAGAACACGATTAAGGTCAGTCATGTCCCGGAACACCTGTCTGATCACTCGGCTGTAGCCTTGGAAATAACTATTGCGAAGAGACCTTCATTTCGTAGGTGGACCCTAAATTGCTCACTACTCTTGGAAACAGCAATAATTGAAAACCTAAAAATAGTAACTAATGAGTTCTTCGAATTTAATCTTAACTCTGCACCCCTGCACGTGGTATGGGACTCATATAAGGCCTTTTTGAGGAGGTATTCTAACAACTCTCTCTATTGCGCAAACTAAGAGAGTAAGAGATGAAATTAGAGCTTTAGAGGCGACAGTACATTCTAACCAGGAAGCGTTAGAACAAACTCCTGATAATTTGATTATCTCACGAAATCTAATGGTAGCGAAACACAAGCTTGCGGACTACCTTGAACTGATAGTTAAAAGAAGATGGGAAGCTAGTAGGCTATCTCACCATGAATATGGGGAGGGATGTGGCAAACTCCTTGCGTGGAAGACGAAGGCAGACCGGGACAGAAATCTAATGAAAGATCTTAAATGTTTAAATTCTGGTAATATCATCACTGATGATTCTGGGATTGTAGAAGCCTTTGTTCAATTCTTCCAAGGTCTCTACGCAGAGGATCTAACATTAAGTGAAAATTACATGCAGGAATTTCTTTTAGATTTGGATCTCCCTTCACTCCAGATTGCAGAAAAAACAAATCTAAGCTGCCCCATAACTTTGGAGGAAGTTGCTCAAACTATTAGCACTTTAAAAAAGGGGAAAGCCGCTGGTCCGGACTCCATCCCAAATGAGATTTATGTTTTTTTAAAAGAAGAGCTTGCCCCATTTCTACTCCAATTGTTTAACTCTGCTTTTATATCTGCTCAAGATCTTCCCTTATCCTGGGATGAAGCCACCATAACAATTCTTCTAAAACCAAACAAGAATCTGAGATCCTGTGAATCTTACAGGCCTATTTCACTTCTAAATAGTGATCACAAATTATATACCCAGATTCTAGCTAAACACCTGCATAAGGTAACAGGACTACTGATACACCCAGATCAGAAAGGTTTTATGAAAGGGAGGCAGCTTTATGAACTAACGCACAATCTAATCGGGGCAATAGACATGGCAAGAATATACGAGCTCCCATTAGCAATAATGACCTTTGATGCTGCAAAAGCATTTGATCGTGTTAGTTGGCCGTTTTTATATAAAATGATCCAGCGGTTTAACTTAGGGGAAACTTTTTTAGCAGCAGTTAAGGCCCTTTATAAGAATCCATCTGCTAAGGTTCTTGTTAATGGTAATCTTACAATATGAGTAAAAATAGGTAGGGGGACTAGACAGGGTTGCCCTCTTTCCCCCCTCCTTTTCAATATATACATTGAACCTTTAGCATGTAAATTAAGAGCCTGCCGGAACATCTACCCTTTTATTTGTAATGGTTGGGAGAAGAAAATCGGAGTATATGCCGATGACTTGATGATCCTGACAGGTGATTTAGAGCAGTCGCTTCCTGCGATTTGGGAACAGTTGGAGAATTATGGAAGGGCATCGGGATACATGATTAACCAACAAAAACTGAGTTAATGGAATGGAATACGCATTACAGGAGCGACCTCACAAAGAGAGAAATTAGATATCTAGGCATCCAAATTGTCAATAACATCGACAAGATAGCACAGGTTAATTTTGATAAAATAACCACGAGTGTTAAATCACAGCTACAAAGATGGGGGGTTCTTCCACTTTCGTTTCTGGGTAAATCGAATCTTCTAAAAATGTTGATTCTCCCCAGATTCACAATTTTGTTTAATACTATCCTGTTAGAGTTTCCGAAGATTTGGTTCAAGAAAGTACAAGGGGCTTTTTCTAGTTTTATTTGGGGAAATAAAAAAACAAGAATCTCTCTAAAGAAATTTAGAAGGAAGAAAGCTCATGGAGGTATTGCTACCCCAGATCTATACCTGTATTACTGTGCATTCCACCTAAAGAATTTTCGGCAACTACTGATGGATAGTTCGACTTTTTCCCCGCTCTTTAAAGCCCTTACGACCAGTGTGCCCCACCAGGCAGAGTCTTTTCTTCTAAAGTTTGGTCACCCTAAATTTTTTAAGAAGGTGAGACTGAAGGTTCTTGTGGCTGCAGTTAAGCTTTGGGCACAGGTGAGACGACTTTTAAAAATTCCCTATTACAGTGACGCAACACCTATTTGGGACTCACCTGGTACTCTGGCTTGTTTATTGGATACTCTTGCCATCCCGCTTCGAACTTGCGGCATTTGCACGTGGGGACATCTTATTATGGATTCTGAATTAATTTTATGGCAGCATTTCTCTGCGATTTGTGAGAACTTGGTCTCAAAATTTAAATACTATCAATTGTCAAGTTGGGAAAAATCATTAGGGAAGGAGCTTGAAGGGAAAGGGGACATGGTGTCAAAGTTTTGCATACGATCCACAATTCGGAAAGAGGTTGCAGAATGGTATTGGTTGTTAACCCAAAGTGGAGAATATACGCAAGACCCATTTACAGAGATCTGGAAGAGGGACCTGCCGGGTGAAGACCTTGAAAAATTAGGGCAAGTATCTATGTCTTTTTTATGGTCTTATGTGAAACCTGCATCGTTAAAAAAGAACCATCTTTTCACAGTCTATAAGGCATATTGGACCCCACAGAAAATATCAAAGATGGGGAATTGAGAGATCAAGAAATGTCCGAAGTGCGGTGAAGACAACACAGATGAGGTCCATATGTTTTGGCTGTGTCCCTCAACCCAGGCCTTCTGGCAGAAATTCGGTAAGACCATATCAGGTATTATGGGTCAAGGGATTAAGTTGACTACACTAGGGGTGGGCAGAACATGCGTAGTCGCGTTACGCAAAGTTCTGCGAAACGGTAAAAAATCTCAGCGAACACGCAAAAGTTCCGCGAACACGCAGAATTGCTTGTTCCGCCCGTTCGCAATGCTTTTTTCCTGTTCGCGGACGCAGTTTGCGTGCTCGGGGGGAAATATCTCACGAACACGCACTTTGAAAGCGCGAACAAGCAAAAAATTCTGCGAAGCCGCGGATCGCAGAATTTTTGGCAATTCCGCGTTCTCCGCGGAACGCAAAATTACCAAGATTCCGCAAATTCCGCGAGTGGAACGGAATTTACGGCCCAGGCCTAGACTACACCCTCTGTGATCTTTGGGGTGTTTCCAGGGGGGGTAGTCAATCGAACTCTAACAAAAAATCATAAAGCCCTCTTTTTTGTTTTGATTTTGCTTGCCCGGAGGGAACTGTGCGTTAAGTGGATTTTACCATGTCCCCCAACGGAGGATGAATAGAGTCACTCCATTCAGAGAGTCTCTCGACTTGACCGTGCAAGTAAACAGACCAAGAAAAATAAGTTCTGGGAAATTTGGGATGGCTGGGTTAAGACCTGTGTTTCTAACACATCTCACTAAGGGTTATATTTAGTTGCATAAACCTTATATTCCTTTTTCATTATTTATTTGGGGATTAGAGGTCCCTCCTCTCTCTTCTCTTATGCTTTTGAATTAAATTCCTTGGGTACTTAGGATACACTTCTGTTGTTTGTGTTATGGTCCAATGATTAACAATTTGCTATACAGGTTGCTTTAGTGGCAGGGCCACTTTCAACTATAGCACCTGCTTGTAAAAGATTAGGAGACAGTTTCCAGCCTAAGAGGTAAAATCTCTGACTCAGGTAATTTTTTACCTTCCTCTCCTCCGTGGAGTGACCGGGAATTATTAATACCTCATTTTGGTTTGGGTTATGCCCTATTTCTTTGAAACTAAAGCATAATTGGATAAATGAGGACTAAAAAATAAATAAATAAGAGATTGAAATGCGGTAAGATAAATACAAGCCAATTTGAGGAGAAAATTGTTAAGACAAATCTAAGCTCTATTCAGAAATGTTTACAACCTGATTCTCCCCCAGATATGGTTATACAGGGTTTTCAATTAGTTTGCATGGATGTAGCCAAATGTTTAACTAGATCAGTATGGAGAAGGAAAGCCAGGAGATAAGATGGTTTAGTGCTGAGTGCTCAAGAGCCCAAAAGGAACTCAAAAATGCACTGCACGCAATTCCTCGTGATAAAATCCAAATTAAAAATGCGAGACAGGTTTATAAAAATACCATTTATCAAAGGAAAGATGAACTGAGGAGGTTAGCCTGGGAAGACCATGAGAGAGCTAGCGCGCTTAAAGATACCAAGAGCTTTTGGGAGGTCATAATTCACCCCTATTTTCGACGGATGCCAGGGGCATGGATTCGACGATACTGGGGGAAGTTTGGGAATCTCATATCTCAAACATATTTAACCCAAATGGTATTTCACCCCAGGAGTTAAGAGAAGAGGCACCAATAGATCCATTCTTGGCTCACCAACTTAGCTCTTCCCTTACAGTGATTGAGGCTGAGGACGCCCTGGCAAAGGGCATCTGTTTGAAAGCCCCAGACCCAGATGGGGTACCTTTAGACCTCTTTCAAAGCAATCCCCAGCTTTGGGCGCCCCTGTTGCCAAGTGTCTTCAGGGCAGCGATTACTGGCCCCATCCCAACATCCTGGAAGGAGGCTGTAGGAGAGTAGGATCTGCCTCTTATGTTGCCCCCACTTTTTTTCTGATGTTTACACTGGTTTCTGGCTATAGTCTGGCTGGGACCCTGCCAATCAGGGCCCCAGCCTCTCTGTTCTCTCTAAACGACTTGGAGTGCACTCTAGGTGCACTAGTGATTGGATACTGTGGTACCTTATGAGTCCCTAGTATATGGTACCTTAGGTACCAAGGGCATAGGTACTTCACAGGCCTACCAGGGGCTGAAGCATGTATTATGCCACCCCTGGGAAGCAGACTAAATCTGACACCACAGGTCTGCTACTGCAGCCTGGGTAAGGTGGTGCATGCACCCCTTACTGTGATATAGGCTACCTATATCACTACATAGATACACACATATAAACCTATAAGTCACTCCTATGGCAGGCCTTATCAATGCTGAAGGCAAAGTGCTTGGTTCCTATGTGAGAGGGTGCCCCTGCATGAGCAGAGCCCCTCTGCAGCATTCGGAGACCCTTCTCTGAGGCTGTTTGTAGTGCAGCCTGACCATATACTCTTAAGCGCATTATAACCTCGCGTTAAATGCTAACTTTGGGATGGCTGCACGGAAACATGTCGTGTTTGGTGTCAAACATCTTGGAATACTACCCCCCCGCCAGTTCTGGTGGCAGGGGTAGCATTCCACCCTTCTAGAGGGATAGACATGTACCTACTGTGGAAACGCGGTAGAATCCTGAAGAGCCCTGGCATCACAAAATGGATGCCACCAGTCACAGACACTGGGCTGCCCTCCTGCTGATGACCAACACTCGCAGTAGAGGAGGCCCAACAATAGGTATCCTGTCCCAAGGGGATGTGGCCACCTCCCAGACAGGGTTTAGTGTATTGGGGCTGGGTGGGTGCACTCCTAGAGTGCTTTGAAGTCCTGCACTGGGGGAGCAGAAGGCTCCTCTGTGCATATGCCAGTTCAAACCAGCTCAGGGGCTACCTGCCCCTGCTCTGGCACGAAACTGGACAAAGGGAAGTGGGTGTAGCCACCTCCCCTGACCCTCCCATAGGTGGGGTCATAGAGCTAGTCCCTCCCTTCTTTTTAGTATAAGAGGGGAACCTGTGCATTGCAACCCAGATCTCCCTGGACGACGCTCTTAAGAAGAATCCTGGACCTTCGACGTTCCACTACCTCTGGAAGACTGAAGAATCTCCCTTGGAGTCAAGGAGTGACTCCCCTGCTTGGCAGGCACCAAAAACTACGACGACGGTCGCAAACTACGCCACTCCCGCCGGAACCCGAAGTCCCTGCAGCCCAGGAAGAGGATTTCCTGACTTCTCCAAGGCCATCGTGAGTCCCCAGCGAAGCTGAGGCAAGTGGACCCCACGAGTGATGAGGAACCACAACCCTGGGTACCGTGCACTATTGTCAAGTGCAACCCCTTCACGACGATCTACGAATCTGTGCTTTGAACTCTAGCAGAAATCCCTCCGAAGATCAGAGGCCTACCCCATCCCGAGTGACCGTGGGCCCCTGTTGAAGGAATCCTCCCAAGGCGTCTTTGCGATCCCTTGCCAGCCGGCTTGTGGGTCCCCTGAAGACTTTTCTACAGAACCAAAGGGCTTCCCTGGTTGCTCCAGGACTGCCCTCACTTACCTTTGCTGGGTGAGTTCTCCAGACCTTGCTGGTCTGCACCATTGACTTTTTGACCTTTCCCCAAGACTTGCAGTTACCAAGGCTTGTTGGCTCCAATCGAGTCGCCGACACCTTAGTAAGCTGCAGACTTCATGGGACACGCCGAATCCAGCTCCTGGTCATCATCGATGCTGCCTGGACCACGTGGTCAAAGAGTCAAGACACCCATGAATGACCTGAATCTGTCAACGACGGTGGGCATTGATCTTCCTTGCCCCGGGTCACTGCCAAGTGAATTTGAACACTGTCCCCTCTGCTTTCAGGTCTTCCTTCTCCCAAATCCAGGCTTGGATTCCACCGGACACTTCTCCTGTCGCCGCAAGCAGCAAGTCTTCAGTGGCTCCCATTGAAAACAACGCCGCGATCCGACACCAAAGGACACCTATGCACCCGGCTTCCCTGGGTGAGGTAACTCCAGCACTACGGTGCTCCTGTGGGTGTTGGCCCTAGAACTACTTACCCTGTAAGTGACTTGCTTGTAGCTACTCCCAAAGTGCCCTAAACTCTTTATTTCCAACCGCGACTTGCCGCATTGAAGTCAACGGCGACCGGCGCCTGTGTTCACTCACTGCACGCGTCCCCCGTGGGTCCTTTACTTACCTACCTTGGGTGGTTTCGTGAGGCCCCAGCACTTCTGAAGGCCCTAGGCCTTGTCCCTTTGCAAGTCGTTTTTCCTAAGTCTCTTTTTTAGTATATGGTCTGGTACGCCCCTAGGGCCCCAGGCATATTTGTGCTTAATCTATTGTGAAACGTTGATTTGTACATATGTTCCTGACTTCTAATCTCATAAAGAGATTAGTAGAGAGTTGTTTAGTAATAAATACATATATATTTGATATATATACCTGTGTGGTGTCTTTTCATTTGGTGATTCAAGAGATTGTGTGGTAAAACAAGCTGCTTTACATTCCTCCAAGACTTAGCCTGAAGGCTGCTCTCCACAGCTACCACTAGGATAGCTTTCTATAAAGGTTGTCTTAAACCTAACTACCATAAGAGTCGAATTGTACTGGTGCAAGGTGTCCACTTTAACTAGTGAACAGCATATACCAGGCCAACTTCTCACATTGGTGGCAGCGTGTGGGATTCCAGCTTGCTATTGTTTTACCAGAAAATCTCTATTTGAATTACTAACTGAAAACCACTATAGGTACTCAAGGTACATATAAAGTCAAGCTTAGTATCAATAAGTTCTACTGAACTTAGAGCTGTGTGCCAAGGGATAGCACACCCTTTCTACAGCTCAAGCTAGGATCAGTAGGCCACAAACTAGTGTAGGTAATACAACACTAGAATGTCCTTAAGGGATGGACCCCGTGGATCCACCCAGCTTCAGTATAAGGACATGACTTTCTTTGACTTGAAAGCCATGTGTGCTGAGAGGCACCTGAAGATAGGACAGAGTCCCTCCACACTACACCTGATAGATCTGCTGACAGCAGATGATCTTAGATTAGCTCTAGGAGCTAATGGGTCTGAATCAGGGGGTGGGTCAATTACAGTGTCTGGGTCAGATGATGAACATCAAGTTGACCAAGACTCTGTGATTGTAGGGCCAGGCCCCAAGGGGTCTGAAAAGGACAGAGGAATTCTCCCTAAGAGAACTGACACAGTGGAGGAGAGGCATAGGTCCCTTTCTAGGGACTCTGACCGCTCCTATCACTCTGGCAGAGAATTTGTCCAGCAGAGGAACTCCTACTTCCCAAGAAGAGAGACCTCCTCTGAAAGACTGTGCAAACTGCTGCAGTATGAGGAAGCAAGATTTGCCCTCAAAACCAAGCAGTTGGCATTAGATAGAGAAGCCTTTGAGCTCCAGAGAGCTTCTAGAAAAGAGGGGTTAGAACCCCCTGGTGGCAGCAACAGTGTCCCTAGAGGCAGAGAATATATTCCAGACCATAGGAACCTGAGCAAGGTTGTTCCTCCCTACCAGAGTGGGGATGATATCCATAAGTGGATAACTGCTATGGAAAGGGCCTGTAGAGTACAACAGGTCCCACAAAAGCAGTGGGCAGCAATCTTGTGGCTCTCCTTTTCAGATAAAGGTAGAGACAAGCTCCTCACTGTTAGAGAAGAGGATGCTGATGACTATGAAGTCCTGAAGAGTGCACTGATAGATGGGTTTGACTTAACCACTGAGCAGTACAGGTTGAAGTTCAGAGACACCCAGAAGGCACAGACTCAGGACTGGACTGACTTTGTAGATTGTGCAACCAAGGCTCTGGAGGGTTGGCTGGTTGGCAGTAGGGTTACTGATTTCAAGGGATTGTATAATCTAATGATGAGAGAACAGATCCTTAATTATTGCCAGAACCAGTTGTTGCATCAATACCTGGTGGACTCAGATCTGACCTCTCCCCAAGAATTGGGAAAGAAGGCAGACAAGTGGGTCAGAACCAGGGTGAGGCAGAAAACCCAGAACCAAGGGGGTGACACAAAGAAGCAGGATTCTAAGGGACCTGAGAAAAGTGGGGATAAGTCAAAAGACCAGAAGTCTTCACAAGGGCCCCAAAAATCTGCATCTGGTGGGGAGTCACAATCCAACAAGGGAAAAGGCCAAAAGAAGCCCTGGTGCAAATTCTGTAAACAGAAAGGGCACTGGACTTCTGATTGTAACAAGTCCAAAGACCAAACCACCACCACTCCTGCCCCTAAGGCAACTGTTCCCCCTAGTTCAGCTACTGGTGGAGGTGGTACTCAGAATAAGGGTGTAGTAGGGTTGACCCTGGGTTCTGAAGTGGACTCTGGCCTAGTCAGAGTACCCACTCAGGCAATGCTGATTTGTGATGGAGACATTGACATGTCCTTCCTAGTAAGCCCCAGTAATCTGGGCAAATACAAACAGCAGCCTGTAATCAATGGCAAACAGGCTTTGGCATTTAGGGACACAGGTGCTAGTGTCACCATGGTGGCAGAGGATCTTGTGGACCCTGGACAGATCATCCTGGGTGAAATGTACCAGGTGACCAATGCAAGCAATGCCAAGACCAACCATAGTCTGGCAGTTGTGAATTTCTCCTGGGGAGGGGTAACTGGCCTCAAGAAGGTTGTAGTCAGTGCATACCTCCCTGTAGAATGTCTATTGGGCAATGATCTAGAGACTTCAGCCTGGACTGAAGTAGAGTTATGGACTCATGCTGAGATGTTGGGCATCCCTGCAGAGGTATTTGCTGTGACCAGGTCACAAGCCAAAATGCATAACACTGAACCAGCTCTGGATCCTGAAACTATGGACCAGATGCTTCCCAAGAAGAGGAGCAGTAGGGTTAAGGCAGTGCCTTCCCCTCTGTCTCAGATCACTGATTCCCCTCCCCAGGGAGGAGGAGCAGATCCTGAAGAAGGAACTGCCCCAGAGGAACTTGAGCCTGATCAGGTTGAGTTCTTGGGGGCAGGGGGCCCTTCTAGGGAAGATCTGAGTAAGGAGCAACAGTGCTGCCCCTCTCTTGAACCCCTCAGACAGCAGGCTGCTGCTGAGGCTGCTGGGAGTGGTAGTGGGTCACATAAAGTTTATTGGGATAAGGGACTTCTATATTCTGAAGGTATAGATCCAGCCCCTGGAGCCACCAGGAGGTTGGTAATACCTCAGAAGTTTAGGGGGTTCCTCTTGACCCTAGCACATGATATCCCTTTGGCAGGTCACTTGGGCCAAAACAAGACCTGGGACAGGCTTGTTCCACATTTTCATTGGCCACATATGTCAGAGGACACAAAGGAGTTTTGTCGCTCCTGTGTCACATGCCAAGCCAGTGGCAAGGCAGGTGGCACAACAAAGGCCCCCTGATACCACTACCTGTGGTGGGGGTACCCTTTGAAAGGGTAGGGATTGACATTATTGGTCCCCTTGACCCTCAAACTGCATCTGGGCACAGATTTATCCTGGTGGTAGTGGATCATGCCACCAGGTACCCAGAGGCAATTCCCCTGAGGACCACCACAGCCCCTGTGGTGGCAAGAGCCCTCATTGGAGTTTTCTCCAGAGTGGGTTTTCCAAAGGAGGTAATCTCTGACAGAGTTACAAACTTCATGTCAGGATATCTGAAGGCAATGTGGAAGGAGTGTGGTGTAACTTATAAGTTCACCACCCCCTATCACCCACAATGCAATGGGTTGGTTGAACGCTTCAACAAAACCCTTAAGGGAATGATTAAAGGACTCCCAGAGAAGCTTAGGCGGAAATGGGACCTTCTTCTTCCCTGCCTGTTGTTTGCATACAGAGAGGTGCCACAGAAGGGGGTTGGTTACAGCCCATTTGAGCTTCTGTTTGGGCATCCTGTAAGAGGTCCATTATGTTTGGTAAAAGATGGCTGGGAGTTACCTCTCAAGCCCCCCAAACAGGATGTGATGGACTATGTACTTGGTCTCCGCTCCAGGATGGCTGAATACATGAAAAAGGCAACCAAAAACCTGGAGGGCAGCCAAGAATTACAAAAAGCTTGGCATGACCAAAAGGCTGTGCTGACTGTGTACCAGCCAGGACAGAAAGTGTGGGTGTTGGAGCCTGTGGCCCCAGCAGCCCTCCAAGACAAATGGAGTGGCCCCCATACAATAGTTGAGCAAAAGGGAGAAGTCACCTATCTGGTGAATCTTGGAACTCCCAGGAGCCCCCTGAGGGTGCTCCATGTCAACAGATTAAAGCCATATGTTGACAGGGCTGACATGGGCATGCTCATGGCAACTGATGAGGAACAGGAGGAGGAGAGGGACCCTCTCCCTGACCTGCTCTCACAGAACCCTGATGATGGGTCAGCAGATGGTGTTGCTTTGGCAAGCAGCCTCACTGACCATCAGCAAACTGAGTGCAGACAAGTTCTGCAGCAGTACAGACATATGTGTAGCCTGACCCCTAGACAGACTACCTGGTGCACCCATGAGGTGGACACTGGAGACAGTCTGCCTGTTAAGAGTAAAATCTACAGGCAACCTGACCGTGTCAGGGACTGTATCAGGACTGAAGTCCAGAAAATGTTGGAGTTAGGTGTGATTGAGCCTTCAGATAGCCCTTTGGCTAGCCCAGTAGGCCTAGTACCCAAGCCTCATACCCAAGGTGGTAAGAAATAAATGAGGTTTTGTGTAGACTACAGAGGCCTCAATGCAGTCACTAGGACTGATGCCTATCCCATACCAAGGGCAGATGAACTGATTGATACTTTGGCCTCATCCAAGTATCTAAGTACATTTGACCTAACAGCTGGCTACTGGCAGATCAGATTAGCTGATGATGCAAAAGCCAAAACAGCATTTTCGACCCCTGGTGGGCACTACCACTTTGTGGTGATGCCCTTTGGATTGAAAAATGCACCTGCCACTTTTCAGAGGTTGGTGAACAAAGTTCTGGCAGGGATGGAAACTTATTGCTCAGCTTATCTAGATGATATTGCTGTCTTTAGTTCCTCCTGGCAGGATCACCTGGTCCACCTCAGAAATGTTTTGGAGGCTCTGCAGAAAGCAGGCCTCACTATCAAGGCCACTAAGTGCCAGATAGGGCAGAGTCAGGTTGTGTACCTGGGCCACCTTGTAGGTGGAGGCCAGGTTCAGCCTTTACAGAGCAAAATCCAAACCATAATGGAATGGGTTGCTCCAATCACCCAGACACAGGTGAGAGCCTTCTTAGGCCTGACTGGGTACTATAGGAGGTTTGTGAAGGGATATGGATCTATAGTGACCCCCTTGAATGATCTGACCTCAAAGAAAATGCCAAAAAGGTTAAGTGGACAGCTAGCTGTCAGAAGGCATTTGAAGACCTAAAGCAGGCCATGTGCACTGCCCCCATCTTACAGAGTCCAGACTACACCAAAAAGTTCATTGTCCAAACAGATGCTTCTGAGCTGGGTGTGGGAGCTGTACTGTCTCAACTGAATGATGAAGGTCAAGACCAGCCAGTAGATTTTATTAGCAGGAGGCTGACCCCTAGAGAGAAACGTTGGTCAGCTATAGAGAGGAGGCCTTTGCTGTGGTGTGGGCCCTGAAGAAGCTGAGGCCATACTTGTTTGGCACTCACTTCATAGTTCAGACTGACCACAAGCCCCTCCTATGGCTTAAACAGATGAAAGGTGAAAACCTAAAACTTTTGAGGTGGTCCATTTCCCTACAGGGGATGGACTATACAGTGGAACATAGACCTGGGACCCAACATGCCAATGCAGATGGACTCTCAAGGTATTTCCACTTAGAACACGAAGACTCAACTGGTCAAGGTTAGTTTAGTGTCCCTGCGTTTGGGGGGAGGTTGTGTAGGAGAGTAGGATCTGCCTCTTATGTTGCCCCCACTTTTTTCTGATGTTTACACTGGTTTCTGGCTATAGTCTGGCTGGGACCCTGCCAATCAGGGCCCCAGCCTCTCTGTTCTCTCTAAACGATTTGGAGTGCACTCTAGGTGCACTAGTGATTGGATACTGTGGTACCTTATGAGTCCCTAGTATATGGTACCTTGGGTACCAAGGGCATAGGTACTTCACAGGCCTACCAGGGGCTGAAGCATGTATTATGCCACCCCTGGGAAGCAGACTAAATCTGACACCACAGGTCTGCTACTGCAGCCTGGGTAAGGTGGTGCATGCACCCCTTACTGTGATATAGGCTACCTATATCTCTACATAGATACACACATATAAAGCTATAAGTCACTCCTATGGCAGGCCTTATCAATCCTGAAGGCAGAGTGCTTGGTTCATATGTGAGAGGGTGCCCCTGCATGAGCAGAGCCCCTCTGCAGCATTCGGAGACCCTTCTCTGAGGCTGTTTGTAGTGCAGCCTGACCATATACTCTTAAGCGCATTATAACCTCACGTTAAATGCTAACTTTAGGATGGCTGCACGGAAACATGTCGTGTTTGGTGTCAAACATCTTGGAATACTACCCCCCGCCAGTTCTGGTGGCGGGGGTAGCATTCCACCCTTCTAGAGGGATAGACATGTACCTACTGTGGAAACGCGGTGGAATCCTGAAGAGCCCTGGCATCACAAAATGGATGCCACCAGTCACAGACACTGGGCTGCCCTCCTGCTGATGACCAACACTCGCAGTAGAGGAGGCCCAACAATAGGCATCCTGTCCCAAGGGGGTGTGACCACCTCCCAGACAGGGTTTAGTGTATTGGGGCTCGGTGGGTGCACTCCTAGAGTGCTTTGAAGTCCTGCACTGGGGGAGCAGAAGGCTCCTCTGTGCATATGCCAGTTCAAACCAGCTCAGGGGCTACGTGCCCCTGCTCTGGCACGAAACTGGACAAAGGGAAGTGGGTGTAGCCACCCCCTCCCCTGACCCTCCCATAGGTGGGGTCATAGCGCTAGTCCCTCCCTTCTTTTTAGTATAAGAGGGGGAACCTGTGCATTGCAACCCAGATCTCCCTGGACGACGCTCTTAAGAAGAATCCTGGACCTTCGATGTTCCACTACCTCTTTAAGACTGAAGAATCTCCCTTGGAGTCAAGGAGTGACTCCCCTGCTTGGCAGGCACCAAAAACTACGACGACGGTCGCAAACTACGCCGCTCCCGCTGGAGCCCGAAGTCCCTGCAGCCGAGGAAGAGGATTTCCTGACTTTTCCAAGGCCATCGTGAGTCCCCAGCGAAGCTGAAGCAAGTGGATCCCACGAGTGACGAGGAATCGCAGTCCCTGGTTACCGTGCACTATTGTCAAGTGCAACCCCTTCACGACGTTCTACGAACCTGTGCTTTGGATCACGTGTCTTTCCAGCCTCTAGCAGGAATCCCTCCGAAGATCAGAGGCCTACCACGTCCCGAGTGACCGTGGGCCCCTGTTGAATGAATCCTCCCGAGGCGTCTTTGCAATCCCTTGCTAGCCGGCTTGTGGGTCTCCTAAAGACTTTTCTACAGAACCAAAGGACTCCCCTGTTTGCTCAAGGCCTGCCCTGACTTACCCTCGCTGGGTGAGCTCCCCAGACCTTGCTGGTCTGCACCATTGACTTTTTGACCTTTCCCCGAGACTTGCTGTTACCAAAGCTTGTTGGCTCCAATCGAGTCGCCGACACCTCATTAAGCTGCAGATGTTGTGCGCCACGTGGAATCCAGCTCCTGGTCATCATCGACGCTGCCTGGACCACGTGGTCGAAGAGTCAAGACACCCGTGAACGACCTGAATCTGTCGATGACGGTGGGCATTCATCTTCCTTGCCCCGGGTCACTGCCAAATGACTTTGAACACTGTCCCCTCTGCTTTCAGGTCTTCCTTCTCCCGAATCCAGGCTTGGATTCCACCGGACACTTCTCCTGTCGCCGCAAGCAGCAAGTCTTCAGTGGCTCCCATTGAAAACAACGCCGCGACCCGACACCAAAGGACACCTATGCACCCGGCTTCCCTGGGTGAGGTAACTCCAGCACTACGGTGATCCTGTGGGTGTTGGCCCTAGAACTACTTACCCTGTAAGTGACTTGCTTGTAGCTACTCCCAAAGTGCCCTGAAACTCTTTATTTCCAACCGCGACTTGCCGCATTGAAGTCAACGGCGACCCGCGCCTGTGTTCACTCACTGCACGCGTCCCCCGTGGGTCCTTTACTTACCTACCTTGGGTGGTTTCGTGAGGCCCCAGCACTTCTGAAGGCCCTAGGCCTTGTCCCTTTGCAAGTCGTTGTTCCTAAGTCTCTTTTTTAGTATATGGTCTGGTACGCCCCTAGGGCCCCAGCCATATTTGGGCTTAATCTATTGTGAAACGTTGATTTGTACATATGTTCCTGACTTCTAATCTCATAAAGAGATTAGTAGAGAGTTGTTTAGTAATAAATACATATATATTTGATATATATACCTGTGTGGTGTCTTTTCATTTGGTGATTCAAGAGATTGTGTGGTAAAACAAGCTGCTTTACATTCCTCCAAGACTTAGCCTGAAGGCTGCACTCCACAGCTACCACTAGGATAGCTTTCTATAAAGGTTGTCTTAAACCTACCTACCATAAGAGTCGAATTGTACTGGTGCAAGGTGTCCACTTTAACTAGTGAACAGCATATACCAGGCCAACTTCTCACAGAGGCCATAGTGGTACCTGTGTACAAAAAGGGAAATAAGAACGACCCCGCATGCTACAGGCCTATTTCCTTAATTGATGCCACCGTAAAGGTGTTGGGGAGGGTTATTCTTGCGCATCGCAAGACTTGTGCAGGAAATTCTGGGATTATGTCCCAAAAGCAATATGGTTTTAGGATGGGGGTGGGGACAGATGAACAGTGTCTTAATTTGTCCTTGATTATGGGGAAGTACATGAAGGCCAGGAAGGGGTTTATCCACCTGGCCTTCATGGATTTATCCAGCGCCTTCGATACTGTCAATCGAGAGAAATTGTGGGCTCAGATGGAGAAAATGGGTATTGAAGAAGCTCTTATCTCCCTCCTGCATAGGTTGCATGCATCCACCAGTGTTGTCATACGATATGGCCCCATGGTGGAGAAGACTAAACTGATTGCTTCCACAGAAGGTGTTTGGCAGGGGTGCATCCTGGCCCCTTTCCTTTTTTTATTATACACAAATGGCCTAGAGGCGTTTTTAACAGACAAGGCACTTGACTTTCCTAGAATAGGAGGCAACCCGGTCCCTTTGCTGTCATATGCGGACGATACTATTTTAATGGCTTTAACAGCCAATAGTCTTCAAAAATCATTAAATGCTTTTACTGAGTTTATGTCTGCACTGGACCTAAAAGTTACAGCTAGGGCACAGCTTACTAGCCTGGTAGTGGAGGGTCTATTCCGCTTTGCCTGTAAATTAGGTCAAAAGCTAGTTATGGAATTGATTACCTTATATAAATCAAACTGCCTAACTGTTGCATCCTATGGGGCAGGAGTATGGAGACATCACAAAAGCACTCAGTTGCAAATTTTAGAAAATAAATGTATAAAAAGACTGTTCATGACCCCAAAAAGCACCCATACAGCCTTCTGTCATTCTGAGGTAGGGCTGGATTATATAGAGGTCCGTATTAATATCGCCCCATTGGTTCTTTAGTCTAAAATCTGGACATCTGAGGACTTAACGTTCTCAAGAGAAATCATCCGGGACTGTATGAATCTTGATAATGCCCTGACGATACCATGGCTTCATTTTGTTAAAGAAAAATTCAATGCAATTGGTCTGGGGCACTACTACGATGACCCTGCTAGCATTCATACAAATATGAAAATGATTATAAAAGAAGCATAATATGCTGAGGCAAATACACGTCGTTGGCCCTTGAGAACGCAATGTCACTCAGTTCTGTCCCCCATACAACAGCAATTTTATTTATCTTTTATTATTAATGCACAGATTTGTTTCCTTATGACTAGATTTCGTCGTTGCACATTGCACTTTCTAGCGGCTTTCCCCAAACAGTCAGGCTGGAGTGATAAACTCGCTGCCTGTTCATGCGACAGTTTATCTGCACAGAACACGGTGCACTTTATGTTGTTTTGCACACTCTATAAAGAGCCAAGGGCGCGATTCCTAAACCCAATCTTGAGAGAAATCCACGCTTGTACTTATCAGGAGGGTTTTAATTTCTTATACTCCTTGTCTACCATTTCTATTTGCACTGCTGTATCTAATGATATCAGAATTGCATTGACAATAAGAAAACGTTATGAACTGTAAAAGATAAATTGGTGTTTTAATTGGTTTTACATTTTTATTAAGTATTGATATGATGGAATGTGTCAAGAGGAACAAAAGCCTGTAGTGTACTGTGAGCATGCAGGAGCTAGACATTTAGCTTTTTAAGAAAATCGTACATTGAATCAAATATTGTGGCTCTGGGCTTTTAGTGATTTTAGTTATTTTATTATATAAATTGGATATGAAATTCTTTTACAGTTCTATGTATGTATGTTAAACTTTTATGGTCCGTATTGACCCAATAAAGTTATTCTGACTGACTGACTTCTTGCTAAGGCATCCAAAAGACTACCTAATTTTATTCACTTTCATTCTGACAGCATCCACTGAAATATATCTTTTTTTTTTTTTTTTTTTAAACACCTCCATTTTAACAGCTTTTTGGGGGGAAAACTACCCCATTCAGCTCCAGCCTTCTCCTTACTACTATTGATCCTTCACTTCAAAATGCTTAGAGTATGGATTGTTGCCACAGCTATATCTATTGGGCAAAAGAGGCTGCAAAACAGAGAGGCATTGACAGGGACTTGGGTTTGCCAAATCTGCAGATTACTTGGTTTGCCCGGAGAAGATTAACATTTCATCAGTTGTTGGCTTTGATGAAATCCGTTGTGGATTCCCAAACTCCTCACCTCAGGATTGTGACTGTGGTGGCAATGACCTAGGCACATTGACCGGGGTTGGGTTGGAAATCCTAATGAAAGACACCTTTGCAGAACTGATGTCACTTTTCCCTTACACTGTCATGGTGTACTCTAATATATGCCAAAAACAGAAATGGAAGTGGTCAAATCAATTCTGTCCACAGATTGACAAAGCCAGGAAACATGTTAATGAAAATATTTCTGCATTCCTCAGAGACCATCGTATGGGCTGTGTCTATAACAACAATCTGCTTTTTGACATGCATGGAATTTATAGAAATGAGGGAGTGGACTTTACAGAAGAAGGCAACAGGGTGTTTCTAAGTAACCTAAAACTCTGCATCCGGTCTTATGTGTAGCAGCCATTTACACACAACCAACACTGTGGCTCTTGTCAGAGCCACCCTAGTACCTAAAATATTGTGAAGTGTTTTTCAAAAGGTTTTTTTTCTTTAGGTTTTGGAGATCTTTGCGATGACGTCACGATCCCCATGGGCACGTCACCAAAATGGAAAACAAAAGCAGACATTCAATGGCCACAAACACACACAAAAATAATATGTGAACAATTCCATTCTGTCCTACACACATTACTATATACATACTTCTTTCAAAGCATGTATAAACTCGTATTTTTGTACTAAGTTTCTTTAAAATCCATTTTTCAGACCCATTTTCTGTTTTCACAGTTATTTGGGACATCAGGATGAAGTCGTTAACCATAACGAACCCGCCTTTCCCATAAAGTGAAAATATATACATGCACGCACATTACAGTATTCTACACACTAGAGGTTTATTGCTGTACACTTCAATCTCATATTTTTCTAGTGTATTTCTAGAACAACCATCTCTAAAACCTATTTTTTATTTTCGCGGAGACTTCAGAGATCGCGATGACGTCTCTCATCACGGTCCCACGGTTACCTCGTGAAAGTGGAAAGCAAAAGCAGGATTACAATGGCAACCACCACATTCAAAAATTATAACTATATAATTAATTCTAACCATAACAGTAGATAACTCGCTATATAAATAACTCTATAAAAACATTTATCAGAATCTCAATATCTGTATAAGAATGCGCATTAATGATTCACCAATATTCGCAGCGACATTGATTTTCTCGATTTCACTGCAATGGCAAACGGGGGCTATGCTGGCAGTCTCGGCGTCATCGCAAACATCATGCGCAACTAAAAAATCTATTTTGGGAACATAACCTGTGTCACTAACACCTCCAGTTCTCAACCGTTGGGTCAGAGTATCTCCACCATGAAAACATATGGGGGCTTTCACACACATTTTCGGCTCCAATAGATAAAAGGGCAGGAGCATCTATCCATTCAGGTTGCGTCCAGCCAATCAGAGCTTTTTCGTTGGCGCGTGCTTTCACAATTCATTGCAAATCCACCACAAAATAGCAGTGGCCAGAGATATCACTATAATTTTACTGAATGGATTTACACCAAATAAGCAAAGGGCACTTACTTGAACCAACATCTAACTCCCTGCAAATTTTGTGAAAGTCTGTTCAGGGGATTGGGCTGTAGAGGTGGCTAAAGGTTCATATGGGAATTAACATTACAAACACAACCTTATTTTGTGCCCCAAATTCTGGGACCCCACTCCATGGATCACCCCAAACTTTTCCAATCAATAGGACCTACCATGACACAAGTTTGGCAAAATTCCATACAGATTGGTGGAAAGCAGCTAGAGTATAGAGCACTCTCAAAACCAGCGACACTCTAAGTTTGGTCACCTCATATGCCTGCTTTTCTATCAAAGTCTTTAAGCGAAGGATTACCACAGTGCAATCCACACCGAGATAGAAAGGGACAAGGTCTTTAGCCATTTCTACAGCAAAGTCTTTAAGCATAGGATTAGCACAGTGCTATCCATGTTGAGCTGGAAATTGGTCTAAGCCTTTTACCATCCAGTCACAGTATTACAGCTATGAATTGGTAGAATACCATCCAAGCCAACCTGAAATAAATAAAAGCAACTCCTGGCACGTGTTTCACTGTCGTTGGAGCTCCTCAGAGAGTTAAAGCTTTGTCCAGACACAAGGGAGCACCCAGTATAAGTCAAAACAAAACCCTTTCAGGCATAGAGTGACGCATAGATTATGCAAAAAGAAGCAGAGAACTCTGGGTAGTTCTCAAGTTTACGTGGAAAGCAACTCCAGTATAGAGCACTCTTAACACCAGCGACACTCTAAGTTTGCTCACCTCAAATACCTGCTTTTCTATCAAAGTCTTTAAGGGTACAATTAGCTCAGTGCCATCCATGCCGGGATAGAATGGGATAGAGTCTTTTGCCATTTCTACAGCAAAGTCTTTAAGCATAGGATTAGCACAGTTGTATCCATGCCGAGCTGGAAATAGGCCAAAGCCTTTTACCACTCCAGGCACAGTATAACAGCTTTGCATTGGTAGAATACCATCCAAGCCAACCTGAAATCAATAAAACAAACTCCTGACACATGTTTCGCTCTCCTTGGAGCTCTTCAGAGAGTTAAAACTTTGTCCAGACACAAGGGCGCACCCATTTTAATTCAAAACAAAACCCTTTCTGGCATAGAGTGATGCATATATTATGCATTAAAAGAAGCACAGAACTCTGGGTAGTTCTCAAGTTTAGGTGGAAAGCAGTTCCAGTATAGAGCACTCTCAACACCAGCGACACACTAAGTTTGCTCACCTCAAATGCCTGCTTTTCTAACAAAGTCTGAAAGCGTAGGATAAGCACAGTGCCAGCCATGCCGAGATAGAATGGGACAAAGTCTTTAAGAATTGGATGAGCACAGTGCTATCTATTCCAAGCTCGAAATTGGCCAAAGCCTTTTACCACTCCAGGCACAGTATTACAGCTTTGGATTGATAGAATATCATCCAAGCCAACTAGAAATGAATAAAATCAACTCCTGACAAATGTTTTGCTCTCATTAGAGCTCTTCAGAGAGGTAAAGCTTTGTCCAGACATAAGGGAGTACCCAGTATAAGTCAAAACAAAACCCTTTTAGGCATAGATTGACACATAAATTATGCAAAAATAGAGGCAACAAACTCTGGGTAGTTCTCAAATGTAGGTGGAAAGCAGCTCCAGTGTAGAGCACTCTCGAAACTAGCGACACTCTAAGTTTGCTCACCTCAAATGTCTGCTCTTCTATCAAAGTCTTTAAGTGGACGACTAGCATAGTGCCATACATACCGTGATAGTAAGGGACAGAGTATTTTGCTATTTCTACAGCAAAGTCTTTAAGGATAGAATTAGCACAGTGCTATCAATGCCAAGCTGGAAAATGGCCAGAGCCTTTTTACCACTCCAGGCACAGTATTACAGCTTTGGATTGGTAGAATACCATTCAAGCCAACCTGAAATGAATAAAAGCAACCGCTGACACGTGTTCCGCTCTCATTAGAGCTCTTCAGAGAGGTATAGCTTTGTGCAGACACAAGGGAGCACCCAGTATAAGTCAAAACAAAAACGTTCCGGCATAGAGTGATGCATAAATTATGCAAAAAAGAAGCAGAGAACTCTGGGTAGTTCTCAAGTTTAGGTGGAAAGCAGTTCCAGTATAGAGCACTCTCAACACCAGCGACACTCTAAGTTTGCTCATCTCAAATGTCTGCTTTTACCTCAAAGTCTTTAAGCATAAGATTAGCACATTGCCATCAATGCCGAGATAGAAAGGGACAAAGTATTTTGCCATTTCTACAGCAAAGTCCTTAAGCATAGGATTAGCACAGTGCTATCCATGCCGAGCTGGAAAATGGCCAAAGCCTTTTACAACTTCAGGCACAGTATTGCAGCTTTGTATTGGTAGAATATCATCCAAGCCAACCTGAAATGAATAAAAGCAACTCCTGACACGTGTTTCGCTCTCATTAGAGCTCTTCAGAGAGTTATAGCTTTGGCCAGACACAAGGGAGCACCCAGTATAAGTCAAAACAAAATCCTTTTTAGGCATAGAGTGATGCATACATTATGCAAAAAAAGAAGCAGAGAACTCTGGGTAGTTCTTAAGTTTAGGTGGAAAGCAGCTCCAGTATGGAGCACTCTCAACACCAGCAACAGTCTAAGTTTGCTCACCTCAAATGCCTGCTTTTCTATCAAAGTCTTTAGGCGTAGGATTAGCACAGTGCCATCCCCCCCGAGATAGAAACGGACAAAGGCTTTTACCATTTCTACAGCAAAGTCATTAAGCATAGGATTAGCACAGTGCTATCCATGCTGAGCTGAAAAATGGCCAAAGCCTTTTACCACTCCAGGCACAGTATCACAGCTTTGGATTGGTAGAATACCATCCAAGCAACCTGAAATGAATAAAAGCAACTCCTGACATGTGTTTCGCTCTCATTAGAGCTCTTCAGAGAGGTATACCTTTTTCCAGACACAAGGAAGCACCCAGTATAAGTCAAAACAAAACCCTTTCAGACTTAGAGTGATACATAAATTATGAACATTTTGCCGAGGGTACGGGGATTGCGATGACGTCGCTCATCGCGGTCCCCAAGGTTACATCACAAAAACGGAAAGCAAAAGTAAGATTTCAATTGCCACCTCCACTTAAAAAAATGATTACTATATATTTAATTCTAAACAGTAGATAACTCGCTATATAAATATCTCTATAAAAACATTTATCAGAATCTCAATATCTGTATAAAAATGTGCATTAATGATTCACCAATATTCGCTACGACATTGATATTCGCAAAGTCCCCGCAATGGTAAACGGGGGGCCACGCTGGCAATCGCGGGGTCATCACGAATATCATGCACGACAAAAAAATCTATTTTGGACATATAACTAGGCCTGGGCGGAAAACTACGCTACGCTCGCGTAATTTGCGCAACTACGCGCTACGCGAATTGCACGTAGCACAGTGCAAAAACACGTAGCGTAGCGGGCATTTTTTGCTTGCTCACTGTCCTCAACATCAAGTTGGTGACCGCGAGCGAGCAAAATGACATCCCGGCGAGACGTTTTCCTCGTTCGCGATCAGCAATATCAAGTTGCCGATCGCGAGCGTGGAAAATAAACCTCCCGGCGAGATTCTCAACGCGGGGAGGTCAGGTTTCTCATTGCGAGTGGTCGCGTATGCTCGCGACCGCTCGCAATGAGAAACTACCAGTCCACGTTGAGAAAACTGCCGCTCGAGTACAAATCTACTCGAGCGGCAGAAAGCTGTACCGCTTGCACTGTGCAAGATGCCGTTTGCAATGATTGCACAGTGCGGACAAGCATCCGGCACTGTGCAATCATTGCGAACAGCATTTCCTACCGCACTATGCAGTTCGCGTAGTGCTACGCGTAGCTTGCGTAGTGCGAAGTGCACTTCGCGTAGCTATGCGTAGCGCTACTACGCGAACTACGCCCAGGGTTACATATAACTGTGACATTAACACCTCAACCGTGGGGTCAGAGTAGCTCCACCCTGAAAATATGTGGGGCTTTCACACACATTTTCAGCTCCGGGATTCATTCCTGATAGACAAAATGGCAGACGCAACTTTCTATTCAGGTTGCATCCAGCCAATCAGCGCTTTCTCATTGGCGTGTGCATTCGCAATTCATCGAGAAACCACCGCGAAATAGCAGCGGCCAGAGATATCACTATAATTTTAAACTTACATTTCTCAAAGACTCAAAGACTACTCAATGGATGTTCAGGGGTTCGGGCTGTAGAAGTGGCTGAAGGTTCCTATGGGAATTAACATTACCAACACAACCTTATTTTGCACCCCAAATTCTCGGTCCCCACTGCATGGATCACCCCCAATCTTTCCAAATCAATGGTACCTACTGTGACAGTTTTTTGGCAAAATTCCATGCAGATTGGTCAAATGATGCAAAAAAAAAAACATGTCAAAAAATGCTTTTCCTATGGAAACAAGGTCCTAACTATAACTACCTTCTGGTGACCGCCAGTAGGTAAAATATATATATTTTCTATTGTACATTTTCCATTTTCCATCTCGGCATGGATATCACTGTGCATTCTGCAGCACACATAGAAAAATGAAAGTGCCTGAATGGATTGAATTTGTGCAGGAAGGGTCCATCCTGCACAAAAACAATCATCCCTGCAACGCAGACACCCTTGCACCAACGTGCAAAGGTGCCTGCATTGGCACACGGCAGCCCATTGTGTGCGGGTGCAAGGGAAATGGACTGGAATGTGCAGTATCATATAGATACAGCGCATTCCTCTCCTTTCCTTTCGCCATGGGACAGTGCAGCAGGGAGGCCTGCGGCCCTGCCCTGCGGCAAAAGCCCATAAATAGGGCCTCAGTTCCTACATACTGTTCCATAGTTCTAAGCATAGTTCTGTTCTAAGAGCAGAATCCTTGTAACATGGCACCCGTTGTGTGGTCTAGTTCTTACTTGTGTGAACCCAGGGTAGTGCTTTTGCCTGTCCACAATACCCTAGTACCTTTTCTCTGAGACGTCCGTGATGCTAGGGATTTCTCCTCCGCAGTTATTAGGCAGCACCTAGTTCTGGTGGTTTTCAAGCTTAAATATTGAATGGATTTTTATACTCTGATTGTGCTACACTTTGAATCCTTTTTTGGTTGGCTTTGGCTCAACCTGTAACTGTTGCTGTTAATTGCCGCCTGGCAGTAACTCAGCATTTAATGCAACACAGAATTCCTAATGCAGGTACTACTGTTTTTTATGTAGTTGAAGAGGACGCAGCATTCCGCTTTGAAGTCTTTGATTCATGAGTCACTATCCCGGCTGTCAACTCTAATGATAATACTTTCCATGAATACACAATACCAGCAGTTACTAATGCATATCGCCCTTAAGCACTTACTGAAATTCCGCTTACAGTCTGATAGCACCAGACTTGGTTTAATGGTGCCCTTCTCCACGTAAATGATGCTGTCCGGATGGGTCCCTTGACTCTTGAAGGGGCCACCTGGCCGGCACTGGCGGGTTACACCCTGTATCCGGACTTAGTTATAATAAATTAGTACAAACTAGAGATTTATATACTGGTCTCTTGTATTGTCTCATGACCAAATTTATTGCACACGCCTTGCTGGCTGGACCAGCTAGGGTTGCCTTGCAGGGACAACCACAGGTGTCTGCCGGTCATGTTATTAGTCACATTATTGTTCATTCAGTTATGGGCAAGCAACCCACAAATCTTGAAGAAATACCCTTCTGGATTGCCCAAAAAATAGATCAACTTGAAGCTGTGTTTCCCCTTATGGGACCACAAGACTAGGCCTGGGCGGTAAATTCCGCTCCGCTCGCGGAATTTGCGGAATTTGGGTAATTTCGCGTTCCGCAGAGAACGCGGGATTGCCAAAAATTCCGCGATCCGCGGCTTCGCGGAGTTTTTGGATTGTTTGCACTTTCAAAATGCGTGTTCGCGAGATATTTCTCCCCGAGCACGCAAACAGCATTCGCGAACAGGAAAAAAGCATTGCGAACGGGCGGAACAAGCAATTCCGCATGTTCGCTGAACTTTTGCGTGCTCGCGGAGATTTTTTACCGTTTTGCGGAGCTTTGCGTAGCGCGACTACGCAAATTCCGCCCACCCCTACACAAGACATGGACAGAATTCTGACTATGTGCTTATGCAATGGCCTTGTTCCCCCTTTAGCTGACTGTAACACCTGGGGGACTATTTTTGCCACGGTCTACACTCTTTGTTATGGTACTCCCTCGATGACCATTCTACTGAACTTCCTTAAACAGATACAGAATGAGCATGGGCAGGTCCTGCCCTCGATTTGGGGATGAAACTTGTAGGACATTTTTTCATTGTCTCCAAAATGATTCTTTCTAATGTTAAAGCTGAAGCAGCATCTTTGGCTATACACCAGCGACTCGCTGCGGTGGTAGTAGCCGAACACGGGTTACAAGTCATTATTGCTAACATATATACGTCTTTGGAACTTAATATTTTGGGAACCAGAACTTCAGCACCACCGCTTGGAAAGCCTAGATCTGACAAGGATGCCAGGCCTACCCGTGAGTTTCCTAAGAAACCATGGGACAAATCTAAGTGACAACCAAAAGTTAGACAACACGGAGGCATTCCACCCCCAGAAATCTCTGAGAGGCGATACGATTTTCGTGATCATCCAAAAATGAAAACCCCTTACAGGTATCAGATTCCTGATCGCCGTTCTTCTCATTCTTTTCAGGACCCATCTGACCAACAGTACGACACAGCTGGGCAATCTGATCACAGACGAGGGGAGTAAGTGCAACAGAAATGGGAAACACACTCCTTGTCTGATGTGAAGATAAAGAAGGAGGATAGACCTCCACACAACCCACATTTAAGAAAAAGAAAGTTGCAGCTTTAACCCTTTGCGTGCATCGGACGGCCAGAAGCCGTCCGACGTCACGGTGGGAGTGTGTGTCAGACAGCTCCCGGCCATCCTAGCACCCACCCACGGGGGAAGCGCTGGTGCTCCCTCCGTGGGCTGCCCTCAAGCTGCCCCCACCTGGGACGGCAGGGGAAGCCCTTCCGCTTCCCCCCCACCATGTCATCTAATGATGTCAGCGCGCAAGACGCACTGATGTCATTAGAGGATACCGGACACACTGGAAGCAATTTGCTTCCAGTGCATCCAGTTTCTGCTCAGGGAGGGTAGGGGGGGATTAAAAAGGCATCGGAGGAAAGCGTTTTCCTTTCCTCCGATGTCTTTTTAAGCATTCCTGCTGCACGATCGCGCATGGGGCGCAATCGTGCAGCAGGAATGCCTGTTTTTTTTTTTTTTAAATGGCCTTTGTGTCGGAGAGCGGCCCCTTGGGCAAGGGTCACTCCCCTAGGGAGAGCAATTTTTTGGATGGGTCTGCCCCCCCTGGGGGGGGCAGATCGTATTAAAAAAATTAATAAAAAAGTAACTGTGTGCCCACTAAGCCACCAGGGATTTCTTTTTTTCGAAATATGTTTTTGGTGAGCAAGGGCCGCTCCCCTTTGGGAATCATTTATTTTGGCCGTTTCTGCCCCCAAGGGGGGCAGAAGCCATTAGACACCAGGGAATTGTTATAGTGTTGTTGGGGAGCGGCCCTTTGGGCAAGAGTCTGACAACACAGCCTTAACATCGTATCCTACGCTGATGACACCCAGCTCATCCTCTCCCTCACCAAAGACCCCACCACTGCCAAACTCAACTTCCAGAAAGGAATGCAAGACGTCGCACTCTGGATGACCAACAGCTGCCTGAAGCTCAACGCCGAGAAGTCAGAAGTCCTCATCCTCAGTACCACCCCTTCTGCATGGGACAACACCTGGTAGCCCACCGCCCTCGGAAGCCCACCTACCCCCTCAGACCACTCCAAGAACCACAGCATCATACTCGACTCATCACTCACGATGAACTGACAGGTCAACGCCGTCACCTCCAGCTGCTTCAACACCCTCCGCAAGACCTTCAAGTGGATCCCCCCTGAGTCAAGGAAGACAGTCACCCACGCACTCATCACCAGCAGACTGGACTATGGAAACGCACTTTATGCCGGCATCAACAAGTCCCTACTCCGCAAACTCCAGACAATTCAGAACACCGCCGCCAGACTCGTCCTCAGCATCCCCTGACACGAACACATCAGCCAAAACCTATGAAGTCTCCACTGGCTCCCCGTGGAGAAAAGAGTCACTTTCAAAATCCTCAGTCACGCCTACAAATGCCTACACAACAACGGACCCAAATACCTCAATGACAGAATCAACTTCCACGTACCCAAAAGAAACCTCCGATCTTCCAACCTCGCACTGGCCGAAACCCCGCGCATCCACAGAGCCAGAGCAGGCAGAAAATCCTTCTCTCACATTGCAGCCAAGATTTGGAATGAGCTACCGGCAGACATCAGACACGCCCCCTCCATGAACACCTTCAGGAAGACCCTCAAGACCTGGCTCTTCGGCTAAACAGATCTGCAGACCCCCTCCCTCAGCACCTTGAGACCCTCACGGGTGAGTAGCGCGCTTACAATTCCCTAATTGATTGATTGAGAGTCGCTCCCCTTGGGGGAGCAATATGTTTTTGGGGAGCGGCCCCTTAGGCAAGGGTCGCTCCCCTTTGGGCAGCATTTATTTGGGCTGTTTCTGCCCCCCTGGGAGTGCATATGGGCCCAAATAAACAATTAATTTTATTGTATGGCCACCAGGGATTGTTTTAGTGTTGTTGGGAGCGGCCCCTTGGGCAAGGGTCGCTCCCCTTTATGGGGTGATTATTGCGGCTGTTTCTGCCCCTTTGGGGTCAGATCGGCCATATGTTTTCAGGCCCATATGTCCCCTAGGGGGGGTAGAAGCCCCTAGACACCAGGGCTTTTTAAATGTTGGTATTGGGGAGTGACCCCTTGGGCAAGGGTCGCTACCCCTTTATGAGGTTGAATTTTTTGGCTGTTTCTGCTCCCCGTGGGGGCAGATCGGCTTTTTGCTTTTAGGCCCACCTACCACCGTTGCTTGGCTGGTGGATAGTGTGTGGACTAGTGCATTATTTGCATTTGTGATTGTAATGTTTTATTTCTCCTTTTTATTCTAGTGCGACGCTTTTGATTCTTGTTTGCGGTTTCGGCAGTAGTTGATCTACAGTTTTGCATAGTTTAATTTTTTTGGTAAGAATTTTTTTTTTGTTGTGTTTACTCCAAATGAGTATTAATGTCATGCATGAATCGATTTTTTGTAAGTGGTGTCACAATAGCAGCATATTTAGTTAGTGTTTTGAGCATGAAATTCTTTGCGATGTGTTTTGCGTTGTCTTATGTGTAATGTTCTTTTCTTTTTCTTTTTTAGTGGGATATTGTTGGTCCTTACTGTGTCTGTGCAGAGTAGGTGGTGGTGAGTCCAGCTGCTTCTGGCAAGTTAGTGGTATAGTGTTGGAGTGGGAAACAACCTTTACAACGCAGTCATTACATCGCACTACCTTTACAACACAGTCATTACAACGCAACATCCTTTACATCGCATGTCATTACAACGCAGCCATTACATCGCATGTCACTACAACGCATGTCATTACAATGCATGTCACTACAACGCAGGCATTACATCGCATGTCATTACAACGTATACCATTATAACGCATAGAACCCCTACACTATCCAACACTTACCCTACTGTTTCACTCACTGGAGTTAGAATAGTAATGTTTACCCCTACACTATCCAACACTTACCCTACTGTTACACTCACTGGAGTTAGAATAGTAATTTTTACCACTACACTATCCAACACTTACCTTAAATGCAATGTAATGGTATGCATTGTAATGGTATGCGTTGTAATGGTATAATGCGATGTAATGGAATGCGTTGTAAATGTAGTTTCTAAAAATGCGTTGTAATGGCATGCAATGTAATATAATGCGTTGTAATGGATGTTGCGATGTAAAAATTGCGTTGTAAAGGCATGTGTTGTAAATGTTTGCGTTGTAACGTCATACATTTGTTGGAGTATATAGGTCTTTGTGATAAAGCCACATTTTGTTCATTACTTATTTTACAAAGTATTTGTTGTTGTTGACTTGTTTGACAAGTTACTTTTATTAGTAAAGATTATGGCTAGCCATAGAATTACTGCTCAGCAGGTGGTTGGTATGCTTTTTGAATCTTCCTCTGAGCAGGATTATGAGACTGACAGTGCATCTGAGGGAGAGGAGGGAGTGCAAGATTCTGGCAGTGAGTTTTCTGTCCATGAGGAATCATCTGATGATGAAGCTACTCTCAGTGCGGATGAAGCTACTCTCAGTGCGGATGAAGTGCCTGCTTTAGAGCAGGACACTGATGTGCCAATGGTGCAGCAAAATAAATCCAAGAGACATCAGGATTGCAGCCTGAGGCTGCAAGGCTCCCTACTGGAAGTGCTGGACTCTGGGTTGATCCAAATATGGTACAGCCGGTGTTGCCTGCCTTTAGTGGTGATGCAGGGTGTAGAGTGGATTGTGAATTTTTTTTGCCTATACAGTTTTTTCAGTTGTTTATGGATGATGTATTTTTGGCTGAGATTGTTGAGCAGACTAATTAGTATGCTGAACAGTTTTTGAGGGACAACAGTGCCAGAGTTAGGCCCCGCTCTAGAGCTACTCAGTGGACTCCCACAAATCTAGATGAGATGAAGAAGTTTTTCGGTTTGACTTTTTTGATGGGCTTGACAAGGAAGCCGTCCTTGGCTTCATATTGGTCTACCTGTCCCTTGATGGCAACAGCCATATTTCCTGCAATTATGAGTCGTGATCGGTATTTACTTTTGCTTCGGATGCTGCATTTTGTTGATAATGCTTTGGCGTTGCCACGAGATCACCCTGACTGTGACCATCTTTTTAAGATTCGGCCTGTTCTTTCGTACTGTTCAAGGGCCGTTTGGTTTTTAGGCAGTACATTCCTAGCAAAAGGGCACGTTATGGAATTAAGATGTATATGTTGTCTGAGAGTAGGACAGGATATGTCTATAATTTCCGGGTGTACACCGGTAGGGATTCCACTATTGACCCCCCTGGTTGTCCATCCACTTTTGGAGTTTCAGAGAAAATTGTGTGACAACTTGCTGGAGGACTGTTTAACAGAGGTCACCATTTGTACCTTGATAACTTCTACACTGCTGAGCAATTGTTTAAGGAATTGTTCAAAGTGGACACTTTTGCTTGTGGCACAATCCGCTCTAACCATAAAGGTTACGCAAAAGAGCTTGTTTGCCAAAAGCTTCAGAGGGGACAGTGCAGTGCCTTGCGTAGTGAGGAACTGCTAGCTGTGAAATTTGTGGACAGGATGGATGTGTGAATGCTGACTACCATCCATGATGAGAGTACTTCACCTGTGACTGTTTGGGGTCAGGTTGCTGAAGTGCACAAACCTGTGTGCATTGTAGACTACAATAAACACATGGGTGATGTCGAAAGAGTAGATCAGAGGTTGGAACCTTACACTGCTGTTCGTAAGGCTTACATTTGGTATAAGAAGTTGGCCATCCATTTTTTCAATTTAGCAACTTTTAATGCTTTTATTGTGTTCAAGGAGTGTTCTCCTGCGTCAAATATGACTTTTGTTCAGTTTCAGGAGTCTGTGATAGGCATCCTTGTTGCAGTGGAGCAGGCAAGTTTTCCTAGAGTTGGAGTGGTGGAGGATGTGGCTAGATTGAAAGATTGCCACTTTCCTGATTTAATTCCTCCCACGCCCAAAAAAACAATCCCTGTAAGAGATGTAGAGTCTGTATGCGAAGAGGTATGCGGAAGGAGAGTCGTATGCACTGTGCTGATTGTCCTTCTAATCCTGGGCTGTGTGTGCCCACATGTTTCAGATTGTATCACACTCAAAAGAGTTTTTGGGAGCAACCATGAGTCTAATAGTGTACTGTCTGGTCTTTATGGTTTTATATAGTTGTTGTTCAGTTTCACGGTTGGCATTAGAATGATGTCTTTAGTTACTGCTGTTGTTATTGTAGTTATAGTTTTGTATCTAGTTGCAATTGGTTTGTGTTTTCTCTCTTGTTAAAAAAAAATTGATGACGGTGTGCGTAGACTGGCGCTTGGCTGACGGTGTGCGTGGACTGGCGCTTGGCTGACGGTGTGCGTGGACTGGCGCTTGGCTGGTGGTGTGCGTGGACTGGCACTTGGCTGGTGGTGTGCGTGGGCTGGTGCTTGGCTGGCAGTGTGTGTGGGCTGGCACTTGGCTGGCAGTATGCATGGACTGAAAGTGTGGGAGGGCTGGTGCTTGGCTGGTAGTGTACGTGGGCTGGCTCTTGGCCGGCAAAGTGCGTGGGCTGGTGCTTGGCTGGCAGTGTGCGTGGGCTGGCGCTTGACTGGCAGTGTGCGTGGGCTGGGGCTTGGCTGGCAGTGTGCATGGGCTGGCGCTTGGCTGGCGGTATGCGTGGGCTGGCAGTGTGGGTGGGCTGGTGCTTGGCTGGCAGTATGCATGGCTGGTGCTTGGCTGGCAGTGTGAGTGGGATGGTGCTTGTGAGAAGTTGGCCTGGTATATGCTGTCCACTAATTAAAGTGGGCATCTTGCACCAGTCCAAACGACCCTTATTGATGATTAGGTTAAAGACAACCTTTATAGAAAGCTATCCTAGTGGTAGCTGTGGAGAGCAGCCTTCAGGCTAAGTCTTGAGGGAATGTAAAGCAGCTTGTTTTACCAGTATATAACCTCTTGAATGACCAAATGAAAGGAGAACCACGCAAGTTATACATAAAATATATGTATTTATTACTAAACACTCTCTACTAACCTCTTTATGAGATTAGAGAACAAGGCACACAATATTACAGTACTAGAACAACAGTAAATAGCACAATACACAGTGGGATGCAGGGGGAGACCAAACCATATATTAAGAAAGTGGTATAACAACCACGACTTGACTAGACACAGTGCCTAGAGCACGTAGAATCGCTGGGACCCCAAGGAACCACCCAAGGTAGTGACACAGGGGACCCACGGAGGACGGGTGCAGTGTGGGAACACAGACACGAGCTCCGTACAACTTTATGGGAAAGTCACGGTTGGAAATTTAGAGTTTAAAGACACTTCGGAGAGGACTTCAAGCAAACCCAGTTAAACTTAGAAGGTTCTAAGGCCAGCACCCTTGTGAGTACTGAGGTACCCATGTTACCTAGCCCAGGGAAGCCGGGTGCATAGGGGTCAAGTGGTGTCGGAAACCCTCGTCGTTTTATATGGCGTGATGCGAAGAAGTGCTGCTGCTGTGGATAAGAAGAAAAGTGTCCGGTGTGACCCAAGCCTGGATTGGAGATGGGAAGAACCTGAAAGCAGAGGGGACAAAGTCTAGGTCACTTCACATGACCAGGAGCGGAGCAATCGAATGCCCACCGATGTCGGGTGCCTCAGGTGCGACGAGGTGAAGCTTGACTCTGCAGCCACGGGGACGAGAAGACATTGTCGATGACCAGGATCTGCAGGCGAGCTGCCCCACAAAGGATGTCGAGAGCCGAGGGGTCAGTTTCCGGATTGGAGACCAAAAAGCCTTGGCAATTGCAACCCACACGGTCAGAGTTATGATGCTTCTGTGAGGACCAGCAAGGTCCTGGGGACTCCCCAAGCGATGGAGAGTCAGGGCACGTCTGGAGCAACCAGGGAAGCCCATTGAAAGTTAAAGTTGCCTTCTCAGGGACCCACAGGTCAACAGACCAGGGATCACAATGGGACATCAAGAGGAATCACACAATACCAGCCCACGGGACACTCGTGGAGTGTAAGCCAGTAATCTTCAGTGGAAACACTGCTAGGGGCTTGGACTACAAGTAGCCCAAAGCACAGCCTCAGGGATTGCCTAGGAGCATATGCTGCTGCAAATATGCACGGTGTCCAAGGGTTCGGGTTGCACGGTCCCCACAAGGGCTGTGGGTCTCAGGTTTGCTGAGAGCACTAGTCGGCCTCGGGGAAGCTTGGAAACCCACCTCCTGTGTTGCAAAATCTTCGGAGTCCATCAGGAGCTGCATAGATGCAAACCAGTCAGATGCATTGAGGTGCCTGCGTTGCAGGGGAGTAACTCCTTTACTCCAAGGGAGATTCTTCAGTCGTCCAGCAAAGCGTAGATCATCGAAGGTTACTTGGTTTCTGTAGCAGAGTTTAGTCCAGGTAATATCTAAAGTCCTGTAGTCAGGGGTTCCTAATTTATACCCAAGGAAGGGGTGGGACAAACGCTGGGGACCCACATTTGGGAGGGTCAGGACAGAGGGGTGGCTACACCCATGTCCTTTGTCCATTTTCACACCAGAGCAGGGGCTGAGTGCCCCTGCAACCGGTTTGAGCTGGACTATGCACAGGGACACCAGTTGTGCCCCCAGTGCAGACATCAAAGCACTCTTGGAGTGCACCCACCCAGCCCCAATACACTAAAGCCTGTCTGGGAGGTGGTCACACCTCCCTGTGACAGGAAACCTATTGTCAAGCCTTCCCCTGCCGGAGTTTCGTCCAGCAGCAGGAGGGCAGACTCGTGTCTGTGGCTGGCAGCATCCATTTTGTGATGCCAGGGCTCTGTGAAGCTGGTACCGGGTGTACCGGTGCTGTCATATTTCTCCCTCTAGGAGGGAGGAATCATACCTCCATCACCAGTTACTGGTGTGGAGGTATGATTCCAAGGTGTTTGACACCAAACACGACATAATTCCTTGCAGCCATTTTAAAGTTAGCATTTACCGCGAGGTTATAATGCACTTAAGAGAGTATGGTTGGCTGCATCACAGACAACCCCAGAATAGTGGTTCCGAAGGCTGTAGAGGGGCCCTGCTCATGCATGGGCACCCTCTCACATAAAACCCAGCACCCTGCCTTCAGTATTGATAAGGCCTGCCATAGGGGTGACTGATAGGCTTATATGTGCAGTGATCAGGATAGATATAGTGAACCTATATCTAAGTAAGGGGTGCAGGCACCACCTTAC
The DNA here is from genome assembly GCA_963921515.1 of Calotriton arnoldi. Lineage (NCBI taxonomy): Eukaryota > Metazoa > Chordata > Amphibia > Caudata > Salamandridae > Calotriton > Calotriton arnoldi. Next base: position 458,647 of record CAWUFW010012511.1, on the reverse strand, counting down.
ACAGGTTGCAGTAGCAGACCTGTTGTGTCATTTTGGATGGCCTCTCAGGGGTGGCATAATACATGCTGCAGCCCCTGGGAGGCCTCTGGGGTACCTATGCCCTGGGTACATCGTATACGATATACTAGGGTCTTATAAGGGTACCCCAGAATCAAATCTGGAGTGTACCTAAATTACATGCAATCAATTTAGAGGAGAAAGCAGATAGACTGGGTTCCTGAATAGCAGGATCCCAGTCAGACTAAGTCGAAAACAGTGAAACAACAGCAAAAAGTGGGGGTAACTATAAGAAGCAGATCCTACTCTCCTACACAACCCCCCCCAAACGTCAGGACATTAAACTAACCTTGACCAGTTGAGTCTTCATGTTCTAAGTGGAAATATCTGGAGAGTCCATCTGCATTGGCATGGTTACTCCCAGGTCTATGTTTCACTGTATAGTCCATCCCCTGTAGGGAAATGGACCACCTCAAAAGTTTGGGGTTTTCACCCTTCATCTGTTTTAACCATAAGAGGGGCTTGTGGTCTGTCTGAACAATGAAGTGAGTGCCAAAGAAGTGTGGCCTCAGCTTCTTCAAGGCCCAAACCACAGCAAAGGCTTCCCTCTCAATGGCTGACCAACGTTTCTCTCTGGGGGTCAGCCTTCTGCTAATAAAAGCTACTGGCTGATCCTGACCTTCATCATTCAATTGTGATAACACAGCCCCTACCCCCAACTCAGATGCATCTGTTTCGACAATGAATTGTTTGGAGTAGTCAGGACTTTACAGAATGGGAGCAGTGCACATGGCCTGCTTCAGGTCATCAACTGCCTTTTGACAGCTGACTGTCCACTGAACTTTCTTTGGCATTCTCTTGGAAGTTAAGTCATTCAAAGGGGTCACTATGGATCCATACCCTTTGACAAACCTCCTGTAGTACCCAGTCAGGCCCAAGAAAGCTCTGACCTGAGTCTGGGTGGTTGGAGCAACCCAGTCCATGATGGTCTGGATTTTGCTCTGCAATGGTTGAACCTGACCTCCACCCACAAGGTGGCCCAGGTATGCAACTTGGATCTGCCCTATCTGGCACTTGGTGGCCTTGATAGTGAGGCCTGCTTTCTGTAGGGCCTCCAAAACATTTCTTAGGTGGACCAGGTGATCCTCCCAGGTGGAGCTAAAGACAGCAATATCATTTAGATATGCTGCACTATAGGCTTCCAGGCCTGTAAGGACTTTGTTCACCAACCTTTGAAAAGTGGCAGGTGCATTCTTCAAACCAAAGGGCATCACCACAAATTGGTAGTGCCCACTAGGGGTTGAGAATGCTGTTTTGGCTTTTGCATCCTCAGCTAGTCTGATTTGCCAGTAGCCAGCTGTCAGGTCAAATGTGCTGAGAAACTTGGCTGAGGCCAAAGTGTCTATAAGCTCATCTGCCCTAGGGATTGGATGGGCATCAGTCCTAGTGACTGCATTGAGACCTCTGTAGTCAACACAAAACCTCATCTCTCTCTTACCACCCTGGGTGTGAGGTTTAGGTACCAAGACTACTGGACTAGCCCAAGAGCTATCTGAGGGTTCAATCACACCCAAATCCAACATCTTCTGGACTTCAGTCCTGATGCAGTCCCTGACATGGTCAGGTTGCCTGTAAATCTTATTTTTAACAGGCAGACTGTCCCCAGTGTCCACTTCATGAGTGCACCAGGTAGTCTGACTTGGAGTCAGTGAGATCATATGTCTAAACTGGTTGAGAACTTTTCTGCAATCAGTTTGCTGCTGGTCAGTGAGGCTGCCTGCCAAGGCTACACCATCTACTGAACCATCATCAGGGTTCTGTGAGAGCAGGTCAGGGAGTGGATCACTCTCTTCCTCCTGTCCCTCATCAGTAGCCATGAGCAAGCCCATGTCTGCCCTGTCAACATATGGTTTGAGCCTGTTGACATGGAGCACCCTATGGGGGCTCCTGGGAGTTCCTAGGTCCACCAGGTAGGTCACCTCTCCATTTTGCTCAATTATTGTATGAGGGCCACTCCACTTGTATTGGAGGGCTGCTGTGGTCACAGGCTCCAACACCCATACTTTCTGTCCTGGCTGATAAACAGTCAACACAGCCTTTTGGTCATGCCAGGCCTTTTGTAATTCATGGCTAGCCTCAAGGTTTTTAGTTGCCTTCTTCATGTACTCAGCCATCCTGGAGCGGAGACCAAGTACATAGTCCACAATATCCTGTTTAGGGGGTTTGAGAGGTAACTCCCATCCCTCCTTCACTAGACACAATGGACCCCTAACTGGATGTCCAAACAGAAGCTCAAATGGGCTGTAACCAACCCCCTTCTGTGGAACCTCTCTGTAGGCAAAGCGAAGGCAGGGCAAAAGTATGTCCCATCTGCGCCTAAGCTTTTCTGGGAGACCTTTAATCATGCCCTTTAAGGTTTTGTTGAACTTTTCAACTAAACCATTGCATTGTGGGTGATAAGGGGTGGTAAATTTGTAATTTACACCACACTCCTTCCACATAGCAGTTAAGTAACTAGACATGAAGTTTGCACCTCTGTCTGATACTATCTACTTAGGAAAACCCACCCTGGAAAAGATTCCCAGGAGGGCCCTTGCCACCACAGGAGCTGTGGTGGTCCTGAGGGGAATTGCCTCTGGATACCTAGTGGCATGGTCCACCACCATTAGTATTAATCTGTGCCCAGATGCAGTTTGAGGGTCTAGGGAACCAACAATGTCAATCCCTACCCTCTCAAAGGGAACCCCCACCACAGGTAGTGGTATCAGGGGGCCTTTGAAGTGCTACCTGCCTTACTACTGGCTTGACAGGTGACACAGGAGCGACAAAACTCCTTGGTGTCTTCAGACATATGAGGCCAATGAAAATGAGGGACAATTCTGTCCCAAGTCTTGTTTTGGCCTAGCTGACCTGCCAATGGGATATCATGTGCTAGTGTCAATAGGAAGCTCCTAAACTTCAGAGGTATAGCCAACCTCCTGGTGCCTCCAGGCTTGGGGTCTCTACGCTCTGAGTAAAGGAGTCCATCATCCCAGTAGATCCTATGGGACCCACTAGCACTCCCAGCAGCCTCAGCAGCAGCTTGCTGTCTGAGGGGTTCAAGAGAGGGGCAGCTCAGTTGCTCTTGGCTCAGTTCTGCCCTGGAAGGGCCCCCTGTCCTCAAGAACTCAACCTGATCAGGTTCAAGCTCATCTGGGACAGTTCCTTCTTCAGGACTAAGATCAGCTCCCTCAAGAGACTGATCTGGATTCTGAGGCAGGGGGGAAGACACTGCCTTAACCCTACTGCTCCTCCTCTTGGAAGGTGCCTGGTCAATTTTTCCAGGATCCAGGACCTGTTCAGTGTTCGACATTTTTGCCTGTGACCTGGTCATAGCAAACACATCTGCAGGGATACCCAACATTTCTGCATGAGTCCTGAGTTCCACTTCAGCCCAAGCTGAAGTTTCTAAATCATTGCCCAACAAGCATTCAACAGGGAGGTTTGCACTTACCACAACCTTCTTAGGGCCAGTTACCCCTCCCCTGGAGAAATTAACAACTGCCAAGGAATGGTCTGTCCTGACATTGCTAGCATTGGTCACTTGGTACATCTCACCAAGTATGATTTGCTCAGGAGCCACAAGATCTTTTGTCACCATGGTGACACTTGCTCCTGTGTCCCTGAATGCCAAGGCCTCTTTTCCATTTATTATAGGCTGTTTTCTGTATTTTCCCAGATTACTGGAGCTTACAAATAAGGAGGCCATATCCATGCCTCCATCACAGATCAACATAGCCTGAGTTGGAACTCTGACTAGGCCAGAGTCCATCTCAGATCCCAGGGTTAACCCTACTACACCCTTATTTGGAACACCACCACTTGGAGCTGAACTAGAGGGAACAGTTGCCTTAGGGGCAGTGGTGGTTGGAGTTGAGTCCTTGGACTTGGTACAATCACTTGTCCAATGGGTCTTCTGTTTACAGATTTGACACCATGGTTTCTTCTTGCCTTTTCCCTTGTTGGATTGTGACTCCCCACCAGATGCAGATTTTTGGGGCCCTTGAGAAGACTTCTGGTCTTTTCCCTTCTCCCCACCCTTATCAGAGTTTTTAGAATCTTGCTTTTTGGAGTCACCACCTTGGTTCTGAACCTTCTGCTTCACCCTGGTTCTGATCCATTTGTCTGCCTTCTGGCCCAATTCTTGGGGAGAGATCAGATCAGAGTCCACCAGGTACTGATGCAACAGTTGATTTTGACAGTTAAGGATCTGCTCTCTCATGATTAAATTATACAATCCTTTGAAATCACACACCTTACTGCCAAGTAACCAGCCTTCCAGAGCCTTAGTAGCACAATCAACAAAGTCAACCCAGTCATGAGTCTGTGCCTTTTGGGTATCTCTGAACTGTAACCTGTATTGTTCAGTTGTTAGGCCAAACCCATCAATCAGAGCACTCTTCAGGACTTTGTAATTATCAGCATCCTCTTCTCTTACAGTGAGGAGCTTGTCTCTACCTTTGTCTGCAAAGGAGAGCCACAAGATTGCTGCCCACTGCTCCTGAGGGACCCTCTGTACCTTACAGGCCCTCTCAAGTGCAGTTATCCATTTGTGGATGTCATCCCCACTCTGGTAGGGAGGGACAATCTTGTTCAGGTTCCTATGGTCATGAGTATGATCTCTACCTCTAGGTACACTGTGGCTGCCACCATGAGACTCTAGTCCCAACTTCTGAGAAGCTCTCTGAAGCTCCAGGGATTCCCTGTCTAAGGCCAATTGCTGTCTCTTGATCCTGAGCTTAGCTCTCTCAAACTCAAGCAGTTGGCACTTCTTCTCATAAGAGGACTCCCTTTTATGAAAAGAAGTCCTATGAGAAACAGAGCTCCCTACAGATGTACCAGAATGATTAGACTCCAGAGAAGGAGATCTAGATCTTCCTGGTAAACTGTTAACCCTTCCAGGTGGGGTAAAGAGAGGCCCACTGGGGCCTCCTTCCTCACCTTCAAGAAGGATTGGCTGTTCCAGGTTGGAATCATTTTGATCCTCCTGGCCAGCATCAGAGTCCAGGTCATTGAGGTTTTCACTCCCTGGCCTTTCCTCGTCTGCTGTCCCACCCCCTTTGCCTGCCTCATTAGACCCTGGGGTCTTTCTGAGGTCATCTAAAAGCAAAGTCACTATGAGCTTTTGGGTGTTTGGATTTTTCCCTGTCTTCAGTTTCCTTGATGCACACATGTTTCTCAATTCTTGGAATGTGAGGTGGTCATACTTAGTTGGCAAGGAGTCACTGACTTCAGGCCTTGAAGACATTCTAGTGTGGTGTGGTGTATGCAACTACCTACTCTAGTGGGAACTGAGACTCTCTTGAGTTGGAGAAAGGGTGTGCTAGACCCTTGACTTCCCCAACTCTAAGTTCAGTAGAAGTTACCTTATTCTAGACTTGATTTATATGTACCTAAGTACCTTTAGTGGTTTTCAGTTAGTCACTCACTGAGATTATCAGGTTAAACAATAGCAAGCTTGAATCCCAACCGCTGCACACCAATGTGAGAAGTTGGCCTGGTATATGCTGTCAACTAATTAAAGTGGGCAACTTGCACCAGTCCAAAATACCCTTATTGATGATTAGGTTAAAGACAACCTTTATAGAAAGCTATCCTAGTGGTAGCTGTGGAGAGCAGCCTTCAGGCTAAGTCTTGAAGGAATGTAAAGCAGCTTGTGTTACCAGTATATAACCTCTTGAATGACCAAATGAAAGGAGAACCACACAAGGTATATATAAAATATATGTATTTATTACTAAACACTCTCTACTAACCTCTTTATGAGATTAGAGAACAAGGCACACAATATTACAGTACTAGAACGACAGTAAATGGCACAATACACAGTGGGCTCCAGGGGGAGACCAAACCATATATTAAGAAAGAGGTATAACAACCACAACTTGACTAGACACAGTGCCTAGAGCACGTAGAATCGCTGGGACCCCAAGGAACCACCCAAGGTAGAGACACAGGGGACCCACGGAGGACGGGTGCAGTGGGGGAACACAGACGCGAGCTCGGTACAACTCTATGGGAAAGTCACGGTTGGAAATTTTGAGTTTAAGGACACTTCGGAGAGGACTTCAAGAAAAACCCAGTTAAACTTAGAAGGGTCTAAGGCCAGCATCCTTGTGAGTACCGAGATACCCGTGTTACCTAGCCCGGATGCATAGGGGTCAATTGGTGTTGGAAACCCTCATAGTTTTCTATGGCGTGATGCGAAGAAGTGCTGCTGCCGTGGAGAAGAAAAGTGTCCGGTGTGACCCAAGCCTGGATTGGAGATTGGAAGAACCTGAAAGCAGAGGGGACAAAGTCTGGGTCACTTCACGTGACCAGGAGCGGAGCAATCGAATGCCCACCAATGTCGGGTGCCTCAGGTGCGAAGAGGTGAAGCTTGACTCTGCAGCCACGGGGACCAGGAGATGTTGACAATGACCAGGATCTGCAGGCGAGCTGTCCCACAAAGGATGTCAAGAGTTGAGGGGTCAGTTTCCGGATTGGAGATCAACAAGCCTTGGCAACTGCAACCCACACGGTCAGAGTTATGATGCTTCTGTGAGGAGCAGCAAGGTCTTGGGGACTCCCCAAGTGATGGAGAGACAGGGCACATCTGGAGCAACCAGGGAAGCCCGTTGAAAGTTAAAGTTGCTTTCTCAGGGACCCGCAGGTCAACAGACCAGGGATCGCAAAGGGACCTCGAGAGGAATCACACAATACCAGCCCACGGGAAACTCGTGGAGTGTAAGCCAGTAATCTTTGGTGCAAACACTGCTCGGGCTTTGGACTACAAGTAGCTCAAAGCACAGCCTCAGGGATTGCCTAGAAGCATATGCTGCTGCAAATGTGCACGGTGTCCAGGGGTTCGGGTTGCACGGTCCCCAAGAGGGCTGCGGGTCTCAGGTTTACTGAGAGCACTAGTCGGCCTCGGGGAAGCTTGAAAACCCACCTCCTGTGTTGCAAAATCTTCAGAGTCCATCGGGAGCTGCGTAGATGCAAACCGGTCAGATGCGGTGAGGTGCCTGCGTTTCAGGGGAGTAACTCCTTTACTCCAAGGGAGATTCTTCCATCATCCAGCAAAGCGTAGATCGTCAAAGGTTACTTGGTTTCTGTAGCAGAGTTTAGTCCAGGTAATATCTAAAGTCCTGTAGTCAGGGGTTCCTACTTTATACCCAAGGAAGGGGTGGGACAAACTCCGGGGACCCACCTATGGGAGGTTCAGGACAGAGGGGTGGCTACACCCATGTCCTTTGTCCAGTTTCGTGCCAGAGCAGGGGCTGAGTGCCCCTGCTACCGGTTTGAGCTGGACTATGCACAGGGACACCAAATGTGCCCCCAGTGCAGACATCAAAGCACTCTTTGAGTGCACCCACCCAGCCCCAATACACTAAAGCCTGTCTGGGAGGTGGTCACACCTCCCTGTGACAGGAAACCTATTGTCAAGCCTTCCCCTGCCGGAGTTACGTCCAACAGCAGGAGGGCAGACTCGTGTCTGTGGCTGGCAGCATCCATTTTGTGATGCCAGGGCTCTGTGAAGCTGGTACCGGGTGTACCGGTGCTGTCATATTTCTCCCTATAGGAGGGAGGAATCATACCTCCAACACCAGTTACTGGTGTGGAGGTATGATTCCAAGGTGTTTGACACCAAACACGACATAATTCCTTGCAGCCGTTTTAAAGTTAACATTTACCGTGAGGTTATAATGCACTTAAGAGTATATGGTTGGCTGCATCACAGACAACCCCGGAATAGTGGTTCCGAAGGCTGCAGAGGGGCCCTGCTCATGCATGGGCACCCTCTCACATAAAACCCAGATAGATATAGTGAACCTATATCTAAGTAAAGGGTGCAGGCACCACCTTACACAGGTTGCAGTAGCAGACCTGTTGTGTCATTTTGGATGGCCTCTCAGGGGTGGCATAATACATGCTGCAGCCCCTGTGAGGCCTCTGGGGTACCTATGCCCTGGGTACATAGTATACCATATACTAGGGTCTTATAAGGGTACCCGAGAATCCAATCTGGGGTGTATATAAAGTACATGCAATAAATTTAGAGGAGAAAGCAGATAGACTGGGGTCCTGAATAGCAGGATCCCAGTCAGACTAAGTCAAAAACAGTGAAAGATCAGCAAAAAGTGGGGGTAACTATAAGAAGCAGATCCTACTCTCCTACAGTGCTTGGCTGGCGGTGTGCATGGGCTGGCATTTGGCTGGCAGTGTGTGAGTAGTGACTTGCTGCTGGTCATTACACGGTAGTCAAACGCCACTGCAGACACTATGTCAACCACCAGCCGGTGTTTGCTGTGTCAGTCATGTGGGCGTATGAAAGTGCTGGGCCCTTCAATGGCGCTGTCTGTTGATGTGAATGTTGTAATGTTCTGGGCCCGCTGCTGACGGTGTGAATGGTCTTGTGTGTCACGCATGAAAGGTGTGTGAATGGCCTGTAAAGAGGTTGGTGCCTTGCCGTGGCTTTACAGCTCATGAGCTGTGAGTCATTGTTTCAGGTTTTTAACCTTTTAAATATTAACAGTGCATTTCCTTTTTGTGAAATCTCTTGTTAATAGAATTTAACGCTCTGAACAATCACTCTCCCTCGTGCCAAATCCAACCAGTATGTGTGAGTACTTAAGGAATTGTTCATTTTAAAGTAATATTTGTCTTTTCTGTCTCTCTATGCCAGGGTGTACATTGTCTCCACATTGTCTGTGGATGTGAGTGTTGTAATGTGCTGGGGCTGCAGCTGGTGGTGTAGAAGTGTGTGTCAAGTATGAAAGGTATGTGAAATGGCCTGTAAAGAGGTTGGTGCCTGCCGGAAACTAGAGAAGAAATGGCACAGTGATAAGACACCGGACAGCCACGCAGCCCACAAAGACGCCATCCGTAACCACCACCACCTCATCAAGTCCGCCAAGAGAATCTCCTTCAAAGACCGCCTCGACAACAACGCACACAACAGCAAGGAGCTTTTCAACATCGTGAAGGAACTCTCCAACCCCAGCTCCAACACCAACGACATCCCGCTGTCGCAACCCCTGTGCGATTCCCTCGCCACCTTCTTCCACCGCAAGATCGCCGACATCCATGACAGCTTCAACACCCAGACAGCCCCAACTAAGATCGATGCACCAGACCCGCCGCACACCATCGACCACGACCCCCTGCCAGCCTGGGCCAGCGTGAACATCGAGGACACCATCAAGACCATGAGCACAATACACTCCGGCTCCCCGTCAGACCCTTTCCTGCACCACATCTTCAACAAAGCCAGCAGCTCCATCGCACCCCACCTGTGCAACATCATCAATCTCTCCTTCGAGACCGCGACCTTCCCAGAGAGCTGGAAACACGCAGAGATCAACGCCCTACTCAAAAAACCCAAGGCGGACCCGAGAGACCTCAAGAACTTCCGGCCCATCTCCCTGCTTCCGTTCCCAGCCAAGGTCATCGAGAAGATTGTCAACAAACAGCTAACCCGATACCTCGAAGAAAACAGCATCCTGGACCCATCCCAATCGGGGTTCCGCAGCAACCACAGCACTGAGCCTGCCCTCATCGCCGCCACCGACGACATCAGGATCCTGCTGGACAACGGTGAGACCGCAGCCCTCATCCTGCTGGACCTCTCCGCCGCCTTCGACACTGTCTGCCACCGCACTCTACGCGCACGCCTCCACGACGCAGGGATCCGAGACAAGGCCCTGGAATGGGCCACCTCCTTCCTCGCCGGCAGAACCCAGAGAGTCCGCCTCCCACCATTCCGATCCGAAGCCTCCGAGATCATCTGCGGCATACCCCAGGGATCGTCCCTCAGCCCAACACTGTTCAACATCTACATGGCCCCGCTTGCACGCATCACCAGACAGCACGACCTCAACATAATCTCCTACGCCGACGACACTCAACTGATCCTCTCCCTCACCAAGGACCCCCTCGCCGCCAAATCCAACCTCCATGAAGGAATGAAGGCCGTCGCCGATTGGATGAAGATCAGCCGACTAAAACTGAACACGGAGAAGACAGAGGTCCTCATCCTCGGCTCCAACCCCTCAGCCTGGGACGACTCCTGGTGGCCAATGACGCTGGGAGCAGCCCCGACACCCACCGACCACGCACGCAACCTGGGAGTCATCCTCGACTCAACGCTCTCCATGGCCAAGCAAGTCAACGCAGTCTCATCCTCCTGCTTCAACACCCTCCGCATGCTTCGCAAGATCTACAGGTGGATCCCGACAGACACAAGAAGAACAGTCACCCAGGCCCTCGTCAGCAGCAGACTTGACTATGGGAACGCCCTCTACGCGGGAGCCCGGCCAAGCTCATCAAGCGACTGCAATGCAAACAAAACGCCTCCGCACGCCTGATCCTCGATGTACCATGCCACAGCCACATCACCCCCACCTGAGGAACCTGCACTGGCTCCCCGTCGACAGGAGAATCTCCTTCAAACTCCTCATCCACGCACACAAGGCACTCCACAAGACTGGCCCAGCCTACCTCAACAGACGACTCCTCTTCTACGTCCCCAACCGCCAACTCCGCTCCGCCGACCTCTCCCTCGCCACCGTCCCTCGCATTCGAAGAACCACCATCGGCGGCAGATCCTTCTCCCAACTCGCCGCCAAGACCTGGAACACCCTTCCACTAAGCCTACGACAGACCCAAGACCTGCTGACCTTCAGGAGGCTACTCAAGACCTGGTTGTTCGACCAGTAGCAGCACCCCCCCCTTTTTTCCCCCAGCGCCTTGAGACCCTCGCGGGTAAGTAGTGCGCTTTACAAATTCTGTGATTGATTGATTGATTGGTGCCTTGTTGTGGCTTTACAGCTCACGAGCTGTAAGTCATTGGTTCAGGTTTTTAACCTTTTAATTATTAACAGTGCATTTCCTTTTTGTGAAATCTCTTGTTAATAAAATATACATTTTGAACCTTTCACTCACCCTCGTGCCAAATCTAACCAGTATGTGTGTGTACTTGAGGAACAGATGGATAGGAAGTCATATTTGTCTCATCTGTCTTTCTGTGCTAAGGTGTAGTCTGTCTCTAGGGAAAATGTACCAACTTTAGATATTTCTGTAAAGCAAAAAAAAATGGGGAGTGCTGGGTGGTGTGCCTCTCATGGACCCTAACAAGTTTTTTTTACTCACAATGCCATGCAAACCTCAAAATGTGACTATAGTCACACATTTTCCTTGCATAACTGTGTCATAATATACTGGTGTCAGAAAAAACACAATTTTCCTACCACCCAGCATTCCCCCAGGTCTCCCGATAAAAATGGTACCTCACTCGCGTGGGTGGGTCAAGTACCTGCGACAGGCAAAGGCCCAAAACGTATTGAGATGACATCAAAATTACCTATCACAAAACAACCTGGTTTTGCAAGGAGAGTGGCCAGGGTTTTTGGCCCCGGACTCGGCGGCCATCTTGGGAAACCTATCAAGCCCAAATATTTCTGAAAACTATACACCCGGGGGAGTCAGCGAGGTATGGCTTGCGTGGACCCCCCAACGTTTTCCTCCCCAGAATCGTCTGCAAACCTCAAATTTTCTGAAAAAATCAAATTTTTCCAAAATTTCTGTGTGGGAAAGTTATGGAATCTGCATGCATCCACCAATTTCCCACCACCCAGCGGTCCCCCAGGTCTCCCGATAAAAATGGTACCCCACTCGCGTGGGTGGATCAAGTACCCGCGACAGGCAAGGGCCCAAAACGTGTTGAGGTGACATCAAAATGACCTATCAAAAAACAACCTGGTTTTGCAAGGGGGTCACCTGGGCTTTTGGCCCAGGGCTCGACGGCCATCTTGGGAATCTACCAAACTCACACATTTCTGAAAACTAGACACCCGGAGGAGCCCAGCGAGGGATGGCTTGCGTGGATACCCCAATGTTTTCCTACCCAGAATCCTCCGCAAACCTCAAAATTAGCTGAAAAAACCTGCATTTTCCACAGATTTAGCATGGAATCACCGTGCACAAATGCCCTACACCACAGTGTTCCCCTCAGTCTCCCGAGTAAAATGATACCTCACTTGTGTGGGTGTCCAATGCAGAATTGGCTAAAAACTTATTTTAAAAATATATAGCGCTTAGAATTCTCGGTGCTATACCCTTAATCCCTTTGTTTTGGGCTTTTCCCAGTCACAGGCCCTTGCCAAACCCACACAAGTGAGGTATCATTTTACTCGGGAGACGGAGTGGAACGCTGTGGGGTAGGACATTTGTGCCAACTCGGTGATTCCACGCAAAAATATGTGGGAAATGTGTTTTTTCCAGCTAATTTTGAGGTTTGCAGGGGATTTGGAGTAGGAAAACGTTGGGGGATCCACGCAAGCCATACCTCACTGGACTCCCCCGGGTGTCTAGTTTTCAGAAGTGTGTGGGGCTAGTAGTTTCCCAAGATGGCCTCCGAGCCCGGGGCCAAAAACCCATTGGACCCCCCTTGCAAAACCAGGTTGTTTTGTAATAGGTAATTTTGATGTCGCCTCAATACGTTTTGGGCCCTTGCCTGTCACGGGTACTTGACACACCCATACGAGTGAGGTACCATTTTTAACAGGAGGCCAGGGGGAACGCTGGGTGGTAGGAAATTTGTAGATCCATGCAGATTCCGCAACTTTCCCACACAGAAATTTGAGAAAAATTTGATTTTTTCAGCTAAATTTGAGGTTTGATGGGATTCTGGGTAGGAAAACGTTGGGGGGTCCACGCAAGCCATACCTCGCTGGACTCCCCTGGGTGTCTAGCTTTCAGAAATGTGTCTTTTGTAGATTCCCAGTATGGCTGCTAAGCTGGGGCCAAAAACCCAGGTGACACCCCTTGCAAAACCCGGTTGTTTTGTGATAGGTAATTTTGATGTTGCCTCAATACGTTTTGGGCCCTAGCCTGTCGCGGGTACTTGACCCACCCATGCAAGTGAGGTACCATTTTTATCGGGAGACCTAGGTGAACGCTGGGTGGTAAGAAATTTGTAGATTCATGCAGATTTCAGAACTTTCCACCACAGAAATGTGAGGAAAATGTTTTTTTTTTTTTTACAAAGTTTGAGGTTTGTAAGGGATTCTGCGTAACAGAACCTGGTGAGAGCCAGACAAGTCACCCCATCCTGGATTCCCCTGGGTGTCTAGTTTAAAAAAATGTATAGGTGTACTATGTTTCCTGTTAGAACTGGGGGTCTCTAGTTGGCAGAGGTAGGTACCTTTATCCAAATAGGGACCTTTGCTTCTAGTCAGGGTAACGGGGATATACTACTAAAATAACCCCTGCTCACCCCCTTGGTAGCTTGTCACGAGCAGGCAGGCTTATCTCAGAGGCAGTGTGTAAAGCATTTGTGAACACATACAGTAATATAGTGACAACACTACAGATGGACATCACACAAGTTGTATTTCAAAAATAAGTATTTTTATATAGGCTTAAAACATGACCACAAACGACAAAAATACACAATACTGTATTTAAAAATGGTAGAAATAGCTTAGTTCTCTTTAGATGGTAAGTGCGACACTTATTGTTCGATGTACCTTTGGATGCGTAATGCTATACAACGAAAGTGTTGCAGGGAAGGTGATGCGTCGGTTCCTTACACGCAAGAACGGTGATGCGTCGGTTCCCTACTGCTGCGCAGGGGACGGTGATGCGTCGGTTCTTCTCGGCGTGGGGAGGTGATGCATCGGTTTCTTACTGCGCTTCCGTGGTGATGCGACCAGCAGCGATGACGATCCGATGCAATGCAACAAAAATGGCGTCTTCTCCTTGATGCGACAACTACGAGGCAATGCGTGTACACCCGTCGGCCGTGCGGTGACTCTGCGAATCTTCTGAGCCGTAACAGGCCCTGCGACACGCTTCTCCGGTGATGCGACGGCATCTGCTGCGACGACGACACTCTTCTCCGGCGATGCGAGGCGCTTCGGTGATGCGATGTGACAGTGAAAGCGGCGGCACCCTTACTCAGTGATGCGACGACAAAGGCTGCAGCGGCATCACGCTTCTTCTCCGTGAGTCGCGCTTCCAGCTCCCTGCAACACTCAGTCCTTCAGAAGGCCCAGCACAACAGCAGACACTTCAAATTCCCAGGAAGGGAATTCAGGGGAGCTGGTTGGTGAAGTCTGTTGTCCCTGAGACTTCAGCAGGAGGAAAGCTCAATCTTCAAGCCCTTGGAGATCCTTTACAAGATGATGAAAGTAGCACAAAGTTCCTTTCTCCTTTCTTTGGCAGTCAGGCAACCACTGCAGGCCAATCCCCCAAACAGCACTCAGCTTAGGGATAGTCTCCTCCTTCAGTTTCTCTCTGGTTCCTCTCCTCAGCAAAGGTTCTTCTTGTTTCCCAAAAGTGATCTAAAGTCTTGGGGTCAGGGCCCCAGTTTTTATACACCAAAATCCTTTGTCTCTGAAGGCAGAGTGTGTCTGTACCTAGTCCAAACCAGTTCTGGTCAGTCCTGGAGCACTTTGTTTACAGGACTCCTTCTTTCCTTTGACAGTGTGGGCCAGGGCCATCAGACGCACCACAGGAGGTGGAGCCAGCATTGTGGAAGGCAGAGCCAGCCCTATTCAGGCCCAGGTGCAACTCCTCCCACCACTCTACATGCAGATAGGTCTATTCAGCCCTGTGCTAACTCACCCTGTCTCCTGGAATCCCCCAGCCCCTGTAACTCACAAACCAGACATGGAATACACAACCTAGCAGAGGCAGGCTTGGACAGTTAGGCAAGAAAATACCTACTTTCTAAAAGTGGTATTTTCAAACACAGAATGTTAAAACCAACTTCACTAAAAGATGTATTCTATCATTCTGAGTTCAGGCATACTAAATTCGTTTTTCTACCATGTTCCCTGGGTCAGTTAGGATTATAAGGTGTTATAATCAAACTGCCCATTCTGGCCTATGGGGACAGGTAGCCTTGCAATAGTGAAAAGCAGAAATTGGCTGTAATTCACTATCAGGACATGCCACACACACCAGGGCATGTCCTACCTCTTACATACAATGCACCCTGCCCGCAGGCCTACCTCTGGGGTGACTAATATGTAGAAAAGGGAAGGTTTAGGGACTGGTAAGTGGGTGCACTTACCAAGTCGACATGGCAGTACCAGACTGCGCACAGACTCTGCAATGGCAGGCCTGAGACACACTTTACAAGCTGCTCCTGTGGGTGGCACAACCAGTGCTACAAGCCCACCAGCAGCATTTGTGTCACAAGCCCTGGGCACAACCAGTGCACTGTACTAGGGTCTGACAGTGAATCAAATAGGCCAAACATGGAGTCACTAATCCATACATCAATTTATAACAGAGAGCATATGCACTTTAGCACTGATCAGCAGTGGCAAAGTGCCCAGAGTCATAAAACCAACAAAAACAGGTCAGAGAAAGTACAGGAGGAAGGCAAAATGTTCAGGGATGACCCTGCAAAAAGGGCCAATTCCAACACAACCCCCTTCCAGCCAAAACGCAGGGTAGACCAATCACTACCTTGATGGGCTTCCCTGCTTTGGGCGATAGAACCTGGACCCTGACCCGCAACTGCAGGGGCATACTCCAGTTCTACGCCAATCTGAACCTATTTGGATCCCTCTGTCCATACTCTCAGGGCCCACCAAGCTAACCCATGGGGAACCCTTCTCCTCACCTGTGGACACCATCTGTGCAGCACCTAGCTTTAGCTTGCTCACAGGTGTGTCCCAACAGACAGACAGTAAGCTCATGGCCAACACAGAGGTGTGGCCCAGTCCACCCCCAGGGTGCGACTCTTGTCCCCCCCAGGGGATACTCTGTCCACCAGGACAGCAAGCCACAGTGGCCACTGACAGTGGTCAGTGATGAGACCCAGGCCTTATGCCTTGCAGGGCTCTCAAACCTCTGTGGCGTTAGAGAGCGGGGGCAGTAGCCCCAGGTGCTTGGCACCCCTTGTCTACTCTCCCTCTTGTCAGGTCAGGTATGACATCCTGACACTGAACCACCAGCCCCGGGCCTGTACCTGGTGGCTGGACAGGAGATGGGGTGGGCTTTCCCACACCCGGTCCTCCTTCTCCTCGTTGGGGCTCTGTTCCTTCCCACCTGGAGTGGTACCCCCTTCGAGAACTGCCAGTACACCTGTGGCAGGTGTCCTTCACAATTCGCCCACCAGTTCAGGGGTTCTATCCTGCAACTGGGCATCCAGGTCAGGGGGGACACCCCGAACCTGGCCCTCCAACCTAGGGTCTAAACCCTCCAGTTGAACCGGGGTCAGAGGCGAGGACTCCCTCCCTCTGCACCCCCTTCCAGAGTGCTGTACCCTCCCACCTGGAGTGGTACCCCTAGAAGACCAACCGGTCAGGACACTGTGTACAGTTGTCCCTCCCTCCAGGTCAGACAACACCTGAACCTGG
Organism: Calotriton arnoldi; assembly: GCA_963921515.1. Classification (NCBI taxonomy): domain Eukaryota; kingdom Metazoa; phylum Chordata; class Amphibia; order Caudata; family Salamandridae; genus Calotriton; species Calotriton arnoldi. The sequence goes on along the minus strand of CAWUFW010012511.1, from coordinate 442,256 downwards.
CTTCCCAACCCAGGGTCAACCCCTGCGGTTGAACACTTGCCCGGCGCACCAGGACTTCATGGGGAGCACATAATGCCCCCCAAGGGTGACACACAACTCATGGGTCATGTGACAGTCTGCCTGGCACAGATCTCCCGACCCCTGTCCACCTGACAGTGCGTGAAGACCCCCCAAAACAGAAGTGGTGTCACCATGGTCACTCCTAGGAGGCTCAGCCCTTCTGGCTGGCCCCTGACCCACTGGCTCTCCCACTGGGGAACACATCCCCCTCTCACCCCTCAATTTGGACTTCTGCACCCTCCCAACTGGAGCGGCACTGCCAGACACCAGAACCACTGGAGCTCCCTTTACAGACGCTCAAGGTTCTCTAGACCCCTGGAATCCCCCTCAAATGGCCTACCAGTAAAGTCTAGGCCCCCAACCTGGTGTTCCCTTAAGGAACCCTCCAGGCCCTGAGACTGGGTTTCGGGCACCTTGGGACACGCAGTCCCACACTCACTCCTTCTCCGCAGAGGCAGGACGTGAGCCCCTACACCCCTCCCACTACACTGGGACCTAGCTGGGCTACACTGAACCTCTCCCACCACTCTGGGTTGGAAGACACCTGAGCCACTCCTCTTAGGGTCACTCCCCAATGCCTCTTCAGACCCTCTGGAATCCACCAAAACGTCTGCCTCCATCGTGAGCCCCCCTGGGTCAGAGAACTCACACTCCACGAGGTGTTGGCATAGCTCTGGAAAATAGGGACTTATAATATGCTATCCCTCAATTTGATCACACAGACCCACAAAACTATCCTTCACCTCACCATCCAGTGCCTTCCACACGTACCCCACACCACTCTCCTGAGACTGGCAAGACAGTATCTGACTGTCTCTGTTACTCAACCCACACTCTTCTGGGCGGTCTCCACACTCACACTCCAGGACTTCAACCATGGGGGAACCCCTCTCCCTGCACCTCTCATCTAAAGTCAGTAGAGTGTCCCTCCCACCACCAGGACTATGAACCCCTGTGTCAGTTCCCCAATCCACCTCAGGGACACTGCGCACCACTGGAGCTACCTCACATCCTAGAACCCCCTGATGTATATTAACCCCCTCCTTCAAGTCAGGCGCCACATCTCTGGGTGTGTGTACTACTCCCTCAGCACTAGAAAATTCAATATTGCTGCCACCATCTGAGCTAGATTCCACCTCCAACTCAGCAAAGCTCACTTCCTGAGCTACACAATTTTCTTGTTGCTGGGCTGAGACCCTCATGGCCTCAAGCTTCTCGAGCTCCAAATCAAGCTCTCTCATTCTCAACTCATGTTCCAATCTCATTCTCTTTTCCTCTAGGGCCAATTTCTTGCTTTCCAATTCCAACTGCCCACCCATCTTAAGTTTGGTCAGCTCCATTTTGTGCACCCTACTTCTCTCCCTGTCCTCCAGCTCTCCTGGTGACAGGCCCTTGGAAGAAACACTGCTACCTGCGGGGGAAGGTGCTTTCCTCCCCCCTGGACCCAATGGCCCATCTAGCTGCCCTCCTGCATCCTCAGCCCCCTCCTCGTCCTCATGCTCTTCCACATGCTCAGGGGTGCTCCTTGCTTCCACCCAGGCCCTTAGCGCCTTTTGGTACTCATCCTTCTTGGAGAGACCAGTCATAGCAACTTTAAATCTCCTGCAGAAGTGCTTCAATTGTTTCACAGTGTAACTTTCTAGTTTCTCTTCCTCCAAATCAAAATCAACAGATGTAATGGACGCTGTTTTGCTCATGGTGAAACTTGGCAGTTCTTGGCAAAAATAGAAATCCCAGGAAAAACAATCTACCAAAATGTAAGTGGTTGCGTTTGGTATGCACTCACTAGTAGTGTACACCAATCACTGTATATGAGTCACAAATGCAAGTCCAGAATCCCACCGCTGACCACCAATGTTAGAACTGGGGGTCTCTAGTTGGCAGAGGTAGGTACCTTTGTCCAAATAGGGACCCTTGCTTCTAGTCAGGGTAAGGGGGATACACTACTACAATAACATCTGCTCACCCCCTTGGTAGCTTGGCACGAGCAGGCAGGCTTATCTCAGAGGCAGTGTGTAAAGCATTTGTGAACACATACAGTAATATAGTGACAACACTACAGATGGACACCACACAGGTTGTATATCAAAAATAAGTATTTTTATATTGGCTTAACACAAGACCACAAACGACAAAAATCCACAATACTGTACTTAAAAATGGTAGAAATTGCTTAGTTCTCTTTAGATGGTAAGTGCAACACTTATTGTTCGATGTACCTTTGGATGCGTAACGCTATACAACAAAAGTGTTGCAGGGAAGGTGATGCGTCGGTTCCTTACACGCAAGAACGGTGATGCGTCGGTTCCCTACTGCTGCGCAGGGGACGGTGATGCGTCGGTTCTTCTCGGCGTGGGGAGGTGATGCGTCGGTTTCTTACTGCGCTTCCTTGGCGATGCGACCAGCAGCACCGTGATGCGATGACGATCCAATGCAATGCAACTAAAATGGCGTCTTCTCGTTGATGCGACAACTGCGAGGCGATGCATGCACGCCCGTCGGCCGTGCGGCGACTCTGCGAATCTTCTGAGCCACGACAGGCCCTGCGACACGCTTCTCCGGTGATGCGACGGCATCTGCTGTGACGGCGACACTCTTCTCCGGCGATGCAAGGCGCTTCGGTGATGCGATGCGACAGTGGCAGCGGTGGCACCCTTACTCAGTGATGCGACGACAGAGGCTGCAGCGGCGTCACGCTTCTTCTCCGTGAGTCACGCTTCCAGCTCCCTGCGACACGCAGTCCTTCAGAAGGCCCAGCACAACAGCAGGCACTTCAAATTCCCAGCAAGGGAATTCAGGGGAGCTGGTTGGTGAAGTCTGTTGTCCCTGAGACTTCAGCAGGAGGCGAGCTCCATCTTCAAGCCCTTGGAGATCCTTTACAAGTTGATGAAAGTAGCACAAAGTTCCTTTCTCCTTTCTTTGGCAGTCAGGCAACCACTGCAGGCCAATCCCCCAAACAGCACTCAGCTTAGGGATAGTCTGCTCCTTCAGTTTCTCTCTGGTTCCTCTCCTCAGCAAAGGTTCTTCTTGTTTCCCAAAAGTGATCTAAAGTATTGGGGTCAGGGCCCCAGTATTTATACACCAAAATCCTTTGTCTCTGAAGGCAGAGAGTGTCTGTACCTAGTACAAACCAGTTCTGGTCAGTCCTGGAGCACTTTGTTTACAGGACTCCTTCTTTCCTTTGGCAGTGTGGGCAAGGGCCATCAGACGCACCACAGGAGGTGGAGCCAGCATTGTGGAAGGCAGAGCCAGCCCTATTCAGGCCCAGGTGCAACTCCTCCCACCACTCTACATGCAGATAGGTCTATTCAGCCCTGTGCTGACTCACCCTGTCTCCTGGAATCCCCCAGCCCCTGTCACTCACAAACCAGACATGGAATACACAACCTAGCAGAGGCAGGCTTGGACAGTTAGGCAAGAAAATACCTACTTTCTAAAAGTGGTATTTTCAAACACAGAATGTTAAAACCAACTTCACTAAAAGATGTATTTTATCATTCTGAGTTCAGGCATACTAAATTCGTTTTTCTACCATGTTCCCTGGGTCAGTTAGGATTATAAGGTGTTATAATCAAACTGCCCATTCTGGCCTATGGGGACAGGTAGCCTTGCAATAGTGAAAAACGAAATTGGCTGTAATTCACTATCAGGACATGCCACACACACCAGGGCATGTCCTACCTCTTACATACAATGCACCCTGCCCGCAGGCCTAGCTCAGGGGTGACTAATATGTAGAAAAGGGAAGGTTTAGGGACTGGTAAGTGGGTGCACTTACCAAGTCGACATGGCAGTACCAGACTGCGCACAGGCTCTGCAATGGCAGGCCTGAGACACACTTTACAAGCTGCTCCTGTGGGTGGCACAACCAGTGCTATAAGCCCACCAGCAGCATTTGTGTCACAAGCCCTGGGCACAACCAGTGCACTGTACTAGGGTCTGACAGAGAATCAAATAGGCCAAACATGGAGTCACTAATCCATACATCAATTTATAACAGAGAGCATATGCACTTTAGCACTGATCAGCAGTGGTAAAGTGCCCAGAGTAATAAAACCAACAAAAACAGGTCAGAGAAAGAACAGGAGGAAGGCAAAAAGTTCAGGGATGACCCTGCACAAAGGGCCAAGTCCAACATTTCCCAAGGTGCTGGCAAAGCTAGGGTTCAAATTCTACAGCTAGGCACTTTGCAAAAAAAGGGTCCGTTTTCACTGTGAAAATGTGGTGTGTCCACGTTGGGTTTTGGGCCATTTCCTGTCGCGGGCACTAGGCCTACGCACACAAGTGAGGTACCATTTTTCTTGGAAGACTTTGGGGAATGTGGGGTGGGTGGTATTTTGTGGATACACTCAGATTCCAGAACTTTCCACCACAGAAATGTGAGGAAAATGTGTTTATTTTCACAAAGTTAGAGGTTTACAAGGGATTCTGGGTAACAGAACCTGGTGAGAACCAGACAAGTCACTCCATCCTGGATTTCCCTGGGTGTCTAGTTTTCAAAAATGTATAGGTTTGCTAGGTTTCCCTAGGTCTCCTGTCTCGGGCACTAGGCCTACCCACACAAGTGAGGTATAATTTTTCTTGGAGGACTTTGGGGAATGCGGGGTAGGTGGAATTTTGTGGATCGATGCAGATTCCAAAACTTTCCACCACAGAAATGTGAGGAAAATATGTTTTTTTCACAAAGTTTGAGGTTTGCAAGGAATCTGGATATCAGAACCTGGTGAAAGCCAGACAAGTCACCCAATCCTGGATTCCCCTGGGTGTCTAGTTTAAAAAAAATTATAGGTTTGTTAGGTTTCCCTAGGTGCCGGCAGAGCTAGGGTTCAAAATCTACAGCTGGGCACTTTGGGAAAAAAGTGCCAGTTTTCACTGTGAAAATTTAGTGTGTCCATGTTGTGTTTTGTGCCGTTTCCTGTCGCGGGCACAAGGCCTACCCACACAAGAGAGGAACCATTTTTCTCAAAAGACTTTGGGGAATGCAGGGTGGGTGGATTTTTGTGGATCCACGCAGAATCCAGAACTTTCCACCAAAGAAATGTGAGGAAAATTCGTTTTTTCACAAAATTTGAGGTTTGGAAGGGATTCTGGGTAACAGAACCTGGTGAGAGCCAGACAAGTCACCCCATCCTGATTTTCCCCTGGGTGTCTAGTTTTCAAAAATGTATAGGTTTGCTAGGTTTCTCTAGGTGCCAGCAGAGATAGGGTTCAAAACCTACAGATGGACACTTTGCAAAAAAAGGGTTCGATTTCACTGTGAAAATGTGGTGCGTCCACGTTGCGTTTTGGGCCGTTTCCTGTCACGTGCACTAGGCCTACCCACACAAGTGACGTACCATTTTTCTTGGAAGACTTTGGGGAATGCGTGGTGAGTGGAATTTTGTGGATCCACGCAGAATCCAGAACTTTCCACCACAGAAATGTGAGGAAAATTAGTTTTTTTCACAAAGTTTGTGGATTTAAAGGGATTTTGGGTAACAGAACCTGGTGAGAGCTAGACAAGTCACCCCATCATGGATTCCCCTGGGTGTCTAGTTTTCAAAGGGGTATAGGTTTGCTGGTTCCCTAGCTGTCGGCAGAGCTAGGATTCAAAATCTACCGCTGGGCACTTTGCAAAAAAAGGGTCCGATTTCACTGTAAAAATGTGGTGTGTCCACGTTGCGTTTTGGGCCATTTCCTGTCACGGGCACTAGGCCTACCCACACAAGTGAGGTACCATTTTTATTGGAAGACTTTGGGGAATGTGGGGTGTTTGGAATTTTGTGGATCCACGCAGATTCCAGAACTTTCAACCACAGAAATGTGAGGAAATGTGCTTTTTTTCCACAAAGTTTGAGGTTTGCAAGGGATTCTGTGTAACAGAACCTGGTGAGAGCCAGACAAGTCACCCCATCCTGCATTCCCCTGCGTGTATAGTTTTCAAAAATGCATAGGTTTGCTAGGTTTCCCTAGGTGCCGGCAGAGCTAGGATTCAAAATCTACAGCTAGGCACTTTGCAAAAAAAGGGTCTGTTTTGACTGTGAAAATGTGGTGTGCCCACGTTGCGTTTTTGGCCGTTTCCTGTCACGGGCACTAGGCCTACCCACACAAGTGAGGTATAATTTTTCTTGGAGGACGTTGGGGAATGCGGGGTTGGTGGAATTTTGTGGATCCATGCAGATTCCAAAACTTTCCACCACAGAAATGTGAGGAAAATGTGTTTTTTTTTACAAAGTTTGAGGTTTGCAAGGGATTCTGGATAACAGAACCTGGTGAATGCCAGACAAGTCACCCCATCCTGGATTCCCCTGGGTGTCTAGGTTAATAAAATTATAGGTTTGTTAGGTTTCCCTAGGTGCCGGCAGAGCTAGGGTTCAAAATCTACAGCTGGGCACTTTGGGAAAAAAGTGCCAGGTTTCACTGTGAAAATTTAGTGTGTCCATGTTGCGTTTTAGACCGTGTCCTGTCGCAGGCACTAAGCCTACCCACACAAGTGAGGAACCATTTTTCTCGGAAGACTTTGGGGAATGCGGGGTGGGTGGATTTTTGTGGATCCACGCAGAATCCAGAACTTTCCACCACAGAAACGTGAGGAAAATTAGTTTTTTTCACAAAATGTGAGGTTTGCAAGGGATTCTGGGTAACAGAACCTGGTGAGAGCCTAACAAGTCACCCCATCCTGGATTCCCCTGGGTGTCTAGTTTTCAAAAATGTATAGGTTTGCTAGGTTTCCCTAGGTGCCAGCAGAGATAGGGTTCAAAACCTACAGCTGGGCACTTTGCAAAAAAAGGGTTCGATTTCACTGTGAAAATGTGGTGTGTCCACGTTGCGTTTTGGGCCATTTCCTGTCGCGGGCACTAGGCCTACCCACACAAGTGAGGTACCATTTTTCTTGGAAGACTTTGGGGAATGCGGGGTGGGTGGAATTTTGTGGATCCACGCAGATTCCAGAACTTTCCACCACAGAAATGTGAGAAAAATGTGTTTTTTTTTACAAAGTTTGAGGTTTGCAAGGGGTTCTGGGTAACAGAACCTGGTGAGAGCCAGACAAGGCACCCCATCCTGCATTCCCCTGCGTGTATAGTTTTCAAAAATGTATAGGTTTGCTAGGTTTCCCTTGGTGCCGGCAGAGCTAGGGTTAAAAATCTACAGCTAGGCACTTTGCAAAAAAAGGGTCAGTTTTCACTGTGAAAATGTGGTGTGCCCACTTGTGTTTTTGGCGTCTCCTGTCTCGGGCACTAGGCCTACCCACACAAGTGAGGTATAATTTTTCTTGGAGGACTTTGGGGAATGCGGGGTAGGTGGAATTTTGTGGATCGATGCAGATTCCAAAACTTTCCACCACAGAAATGTGAGGAAAATATGTTTTTTTCACAAAGTTTGAGGTTTGCAAGGAATTCTGGATATCAGAACCTGGTGAAAGCCAGACAAGTCACCCAATCCTGGATTCCCCTGGGTGTCTAGTTTAAAAAAAATTATAGGTTTGTTAGGTTTCCCTAGGTGCCGGCAGAGCTAGGGTTCAAAATCTACAGCTGGGCACTTTGGGAAAAAAGTGCCAGTTTTCACTGTGAAAATTTAGTGTGTCCATGTTGCGTTTTGTGCCGTTTCCTGTCGCGGGCACAAGGCCTACTCACACAAGAGAGGAACCATTTTTCTCAAAAGACTTTGGGGAATGCAGGGTGGGTGGATTTTTGTGGATCCACGCAGAATCCAGAACTTTCCACCAAAGAAATGTGAGGAAAATTCGTTTTTTTCACAAAATTTGAGGTTTGGAAGGGATTCTGGATAACAGAACCTGGTGAGAGCCAGACAAGTCACCCCATCCTGAATTCCCCTGGGTGTCTAGTTTTCAAAAATGTATAGGTTTGCTAGGTTTCCCTAGGTGCCAGCAGAGATAGGGTTCAAAACCTACAGATGGACACTTTGCAAAAAAAGGGTTCGATTTCACTGTGAAAATGTGGTGCGTCCACGTTGCGTTTTGGGCCGTTTCCTGTCACGTGCACTAGGCCTACCCACACAAGTGACGTACCATTTTTCTTGGAAGACTTTGGGGAATGCGTGGTGAGTGGAATTTTGTGGATCCACGCAGAATCCAGAACTTTCCACCACAGAAATGTGAGGAAAATTAGTTTTTTTCACAAAGTTTGTGGATTTAAAGGGATTTTGGGTAACAGAACCTGGTGAGAGCTAGACAAGTCACCCCATCATGGATTCCCCTGGGTGTCTAGTTTTCAAAGGGGTATAGGTTTGCTGGTTCCCTAGCTGTCGGCAGAGCTAGGATTCAAAATCTACAGTGGGCACTTTGCAAAAAAAGGGTCCGATTTCACTGTAAAAATGTGGTGTGTCTACGTTGCGTTTTGGGCCATTTCCTGTCGCGGGCACTAGGCCTACCCACACAAGTGAGGTACCATTTTTATTGGAAGACTTTGGGGAATGTGGGGTGTTTGGAATTTTGGGGATCCACGCAGATTCCAGAACTTTCAACCACAGAAATGTGAGGTAATGTGCTTTTTTTCCACAAAGTTTGAGGTTTGCAAGGGATTCTGTGTAACAGAACCTGGTGAGAGCCAGACAAGTCACCCCATCCTGGATTCCCCTGGGTGTCTAGTTTTTAAAATTGTATAGGTTTGCTAGGTTTCCCTAGGTGCCGGCAGAGCTAGGGTTCAAAATCTACAGCTAGGCACTTTGCAAAAAAAGGGTCCATTTTCACTGTGAAAATGTGGTGTGTCCACGTTGCGTTTTGGGCCGTTTCCTGTCGCGGGCAAGAGGCCTACCCACACAAGTGAGGTACCATTTTTCTTGGGAGACATTGAGAAATGCGGGGTGGGTGGAATTTTGTGGATACACTCAGATTCCAGAACTTTCCACCACAGAAATGTGAGGAAAATGTGTTTATTTTTCACAAAGTTTGAGGTTTGCAAGGGATTCTGGGTAACAGAACCTGGTGAGAGCCAGACAAGACACCACATCCTGGATTTCCCTGGGTGTCTAGTTTTCAAAAATGTATAGGTTTGCTAGGTTTCCCTAGGTGCCGGCAGAGCTAGGGTTCAAAATCTACAGCTGGGCACTTTGCAAAAAAAGGGTCCGATTTCACTGTGAAAATGTGGTGTATCCATGATGCGTTTTGGGCCGTTTCCTGTCATGGGCACTAGGCCTATCCACACAAGTGTGGTACCATTTTTCTCGAAAGACTTTGGGAAATGCGGGGTGGGTGGAATTTTGTGGGTCCATGCAGATTCCAGAACTTTCCTCCACAGAAATGTGAGGAAAATGTGTCCTTTTTTCCACAAAGTTTGAGGTTTGCAAGGGTTTCTAGGTAACAGAACCTAGTGAGAGCAAGACAAGTCACCCCATCTTGGATTCCCCTGGGTGTCTAGTTTTCAAAAAATTATAGGTTTGTTAGGTTTCCCTAGGTGCCGGCAGAGCTAGGGTTCAAAATCTACAGCTGGGCACTTTGCAAAAAAAGTGTCCGTTTTCACTGTGAAAATGTGGTGTGTCCACGTTGCGTTTTGGGCTGTTTTGTGTTGCGGGAACTAGACAGACCCACACAAGTGAGGTACCATTTTTCTCAGAAGACCTTCGGGAACGTGAGGTCTGTGGAATTTTGTGGGTCCATGCAGATTCCAGAACTTTCTACCACAGAAATGTGAGGAAAATGTGTTTTTTTTTACAGTTTGAGGTTTGCAAGGGATTCTGGGTTACAGAACCTGGTGAGAGCCAGACAAGGCACCCCATCCTACATTCCCCTGGGTGTCTAGTTTTCAAAAATTATAGGTTTGCTAAGTTTCCCTAGGTGCCGGCAGAGCGAGGGTTCAAAATATACAGCTGGGCACTTTGCAAAAAAAGGGTCCAATTTCACTGTGAAAATGTGATGTATCCATGATGTGTTTTGGGCCGTTTCCTGTCACGGGCACTAGACCTATCCACACAAGTGTGGTACAATTGTTCTCGAAAGACTTTGGGACATGCAGGGTGGGAGGAATTTTGTGGGTCCATGCAGATTCCATAACTTTCCTCCACAGAAATGTGAGGAAAATGTGTCCTTTTTTCCACAAAGTTTGACGTTTGCAAGGGGTTCTAGGTAACAGATCCTAGTGAGAGCCAGACAAGTCACCCCATCCTGGATTCCCCTGGGTGTCTAGTTTTCAAAAAATTATAGGTTTGTTAGGTTTCCTGTTAGAAATGGGGGTCTCTAGTTGGCAATGGCTGGCCACTGTCCAAGTAGGGACCCTTCTTCCTAAGTCAGAGGGCTACCCTCTTTAATACCCCTGCTCAACCCTGTGGTAACGTAGCACGAGCAGGTAGGCTTATCTCAGAGGCAGGGTGTGAAGCATTTATGACCATACACAGTAACACAGTGAGGAACACTACAAAGGGACACCACCCAAGTAGTTATTATAAAAAATAAGTATCTTTATATAAAGGCAGATTTATCACAAGACCAATAACTGTAAAAACCACAATACTGTCAAAAATAGGATAGCTGTTGAAGGGCTGTCAAAAATAGTTCAAAGGTTGCAAAAATAAGATTCAAGTTCAAAGCAGTGGTCTCTGCGACCCTCTCTTTCACAAAGTACCTGGGTTTAGTAGCAAAACCAACAAAATGTCGCAAATAAGCTGTAGCGATGATTCTCAGCACGCGAGGCCGGCGATGCGATGAAATCCTTGCCGCAAGGGAGGATGATGCGCCGATCTGCGGGATGCGTGCGGAGACGATGCGACAGACTTCTGCACGCTGGACCGCCGATGCGATGACTTTCTTGCCGCGTGGGAGAAGTCGATGCGGTGATCCTGTTGCGCTGTGCGATCGTGTTGCGATGCGAAGACAAGACGCTCCGCGAGGGAGCGACGAAATTCGGTGCGATGCGATCAAAGTGGCGGACGCACGGCGTCCGCAATGCGATGTCTCGAAGCGATGATTTCTTTAGGGGTTGCAAGTGCGCGGCGACAGCAGCGCAATGATTTTCCCAGCGCGTCTCGGCTGCAGCGGCTCGCAAAGGGGCGTCAGTGATGGTCTCGTGTTGCGAGCCCTCGGCGGCAGCAGCGCAATGATTTTCCCAGCGCTCTCGACTGCAGCTGCTCGCAAAGATGTGTTAGCGTCGATTTCCAACACTTTCTTCTCTGATGCAAACTAGAGGCCCTGGAACTCACAGGAGCCTCATCAGCAGATAGCAATCCTCGCAGGGAGGAAGCAGGAGGTTGGTGGTGGAGTCTGATGTGCCTGAGACTCCAGCAGGAGGCTAGCTCTTTTCCTAGCCCTTGGGTGATTGCTGTAACAAAAATAAAAGTTCTGTCAAAAGTTCCTTTTCCTCTTCTTCAAGGGCCAGTGGTCACTGCTGCAGGCCAGTGCAAGAAACAACACACCAGCACAGGGACAGTCACTTCCTGCAGATTCCTCCAGTGGCACGGACAGAGTTTCCTCTCCAGATCCAAAAGCAATACAAAAAATGTAGGGGTTTGAGCACAGATATTTATACCCCAAAAGTCTTTGTTCTTAGAAGCTACCAGTCACTGAACCTAGCCAGAACCAGTTCTGCTCAGGCCTGGAGCACTTTGTTTACCAGGCTGCATCCTTCCTTTCAGAAAGAGGGGGTCTGCTAGCAGACACACAGTGGGAGGTGGAGCGAGCATTCACCTTGCCAGGCACAGCCCTATTCAGGTCAAGGAGCCACCCCTCCCCACACTCTAAATGCAGATCTCTCTATTCAACCCAGGTCTGACTCAGCCTGCCCTGCCCCTCTAAAACCAGACAGCCAATACACATAACAGCAGAGCACACTGGAAGGCTTAGGCAAGAAACTACCTACTTTCTAAAAGTGGTATTTTCAAACACAGAATATAAAAATAAACTTAACTAAAAGATGTATTTTAATATTCTGAGCTCAGGCATACTAAATTCATTTTTCTACCATGTCCCTGGGGTCAGTTAGGACTATAGAATGTAATAGTCAAACTGCCCATTCTAGCCTATGAGGAACAGGTAGCCTTACTGTAGTGAAAAACGAAATGGGGTGTAATTCACTAACAGGACATGCTACATACACCAAGGCATGTCCTACCTTACACATACAATGCACCCTACCATAGGGGTGACTTACAGGATGCCAAGGGAAGGTTCAGGGGCTGGGAAGTGGGTGCACTTCACAGCCAAGATGGCAGTTCTGGACTGCACACAGACACTGCAGTGGCAGGTCTGAGACACACTTTACAAGCTGCTTCTGTGGGTGGCATACATCAGTGCTGCAGGCCCACCAGCAGCATTTCGTTTACCAGCCCTGGGCACACATAGGCCACACTACTAGGGACTAACAGGTAAACCAAATAAGCCAATCAGGGATATACCAATTCACATAAACATATTTACACAGGGAGCATTCGCGCTGTGACACTGAATGGCAGTGGCACAGCGCCCAGAGCATCTAAACCAGTAAAACAGAGGAGACAACAGCGAAAAATGGAAGGGAGACCCACGCCAATGGTGCCAGGTCTAACACACGTCCCCTCCAGCTGAAATGTGGGGAGAACTACCCATCTACCAAACACAAAGCGGATCACCGCCAAAGGGTCCTAGGGAAATTTAAAGACCTCACAGGGTTCGCTCCCCATAACAGTTTCATAACACAATATAAAACCCCTGGGTCTACACAAAACAGAGATCAAGCAAAGTGTAATAAATCACTATATGATTTGAAAGCATGAAAATATAAAATACAAAATACAGAACCTAGTAGCTAGTGCCACAGAACTATCTGGGGGCACTTCCCTTTAAGGACGAAATCCCTCACTCACCAAAGGTGACATGCTTCATCATTTGGGATTCTCCTCCCAGAGGAAAAACCTAGTTCCTCTGAGGGCTACAACTCTCTCTCTGAGAGGGAGGAGCTCAGGGATGTTTTTAGTAGGATATTATAAATCCACAAATGAAGAGACAACTGTGTGAATGAAGGCGCAGCGCAACAAAAAATGCGTGAATGTGCAAATAGTGAAAGTTAAAACTGACTAGAGAACGCAAACCAATTGCTTTATTCAGATGCGTCCTTTGCCAGGATTAAAAACGTGTACCCGCGGTATGAATTTAGACCGCAAAGGTAAAGTAGAAAATAGTGGTCAACATGTTTCAGCCATCCACCTAACAGTAGGCAAGGCTTTCATCAGGACCTATTCAGCTGCTGCTATCTCAATAATGTGCTATAACACAAAGGATATGAAAACAGAAAAGCTCCTCAATCTGTCCATTCTTGAAGGGAAGATTACCCACAAAAGAGAGAAGAAACAAATCTGATCCATACCTATGATCATCAGCATCATGCACAAACTACAAAAGGTTCTGTAAATGATAACAAAGAACAAGAAGGGAGCTTACCCGTCACTGCTGGGTAAGGAACCACACCTCTACCTGGCGACAGCTCAGGAAAGGAGCACCGCTCTGAAACAAACGGTGTATTTGTATCTTTGACAAATCATATCCTATCTGAAACTAGGTTTATTATAATAGTACCGATATCAACGATAGGCATGTAGAGGGAGTGAATGTATGTGAACAGGAACGAGGATTATCAACCATTTAAAACGTACTATGTAAATTTTATAAAAACTAACAAGTAGGGAGCCCAAATGACTATAGCGCCAATATCATCATCAGGACTCCATTAAAACACCCATAGGTAGATAAGGTAGCTAGAGCAACTTTAGATAGCCACACTCTCCACACAGACTCAAAAAAGGGGTGTGCATCGAGTCAAGTCATCATGTCTGGAATCCAAATGACTCCAACATCAATATCGCCATTTGCAGCTCCTTTAAAAAGTCAGTTATTAAACAAGTAGCTGCAAGATGCTTTAATAGCCACAACCTCCACTAAAAGGCAACATGGCCGGAGAGCCTGATGTAGAAAGAGGGGGGGGGGGGGAAGGGGACAGAATAACCCACCAAAACCCTCTCTGAAACAAACAATAATAAACGAAGAAAAAAAAAAGGGGAGAACAACAAGGCAGAAAGACTCACCTCTCCGTCGGTACACCGAGGTTTGCAGAGCCTGCAACCGGAGGTGAAGTCAAATCTAACCCGGTGTGCTTTTATAGTCATCAGTCGTGATTAATTACACTCAGGTGAGTGCACAAACCGGAACAGATAACCAAGTAACTGAGCATGCGTTGAGTGAATGTCACTACACTCCTGCGCATGCGCACAATATAAGAATTGCCGATCTAGTAAAAAAACATATATAGCCGGTCAAGAAAGCCATGTAATGAAAAAGGAGTATAGAAACCACACTCATTGCAGCGGTTACTCCAAGGTAGGCATCTTCAATAAGAGGAACAGATTTGCCCAATATTGTATCAGCATCACCCAAGTCACTTCGGGAAACACTACTCACTCGCGCATGCGCGTCTTAAGGCAGAGGCATTTGAACTCTCCACACAAAGATGCAATGGACACAGCATCAATTCCCACATCGAATATATCCTGTTTCAAAATATTAGGAACCCATAGTGTGGCACTCAAAACCAGAAGAAAGTGAGTAAAGAGTAAGACACGTCTGGTCGCCATGTCAACAAATACAAATAAATCAACCAGGCCAGACAAAAGCCCAGTCCCATGCAATTGAAGAGGCATCCAGGCAAAACCTCTACATGTCCCACACTGGTTCAACCCATATAAGTATTGAAAAATAATAATCACTCAACACTAAGATGATTACGAATAAGGACTCAGAAACTCTATACAGTAGTGTGCAATGGCCCCAACACTGCATGTAAGCATGAGGATAAATGTATTTTATAGGACCCTCATAGACACATTGTGTGTTATACCATGAAATACAGAAATAACTGTACATCACTAACCTAAAGATGAAGACCAAAATAGATGACACCTTGCTTGAGGGTACTGATGGAACTCCTTAATGATATTTAATGCCAACATCCAGATACACCAATCTTCAGAAGTGTGAGTCGAATCCATAAGGGCTCCTTGGAAAGCTGTGCTACAATAAAACCCATGGAATCTCATCATTCAACCCCACAGTATCAGTTTTTAATTTATGCACCCACCATTGTTCACGTTTGAACAAAAAAGTTGAAATATCAGTAATGTGTGGTGGGATAAAGGGTCTTTCTAACACTGACCACTTGAGATCCTGTGGGCTATGTTGGGCAGAAAGAAAATGATTGGTCAATTTAGTCGAAGACTTCCTGCATCTAATTGTGCTCTTATGCTCAAGGATGCGGGTTTTTACCCTACGTGTAGTCATCCCCACATAACGAAGCGGGCACGGGCAATGGATAAGATACACCAAGTTATCACTATTACAATTAGTGTGGCAAGTCAAAATCCATGGCTTAGATGAACCAATGTCAATTTCTGTAGTATGAGTTGTGTGCGGACAAGCCGCACAAGACCCACAAGGAAAATGACCCTGTACCGGAGGTAAACCCCACAGAGTACCCTGTGGATTCTTATTACAGGTACGGGGACGTGTATGTACCAACCGGTCTTTTATATTGGTACTTCGCTTAAAAGCAAATAGTGGACGTGGTAATGAGGTGCCGCCAATGTTCAAAATCTTCCAATTGGACAATATACTTTTCTTGATCTGATTGGAGAGACTGCAAAAAGTATGGACGCAAGTCAGACGGTTGGTAGTAACTTTGGGAGTACCCTGATCAAGAAGAGAATCCCTATTGTTGTTTTTCGCACTTTTTAAGGATCTTCTCACAAGTTTCTTAGGATAATGTCTAACCTGCAACTGATCAGATAAATTCTGAGCGTGTTCATGGTACTTAAGGGACGAAGAACAATTCCTCCTTATACGTAAAAATTGCCCATAGGGCAAATTATCACGCAGGGCCCGAGGATGGAAACTATTATATGACAGAAGGGAATTCTTCGTCATTGGTTTTTATATAGTTCCGTGCTCAAGCCTCCTTCAAATGGGGAAATCATAACGTCCAAAAAAGGTAACTGGGTTTTGCTAAATTCACATGTGAAGTTCAAGTATTGATTTCGATTGTGAGAAGATCCTTAAAACGTGCGAAAAACAACAATAGGGATTCTCTTCTTGATCAGGGTACTCCCAAAGTTACTACCAACCGTCTGACTTGCGTCCATACTTTTTGCAGTCTCTCCAATCAGATCAAGAAAAGTATATTGTCCAATTGGAAGATTTTGAACATTGGCAGCACCTCATTACCACGTCCACTATTTGCTTTTAAGCGAAGTACCAATATAAAAGACCGGTTGGTACATACATGTCCCCGTACCTGTAATAAGAATCCACAGGGTACTCTGTGGGGTTTACCTCCGGTACAGGGTCATTTTCCTTGTGGGTCTTGTGCGGCTTGTCCGCACACAACTCATACTACAGAAATTGACATTGGTTCATCTAAGCCATGGATTTTGACTTGCCACACTAATTGTAATAGTGATAACTTGGTGTATCTTATCCATTGCCCGTGCCCGCTTCGTTATGTGGGGATGACTACACGTAGGGTAAAACCCGCATCCTTGAGCATAAGAGAACAATTAGATGCAGGAAGTCTTCGACTAAATTGACCAATCATTTTCTTTCTGCCCAACATAGCCCACAGGATCTCAAGTGGTCAGTGTTAGAAAGACCCTTTATCCCACCACACATTACTGATATTTCAACTTTTTGTTCAAACGTGAACAATGGTGGGTGCATAAATTAAAAACTGATACTGTGGGGTTGAATGATGAGATTCCATGGGTTTTATTGTAGCACAGCTTTCCAAGGAGCCCTTATGGATTCGACTCACACTTCTGAAGATTGGTGTATCTGGATGTTGGCATTAAATATCATTAAGGAGTTCCATCAGTACCCTCAAGCAAGGTGTCATCTATTTTGGTCTTCATCTTTAGGTTAGTGATGTACAGTTATTTCTGTATTTCATGGCATAACACACAATGTGTCTATGAGGGTCCTATAAAATACATTTATCCTCATGCTTACATGCAGGGTTGGGGCCATTGCACACTACTGTATAGAGTTTCTGAGTCCTTATTCGTAATCATCTTAGTGTTGAGTGATTATTATTTTTCAATACTTATATGGGTTGAACCAGTGTGGGACATGTAGAGGTTTTGCCTGGATGCCTCTTCAATTGCATGGGACTGGGCTTTTGTCTGGCCTGGTTGATTTATTTGTATTTGTTGACATTGCGACCAGACGTGTCTTACTCTTTACTCACTTTCTTCTGGTTTTGAGCGCCACACTATGGGTTCCTAATATTTTGAAACAGGATATATTCGATGTGGGAATTGATGCTGTGTCTATTGCATCTTTGTGTGGAGAGTTCAAATGCCTCTGCCTTAAGACGTGCATGCGCGAGTGAGTAGTGTTTCCCGAAGTGACTTGGGTGATGCTGATACAATATTGGGCAAATCTGTTCCTCTTATTGAAGATGCCTACCTTGGAGTAACCGCTGCAATGAGTGTGGTTTCTATACTCCTTTTTCATTACATGGCTTTCTTGACCGGCTATATATGTTTTTTTACTAGATCGACAATTCTTATATTGTGCGCATGCGCAGGAGTGTAGTGACATTCACTCGACGCATGCTCAGTTACTTGGTTATCTGTTCCGGTTTGTGCACTCACCTGAGTGTAATTAATCACGACTGATGACTATAAAAGCACACCGGGTTAGATTTGACTTCACCTCCGGTTGCAGGCTCTGCAAACCTCGGTGTACCGACGGAGAGGTGAGTCTTTCTGCCTTGTTGTTCTCCCCTTTTTTCTTTGTTTATTATTGTTTGTTTCAGAGAGGGTTTTGGTGGGTTATTCTGTCCCCTTCCCCCCCCCCCCCCTCTTTCTACATCAGGCTCTCCGGCCATGTTGCCTTTTAGTGGAGGTTGTGGCTATTAAAGCATCTTGCAGCTACTTGTTTAATAACTGACTTTTTAAAGGAGCTGCAAATGGCGATATTGATGTTGGAGTCATTTGGATTCCAGACATGATGACTTGACTCGATGCACACCCCCTTTTTTTTTGAGTCTGTGTGGAGAGTGTGGCTATCTAAAGTTGCTCTAGCTACCTTATCTACCTATGGGTGTTTTAATGGAGTCCTGATGATGATATTGGCGCTATAGTCATTTGGGCTCCCTACTTGTTAGTTTTTATAAAATTTACATAGTACGTTTTAAATGGTTGATACTCCTCGTTCCTGTTCACATACATTCACTCCCTCTACATGCCTATCGTTGATATCGGTACTATTATAATAAACCTAGTTTCAGATAGGATATGATTTGTCAAAGATACAAATACACCGTTTGTTTCAGAGCGGTGCTCCTTTCCTGAGCTGTCGCCAGGTAGAGGTGTGGTTCCTTACCCAGCAGTGACGGGTAAGCTCCCTTCTTGTTCTTTGTTATCATTTACAGAACCTTTTGTAGTTTGTGCATGATGCTGATGATCATAGGTATGGATCAGATTTGTTTCTTCTCTCTTTTTGTAGGTAATCTTCCCTTCAAGAATGGACAGATTGAGGAGCTTTTCTGTTTTCATATCCTTTGTGTTATAGCACATTATTGAGATAGCAGCAGCTGAATAGGTCCTGATGAAAGCGTTGCCTACTGTTAGGTGGATGGCTGAAACATGTTGACCACTATTTTCTACTTTACCTTTGCGGTCTAAATTCATACCGCGGGTACATGTTTTTAATCCTGGCAAAGGACGCATCTGAATAAAGCAATTGGTTTGCGTTCTCTAGTCAGTTTTAACTTTCACTATTTGCACATTCACGCATTTTTTGTTGCGCTGCGCCTTCATTCACACAGTTGTCTCTTCATTTGTGGATTTATAATATCCTACTAAAAACATCCCTGAGCTCCTCCCTCTCAGAGAGAGAGTTGTAGCCCTCAGAGGAACTAGGTTTTTCCTCTGGGAGGAGAATCCCAAATGATGAAGCATGTCACCTTTGGTGAGTGAGGGATTTCGTCCTTAAAAGGGAAGTGCCCCCAGATAGTTCTGTGGCACTAGCTACTAGGTTCTGTATTTTGTATTTTATATTTTCATGCTTTCAAATCATATAGTGATTTATTACACTTTGCTTGATCTCTGTTTTGTGTAGACCCAGGGGTTTTATATTGTGTTATGAGAACTACCCATCCCCTTGGAAGTTCTCATCGCTAAGGTGGAAAAATCTGGACAGACCATCAGCATTGGCGTGTTCTGTACCAGGGCGGTGTTCCACCGTGAAGTCCATACCCTGTAGGGAAATGGACCACCTCAACAACTTGGGATTCTCACCCCTCATCTGCAGCAACCATCTGAGGGGCCTGTGGTCTGTCTGAACCCGGAAGTGAGTCCCAAACAGGTATGGTCTCAGCTTCTTCAGTGCCCAGACCACAGCAAATGCCTCACGCTCAATTGCACTCCACCTCTGTTCCCGTGGAAGTAACCTCCTACTGATGAAGGCTACAGGTTGGTCTAGTCCCTCCTCATTTATCTGTTGCAGAACGGCCCCCACCCCATGCTCTGAAGCGTCTGTCTGGACAACAAATTCCTTAGCAAAATTGGGCGCCTGGAGTACGGGTGCTGTACACATAGCAGTTTTGAGGGCATCAAAGGCTTTCTGACAGGTGTCAGTCCAGTTCACAATCTTTGGCCGCTTCTGGAAGTCAGCTCAGTCAAGGGTGCAACAATGTTGCCATACCCCTTGACAAACCTCCTGTAATAACCCGTGAGTCCTAAGAAGGCCCTCACCTGGGTCTGGGTCCTTGGGGGCTCCCAAGCCAGGATGGTTTCAATCTTGGTCTGCAGGGGCGCCACCTGGCCGCTCCCCACCTGGTGTCCCAAGTACACCACAGAACCCTGCCCAATCTGGCACTTACTGGCCTTGATTGTGAGGCCTGCTCTGCGCAGCGCCATCAACACTTCCCAGAGGTGGCGCAAGTGGTCCTCCCAGGAGGAACTAAACACTTCAATGTCATCCAGGTAGGCGGCGCTGAAAGCCTCCAGCCCAACCAACACCTGGTTGACCAATCTCTGAAAGGTGGCAGGGGCATTCTTCATCCCAAAGGTCATCACACGGAACTGGTAGTGCCCATCTGGTGTGGAGAATGCTGACCTCTCCTTTGCCCCATCAGTTAAGGCGATCTGCCAGTACCCAGACGTCAGATCAAACGTGCTGAGGTACCGGGCAGCCCCTAACCGGTCTATGAGCTCATCAGCTCTGGGGATGGGGTGCGCATCGGTCTTGGTGACCGAATTGAGACCTCGGTAGTCCACACAGAACCTAAGTTCAGGAGTGGCACCAGGCGTTGCAGCTTTTGGTACCAAGACCACAGGGCTGGACCAGGGGCTGCTAGAGGACTCAACCACCCCTAGGGCGAACATTTTGGAGACCTCCTCCTTAATGCAAGCCCTGACCCTGTCAGTCACCCTGTAAGCCTTGTGCTTGACAGGAGAACTGTCCCCGGTATCCACCTCATGGACGCACCAATCAGTGACACCAGGTACCAGGGAGAACAAATCAGAAAATTGCCCCAACAGGTGGTGACAATCTCTCTGCTGCTCAGGGGTCAGTGTGGTGGAGAGGATCACACCCTCCACTGACCCATCCTTCTCTTCTGCACACAGGAGGTCAGGGAGAGGCTCACTCTCCTCCTCAACCCCATCATCTGTGGCAAGAAGCATGCCCACTTCAGACCTCTCAAAGTGGGGCTTCAGGCGGTTCACATGCAGGACCCGCAAGGGGTTCCTGGGAGACTGGAAGTCCACCAAGTAGGTAACTGGACTTTTGCGCTCCACCACCTCAAATGGACCGGTCCACTTATCTTGGAGTGCACAAGGCTCCACTGGGGCCAGTACCCAAACCTTCTGACCAGGTTGAAATTCGACCAGAGTGGCATTCTGGTTGTGCCAACGTTTCATTTCTTCCTGGCTGGCTTCCAGATTTGCCTCAGCAATCTTTCTGAAATGCCGAGTCTGGTTCCTGAAGGCCAACATGTAGCTAAATACATCTTGGGGAGGTTTCCTGGGAGATTGCTCCCAGCCTTCCTTGACCAGACTCAGAGGTCCTCTAACCGGGTGGCCATAGAGGAGTTCAAAGGGACTGAACCCTAAGGACTTCTGTGGCACCTCACGGTAGGCAAACAACAGGCATGGCAAGAGGACGTCCCACTTACGCCTCAGGGGCTCTTCTAGGCCCATGATCATGCCCTTCAAGGTCCGGTTGAACCTTTCAACCAGACCATTACCTTGGGGGTGGTAAGGAGTGGTGAACTTATAAGTCACCCCACACTCCTTCCACAGAGACTTCATGTACTGGGAGATGAAGTTGGTCCCCCTATCAGACACCACCTCTCTGGGGAATCCCACACGGCAGAAAATCCCCATCAGTGCACATCCCACCACGGGGGCTGTCACTGTCCTGAGCGGGATGGCTTCAGGGTACCGGGTGGCATGGTCCACCAAGACCAGGATGAACCTGTTGCCCATGGCTGTCTTGGGGTCCAGAGGCCCCACAATGTCAATGCCCACTCGCTCGAATGGGGTACTCACAACTGGAAAGGGCTGGAGTGGGGCCTTGATCTTCCCCCACTCTTCCCACTTGCCTGGCAAGTCTCACAGGTCCTGCAATGAGTGTCTGAACTCTTGTACATCTGGGGCCAATAAAAGTGGGCGGCCAGCCTCTCAAAGGTCTTGGTCTGCCCCAGATGTCCTGCCAATGGAATGTCATGAGCCAACCCCAGTAGGAAGGCTCTGAAGCACTCGGGTACCACCAGCACACGGGCTGACCCTGGCTCAGCAGCCTTAGGCTCGCTATACAGGAGACTGTTCTCCCAATAAATCAGATGTGAACCAGACATGTCACCTTCTACCTGGGCTGCAGCCTGTCGCCGCATACCCTCAAGAGAGGGGCAAACTCTCTGCTGCTCACAAAATTCCTCCCTGGAGGGTCCCCCTTCCCGCTGCCAATGGGTCAGCTCAGGCAGGTCCCCCAGTTCGGCGATCTGCTCCCCGGTAGGCTCCAGGGCATCCCCTTCAGGGTCTGCTCCTTCCTGGGCCGTGGGAACCAAGGGGGCCGGCTTCCCGCGCCCCCGGCCCCTTCTCTCTAAGGCAGGGATCTGGGCCATACTCTCAGGCTCCAGATCCTTCTCAACACCCTCCTTGGCTGCCATGGACCGAGTGGTAGCACACGCCCACTCCGGCAGACCCAACATCTCTAAGTGAGCCTTCCTCTCCACCGTAGCCCACGGGGAGTCCTCTAAATCATTGCCCAGCAGACAGTCTACAGTCATTGCGGGCCTCACAGCTACCTGAAGAGTTCCTGAGACCCCCCCCACTCAAAGGGAACCTGAGCCACCTCACATTGGCTCTCTGAGTTGTCTGCGGACACTACTGGGTAGAATGCATGGGGGACAACCTGCTCTTTGGACACCAACCGGGAGCTGACAGCAGTTACACTGGCCCCTGTGTCTCTTAGAGCCTCCACCCTATGGCCATTGATGGTCACCCACTGCCTGTATTTTCTAGTGTTAGCAGGCAGTGCAGGCTCGGGGACCATCTCAAAGTCCCCTAATGAGACAAGGGTCAACTCTACGGGATCCCACCCCTCTTGGGCACCCATCTCCTCCTCTCCCAGGGCTACACTGGCAATCTGGCGGGGTGGTGCACGGGGTGGTGCACTGGCCCCCTTTGGGGGCACTGGGGATCAAAGTATCTGTGGCCCACTTGACCACAGTTGTAACAAGTGGGGGCCCCCTGGGAACAGGCCTACCTGTTGGGGGCCCTGGCCTCCTTTCTTGGGGGGCTGGGACACCACTGCTTGGTTCCCTTGGGGATTACTTTGGGGCCCTCGGTGGAACTCCCTCTGTTGACCCTTGTCCCCCCACTCCTCTGCTGGGGACCCTGCCCACCTTTGGCGAAGTCTCCCACTGGACCCTTGCGAACCCGGGTGCTCACCCAGCAGTCCGCCTCCTCAGCAAGCTTTCTGGGGTTAGTCAGCTTGCAATCAATTAGGTGCTGGCGTAGCTCAGGAAAACAATTACTAGATAAATGCTCCCATGCAATCAAATCATAAAGCTGCGCAAAAGTTTCTACTTTGCTACCTTTTACCCAGCGTTCCATGGCTCTGCAAAAAAAAGACACATACTCAACCCACGTGGTACCCTCTAGCTTCTTGCAGATCCTAAACCTCTGCCTATACATCTCAGGGGTCAAACCATAGCGGGTCATCAACGCTTCCTTCATGTGGGCATAAACCATCCTACTTTCTGGGGGCAGGTCCAACAAGGTATCCCTCCCCTCACTCACAAAGCGTCCCCACAACCCCGCTCCCCAATCCTTCTCAGGGACCCAGTGGGACACCATGGCTAATTCATAAGCGGCAAACCATTGCCCAATATCTTCACTTTTGTGGAAATCCTTAATAACCTCCTTGGGTATATATACCCTATTCTCAGGGTGCACTACAGGTATGCTGCCACCAGAGGGGGAGATCTCCATACTCTTAGCTTTAATCTCGAACTCCCTCAATACTCTCTCATGCTCAAGTTTCATTCTCATAATCTCAATTTCTAACTTCTTGTTCTCTAGGTCCTGGTGACCATCCATTTTAAGCTTAGCCATCTCCATATTATGCTGCCTAACTCTCTCCCTGTCCTCCAGTCTCTTCGGAGGCGTGGGTTCAAATCCCACCGCTGCCACCAATGTTAGAAATGGGGGTCTCTAGTTGGCAATGGCTGGCCACTGTCCAAGTAGGGACCCTTCTTCCTAAGTCAGAGTGAGAGGGCTACCCTCTTTAATACCCCTGCTCAACCCTGTGGTAACGTAGCACGAGCAGGTAGGCTTATCTCAGAGGCAGGGTGTGAAGCATTTATGACCATACACAGTAACACAGTGAGGAACACTACAAAGGGACACCACACAAGTAGTTATTATAAAAAATAAGTATCTTTATATAAAGGCAGATTTATCACAAGACCAATAACTGTAAAAACCACAATACTGTCAAAAATAGGATAGCTGTTGAAGGGCTGTCAAAAATAGTTCAAAGGTTGCAAAAATAAGATTCAAGTTCAAAGCAGTGGTCTCTGCGACCCTCTCTTTCACAAAGTACCTGGGTTTAGTAGCAAAACCAACAAAATGTCGCAAATAAGCTGTAGCGATGATTCTCGGCACGCGAGGCCGGCGATGCGATGAAATCCTTGCCGCAAGGGAGGATGATGCGCCGATCTGCGGGATGCGTGCGGAGACGATGCGACAAACTTCTGCATGCTGGACCGCCGATGCGATGACTTTCTTGCCGCGTGGGAGAAGTCGATGCGGCGATCCTGTTGCGCTGTGCGATCGTGTTGCGATGCGAAGACAAGACGCTCCGCGAGGGAGCGACGAAATTCGGTGCGATGCGATCAAAGTGGCGGACACACGGCGTCCGCAATGCGATGTCTCGAAGCGATGATTTCTTTAGGGGTTGCGAGTGCGCGGCGACAGCAGCGCGATGATTTTTCCAGCGCGTCTCGGCTGCAGCGGCTCGCAAAGGGGCGTCAGCGATGGTCTCGTGTTGCGAGCCCTTGGCGGCAGCAGCGCAATGATTTTCCCAGCGCTATCGACTGCAGCGGCTCGCAAAGATGCGTTAGCGTCGATTTCCAACACTTTCTTCTCTGATGCAAACTAGAGGCCCTGGAACTCACAGGAGCCTCATCAGCAGATAGCAATCCTTGCAGGGAGGAAGCAGGAGGTTGGTGGTGGAGTCTGATGTGCCTAAGACTCGAGCAGGAGGCTAGCTCTTTTCCTAGCCCTTGGGTGATTGCTGTAACAAAAATAAAAGTTCTCTCAAAAGTTCCTTTTCCTCTTCTTCAAGGTCCAGTGGTCACTGCTGCAGGCCAGTGCAAGAAACAACACACCAGCACAGGGACAGTCACTTCCTGCAGATTCCTCCAGTGGCACGGACAGAGTTTCCTCTCCATATCCAAAAGCAATACAAAAAATGTAGGGGTTTGAGCACAGATATTTATACCCCAAAAGTCTTTGTTCTTAGAAGCTACCAGTCACTGAACCTAGCCAGAACCAGTTCTGCTCAGGCCTGGAGCACTTTGTTTACCAGGCTGCATCCTTCCTTTCAGAAAGAGGGGGTCTGCTAGCAGACACACAGTGGGAGGTGGAGCCAGCATTCAGCTTGCCAGGCACAGCCCTATTCAGGTCAAGGAGCCACCCCTCCCCACACTCTAAATGCAGATCTCTCTATTCAACCCAGGTCTGACTCAGCCTGCCCTGTCCCTCTAAAACCAGACAGCCAATACACATAACAGCAGAGCACACTGGAAGGCTTAGGCAAGAAACTACCTACTTTCTAAAAGTGGTATTTTCAAACACAGAATATAAAAATAAACTTCACTAAAAGATGTATTTTAATATTCTGAGCTCAGGCATACTAAATTCGTTTTTCTACCATGTCCCTGGGGTCAGTTAGGACTATAGAATGTAATAGTCAAACTGCCCATTCTAGCCTATGAGGAACAGGTAGCCTTACTGTAGTGAAAAACGAAATGGGGTGTAATTCACTACCAGGACATGCTACATACACCAAGGCATGTCCTACCTTACACATACAATGCACCCTACCATAGGGGTGACTTACAGGATGCCAAGGGAAGGTTCAGGGGCTGGGAAGTGGGTGCACTTCACAGCCAAGATGGCAGTTCTGGACTGCACACAGACACTGCAGTGGCAGGTCTGAGACACACTTTACAAGCTGCTTCTGTGGGTGGCACACATCAGTGCTGCAGGCCCACCAGCAGCATTTGGTTTACCAGCCCTGGGCACACATAGGCCACACTACTAGGGACTAACAGGTAAACCAAATAAGCCAATCAGGGATATACCAATTCACATAGACATATTTACACAGGGAGCATTCGCGCTGTGACACTGAATGGCAGTGGCACAGCGCCCAGAGCATCTAACACCAGTAAAACAGAGGAGACAACAGCGAAAAATGGAAGGGAGACCCACGCCAATGGTGCCAGGTCTAACATTTCCCAAGGTGCCGGCAGAGCTAAGGTTCAAAATCTACAGCTGGGCACTTTGCAAATAAAGTGTCTGTTTTCACTGTGAAAATGTGGTGTGTCCACGTTGCGTTTTGGGCTGTTTCGTGTTGCGGGAAATAGACCTACCCACACAAGTGAGGTACCATTTTTCTCAGAAGACTTTCGGGAACGTGGGGTCTGTGGAATTTTGTGGGTCCATGCAGATTCCAGAACTTTCCACCACAGAAATGTGAGGAAAATGTGTTTTTTTTTACAGTTTGAGGTTTGCAAGGGATTCTGGGTTACAGAACCTGGTGAGAGCCAGACAAGGCACCCCATCCTGCATTCCCCTGTGTGTCTAGTTTTCAAAGATTATAGGTTTGCTGGGTTTCCCTAGGTGCCGGCAGAGCTAGGGTTCAAAATATACAGCTAGGCACTTTGCAAAAAAAGGGTCCGTTTTCACTGTGAAAATGTGGTGTGTCCACGTTGCGTTTTGGGCCGTTTCCTGTTGCGTGCACTAGGCCTACCCATACAAGTGAAGTACCATTTTTCTTGGAAGACTTTGGGGAATGCAGGGTGGGTGGAATTTTGTGTATCGATGCAGATTCCAAAACTTTCCACCACAGAACTGTGAGGAAAATATGTTTTTTTCACAAAGTTTGAGGTTTGCAAGGAATTCTGGATATCAGAACCTGGTGAAAGCCAGACAAGTCACCCCATCCTGGATTCCCCTGGGTGTCTAGTTTAAAGAAAATTATAGGTTTGTTAAGTTTCCCTAGGTGCCGGCAGAGCTAGGGTTCAAAATCTACAGCTGGGCACTTTGGAAAAGTGCCAGTTTTCACTGTGAAAATTTAGTGTGTCCATGTTGCGTTTTGTGCCGTTTCCTGTCGCGGGCATAAGGCCTACCCACACAAGTGAGGAACCATTTTTCTCAGAAGACTTTGGGGAAAGCGGGGTGGGTGGATTTTTGTGGATCCACGCAGAATCCAGAACTTTCCACCACAGAAATGTGAGGAAAATTAGTTTTTTTCACAAAATTTGAGGTTTGCAAGGGATTCTGGGTAACAGAACCGGGTTAGAGCCAGACAAGTCACCCCATCCTGAATTCCCCTGGGTGTCTAGTTTTCAAAAATGTATAGGTCTGCTAGGTTTCCGTAGGTGCCGGCAGAGATAGGGTTCAAAACCTACAGCTGGGCACTTTGCAAAAAAAGGGTTCGATTTCACGGTGAAAATGTGGTGTGTCCACGTTTCGTTTTGGGCCGTTTCCTGTCACGGACACTAGGCCTATCCACACAAGTGTGGTACCATTTTTCACGAAAGACTTTGGGAAATGCGGGGTGAGAGGAATTTTGTGGGTCCATGCAGATTCCAGAACTTTCCTCCACAGAAATGTGAGGAAAATGTGTCCTTTTTTCCACAAAGTTTGAGGTTTGCAAGGGTTTCTAGGTAACAGAACCTGGTGAGAGCCAGACAAGTCACCCCATCCTGGATTCCCCTGGGTGTCTAGTTTTTAAAATTGTATAGGTTTGCTAGGTTTCCCTAGGTGCCGGCAGAGCTAGGGTTCAAAATCTACAGCTAGGCACTTTGCAAAAAATGGATCCATTTTCACTGTGAAAATGTAGTGTGTCCACGTTGCGTTTTGGGCCGTTTCCTGTCGTGGGCACGAGGCCTACCCACACAAGTGAGGTACCATTTTTCTTGGGAGACATTGGGAAATGCGGGGTGGGTGGAATTTTGTGGATACACTCAGATTCCAGAACTTTCCACCACAGAAATGTGAGGAAAATGTATTTATTTTTCACAAAGTTTGAGGTTTGCAAGGGATTCTGGGTAACAGAACCTGGGGAGAGCCAGACAAGTCACCACATCCTGGATTTCCCTGGATGTCTAGTTTTCAAAAATGTATAGGTTTGCTAGGTTTCCCTAGATGCCGGCAGAGCTAGGGTTCAAAATCTACAGCTGGGCACTTTTAAAAAAAAGTGTCTGTTTTCACTGTGAAAATGTGGTGTGTCCACGTTGCGTTTTGGGCTGTTTCGTGTTGCGGGAAATAGACCTAACCACACAAGTGAGGTACCATTTTTCTTGGAAGACTTTCGGGAACGTGGGGTCTGTGGAATTTTGTGGGTCCATGCAGATTCCAGAACTTTCCACCACAGAAATGTGAGGAAAATGTGTTTTTTTTTACAGTTTGAGGTTTGCAAGGGATTCTGGGTTACAGAACCTGGTGAGAGCCAGACAAGGCACCCCATCCTGCATTCCCCTGGGTGTCTAGTTTTCAAAGATTATAGATTTGCTGGGTTTCCCTAGGTGCCAGCAGAGCGAGGGTTCAAAATATACAGCTGGGCACTTTGCAAAAAAAGGGTCCGATTTCACTGTGAAAATGTGGTGTATCCATGATGTGTTTTGGGCCGTTTCCTGTCACGGACACTAGGCCTATCCACACATGTGCTACCATTTTTCTTGAAAGACTTTGGGAAATGCAGGGTGGTTGGAATTTTGTGGGTCCATGCAGATTCCAGAACTTTCCTCCACAGAAATGTGAGGAAAATGTGTCCTTTTTTCCATAAAGTTTGAGGTTTGCAGGGGGTTCTAGGTAACTTAACCTAGTGAGAGCCAGACAAGTCACCACATCCTGGATTCCCCTGGGTGTCTAGGTTTCAAAAAATTATAGGTTTGTTAGGTTTCCCAAGGTGCCGGCAGAGCTAAAGTTCAAAATCTACAACTGGGCACTTTTTAAAAAAAGTGTCAGTTTTCACTGTGAAAATGTGGTGTGTCCACGTTGCGTTTTGGGCCGTTTCCTGTTGTGTGCACTAGGCCTACCCATACAAGTGAAGTACCATTTTTCTTGGAAGACTTTGGGGAATGCAGGGTGGGTGGAATGTTGTGGATCGATGCAGATTCCAAAACTTTCCACCACAGAAATGTGAGGAAAATATGTTTTTTTCACAAAGTTTGAGGTTTGCAAGGAATTCTGGATATCAGAACCTGGTGAAAGCCAGACAAGTCACCCCATCCTGGATTCCCCTGGGTGTCTAGTTTAAAAAAAATTATAGGTTTGTTAGGTTTCTCTAGGTGCCGGCAGAGCTAGGGTTCAAAATCTACAGCTGGGCACTTTGGAAAAAAAGTGCCAGTTTTCACTGTGAAAATTTTGTGTGTCCATGTTGCGTTTTGTGCCGTTTCCTGTCGTGGGCACAAGGCCTACCCACACAAGTGAGGAACCATTTTTCTCAGAAGACTTTGGGGAATGCGGAGTGGGTGGATTTTTGTGGATCCACGCAGAATCCAGAACGTTCCACCACAGAAATGTGAGGAAAATTAGTTTTTTTCACAAAATGTGAGGTTTGCAAGGGATTCTGGGTAACAGAACCTGGTTAGAGCCAGACAAGTCACCCCATCCTGAGTTCCCCTGGGTGTCTAGTTTTAAAAAATGTATAGGTTTGCTAGGTTTCCCTAGGTGCCGGCAGAGATAGGGTTCAAAACCTACAGCTGGGCACTTTGCAAAAAAAGGGTTCGATTTCACTGTGAAAATGTGGTGTGTCCACGTTGCGTTTTGGGCCGTTTCCTGTCACGGGCACTAGGCCTATCCACACAAGTGTGGTACCATTTTTCACGAAAGACTTTGGGAAATGCGGGGTGAGAGGAATTTTGTGGGTCCATGCAGATTCCAGAACTTTCGTCCACAGAAATGTGAGGAAAATGTGTCCTTTTTCCCACAAAGTTTGAGGTTTGCAAGGGTTTCTAGGTAACAGAACCTGGTGAGAGCCAGACAAGTCACCCCATCCTGGATTCCCCTGGGTGTTTAGTTTTTAAAATTGTATAGGTGTGCTAGGTTTCCCTAGGTGCCGGCAGAGCTAGGGTTCAAAATCTACAGCTAGGCACTTTGCAAAAAATGGATCCATTTTCACTGTGAAAGTGTAGTGTGTCCACGTTGCGTTTTGGGCCATTTCCTGTCGTGGGCACGAGGCCTACCCACACAAGTGAGGTACCATTTTTCTTGGGAGACATTGGGAAATGCGGGGTGGGTGGAATTTTGTGGATACACTCAGATTCCAGAACTTTCCACCACAGAAATGTGAGGAAAATGTATTTATTTTTCACAAAGTTTGAGGTTTGCAAGGGATTCTGGGTAACAGAACCTGGTGAGAGCCAGACAAGTCACCACATCCTGGATTTCCCTGGATGTCTAGTTTTCAAAAAATTATAAGTTTGTTAGGTTTCCCTAGGTGCCGGCAGAGCTAGGGTTCAAAATCTACAGCTGGGCACTTTGCAAAAAAAGTGTCCGTTTTCACTTTGAAAATATGGTGTGTCCACGTTGCGTTTTGGGCTGTTTCGTGTTGCGGGAACTAGACCTACCCACACAAGTGAGGTACCATTTTTCTCAGAAGACCTTCGGGAACGTGGCATCTGTGGAATTTTGTGGGTCCATGCAGATTCCAGAACTTTCTACCACAGAAATATAAGGAAAATGTTTGTTTTTTTACAGTTTGAGGTTTGCAAGGGATTCTGGGTTACAGAACCTGGTGAGAGCCAGACAAGGCACCCCATCCTGCATTCCCCTGGGTGTCTAGTTTTCAAAAATTATAGGTTTGCTAAGTTTCCCTAGGTGCCGGCAGAGCTAGGGTTCAAAATCTACAGCTGGGCACTTTGCAAAAAAAGGGTCCGATTTCACTGTGAAAATGTGGTGTATCCATGATGCGTTTTGGGCCGTTTCCTGTCACGGGCACTAGGCCTATCCACACAAGTGTGGTACCATTTTTCTCGAAAGACTTTGGGAAATGCAGGGTGGGTGGAATTTTGTGGGTCCATGCAGATTCCAGAACTTTCCTCCACAGAAATGTGAGGAAAATGTGTCCTTTTTTCCACAAAGTTTGAGGTTTGCAAGGGTTTCTAGGTAACATAACCTAGTGAGAGCCAGACAAGTCACCCCATCCTGGATTCCCCTGGGTGTCTAGTTTTCAAAAAATTATAGGTTTGTTAGGTTTCCCAAGGTGCCGGCAGAGCTAGGGTTCAAAATCTACAGCTGGGCACTTTGCAAAAATAGTGTCTGTTTTCACTGTGAAAATGTGGTGTGTCCACGTTGCGTTTTGGGCTGTTTCGTGCTGCGGGAACTAGACCTACCCACACAAGTAAGGTACCACTTTTCTCAGAAGACTTTTGAGAACGTGGGGTCTGTGGAATTTTGTGGGTCCATGCAGATTCCAGAACTTTCCACCACAGAAATGTGAGGATAATGTGTTTTATTTTACAGTTTGAGGTTTGCAAGGGTTTCTGGGTTACAGAACCTGGTGAGAGCCAGACAAGGCACCCCATCCTGCATTCCCCTGGGTGTCTAGTTTTCAAAAATTATAGGTTTTCTGGGTTTCCCTAGGTGCCGGCAGAGCTAGGGTTCAAAATATACAGCTAGGCACTTTGCAAAAGAAGGGTCCGTTTTCACTGTGAAAATGTGGTGTGTCCATGTTGCGTTTTGGGCCGTTTCCTGTTGCGTGCACTAGGCCTACCCATACAAGTGAAGTACCATTTTTCTTGGAAGACTTTGGGGAATGCAGGGTGGGTGGAATTTTGTGGATCCATGCAGATTCCAAAACTTTCCACCACAGAAATGTGAGAAAAATTAGATTTTTTTCACAAAGTTTGAGGTTTGCAAGGAATTCCGGATAACATAACCTGGTGAAAGCCAGACAAGTCACCCCATCCGGGATTTCCCTGGGTGTCTAGGTTTTAAAAATGTATAGGTTTGCTAGGTTTCTCTAGGTGCCGGCTGAGCTAGGGTTCAAAATCTACTGCTGGGCACTTTGCAAATAAAGGGTCCGTTTCACTGTGAAAACTTGGTATGTCCATGTTGCGTTTTGGGCCGTTTCCTGCCGCGGGCACTAGGCCTACCCACACAAGTGAGGTACCATTTTTCTTGGAAGATGTTGGGGAATGCGGGGTGGGTGGATTTTTGTGGATCAACGCAGATTCCAGAACTTTCCACCACAGAAAGGTGAGGAAAATGTGTTTATTTTCCACAAAGTTTGAGGTTTGCAAAAATATGTGTTTTTTTTCACAAAGTTTGAGGTTTGCAAGGGATTCTGGGTAACAGAACCTGGTGAGAGCCAGACAAGTCACCACATCCTGGATTCCCCTGGGTGTATAGATTTCAACAAATTATAGGTTTGTTAGGTTTCCCTAGGTGCCGGCAGAGCTGGGGTTCAAAATCTACAGCTAGGCACTTTGCAAAAAAGGGTCAGTTTTCACTGTGAAAATGTGGTGTGTCCATGTTGCGTTTTGGGCCGTTTCCTGTCGCGGGCACTAGGCCTACCCACACAAGTGAGGTACCATTTTTGTCGGAAAACTTTGGTGAAAACGGGGTGTGTGGAATTTTGGGGATCCACGCAAATTCCAGAACTTTCCACCACAGAAATGTGAGGAAAATGTGGGTTTTTCACAAAGTTTGAGGTTTGCAAGGGATTCTGGGTAACAGAACGTGGTGATAGCCAGATACGTCACCCCATCCTGGGTTCCCCTGCGTGTCTAGTATTTAAAAATGTATAGGTTTGCTAGGTTTCCCTAGGTGCCGGCAGAGCTAGGGTTCAAAATCTACAGCTAGGCTCTTTGCCAAAAAAGGGTTTGTTTTCACTGTAAAAATGAAGTGTGTCCAAGTTGCGTTTTGGGCCGTTTCCTGTTGCGGGCACTAGGCCTATCCACACAAGTCAGGTACCACTTTTATCGGGAGACTTAGGGGAACACAGAATTGTAGAGCAACTCTTATTACCTATTGACTTTCGATTCATTTCTGCCTTCCAAATGAATGACAATGTGTAAAAAGAAATCACTTTGAAAAATGTCCTATAATTCCTATGCTAGTATGGGTACTCACAATTTCGGAAATGTGCAAATACCTACTTTTTTTAAACTCTATATTTTGTTCCAATTTCAGAGATACATAGGTGTGTTTCATTCCCATTTTTCACTGTATATATTTTCCCAAATGAATTGCTATATACCCCGTACATAATAAAAAACCATTGCAAGACGCTGCTCAGTAATTGGCTCTGGGTTCGTCAGGTTCTTGGTGAACCTACAAGTCCTATATATCCCCACAACCACAAAGGTCCAGCAGATGTTACGGTATATTGCTTTCAAACATCTGTCATAATGTGAAGAAGTTATAGGTGAAAACATTGGCACAAATAGCTGTTATTTTCAACTCATTTTCAATTTTTCCTATTTTCAACTGGTTATTTCTATAAAGAAACCTTGAAAAATCTACACAAATGACCCCCTGCTGAATTCAGAATTTTGTCTCCTTTTGTAAAATGTATAGCTTTCCAGGATCCATTATTGCTTTCATACCCATTTCTACCATTAACTGGAAGAAGGTTGAAAACACAACAAATATCAAAAATAGGCTATGTCCCAGTAAAATGCCAAAACTGTTTAAAAAATGTTGGTTTTCTGACAAAAGTCTGTCAGTCCCGGAAAGCTGGGCAAGAGGTGATTTCAGCCCCACAAATCCTTTGTTGATACCATTTGCAGGGAAAAAACCAGATGCTTCTATTTGCAGCACTCTTTTCCCATTTTACCCCAAAAAAACAAAACTTAGCTGTATTCTGGCTAATTTCTGGGTCCCCCTCCAAGGGAATTCTCCAACCCTGGGTACCATTAGAATCTCCATGATGTTGGAAGAAAAGGACGCAAATTTGGTGTGGATACCTTATGTGGTCAAAACGTTACAAGGGCCTAAGCTCGAACTACCCTAAATAGCAAAAAAAAGGCTTCGCTCGGGGTGGGGGGGAGGCCTAGCAGCGAAGGGGTTGACAGCTAAATATGCCTTAGATGGTGAGAACCCTACTCCTGAACAGGACTTGGCTGGTGACGCTCCTCGACAGCATGGCAGAGGTCACTATAATAAGTTGGAATCTCAACCAATTTCTAGTAGCGAAAGCAACTGAAACATTTATTGCTGCTGAAATCATGGATACCCGCATAGCTCCCCCCCAGGCAACTATATCTTCTGGATATTCAAATTGAGAGTGATGTTAAATGCACCATTACAGCAATCTTCGGGGATAATTTAACTGGCTGGCTACCATCCCATCTGTAGTTCTTATGTGCACCTGGGAGAGGATGTCATTCTCCCTTCTTTTTCACACCTTATGCCTGACAAAGTTAAACAAGCTTATGCTTCCATATGGTCCCTTGGTTTGGCCCCGCACTTTATTACAAATATACAGGTTGGGTTAAGTTTCTCCTTACCACATTATTCCTATACATCTATACCTCAGGTACAACCACAGTATCCTTTCAAAAAACACCCATTAAAGGAATTCTTTCCCAACTGGAGCAACAGGGAGTAATTGAACCAAATTCAAATCTCAAATGAATAATCCTCTTTTTTTGGTTTTAAAGATTGATCATTCCTATTTTATTGTCTTAGATTACAGATATTCATCACATACTTTATTCGGGCTATCCGCCTATAAAAGTACTTAAAAAGATACAATACATATATAAATAAAACAGAGAATAATGAACAGATAACAATACAATAAAAGATAACAATCCACAATTGATCCAATGTCTTAGATTACAGATATTTGAATAGTCATACACGCACTTTTGCACTTCAAAATGCACATAGTATGGCACTTATTAATAATATTGTGCACAAAAAATGTAAAATCACCTTGAACATCTCCAACAGTTTTTTTAGTCACAATGTGACTCCTGAGAGCTGTGGCTGCACCGGTTTTTCGCGCCCTCATGTTTTCAGAGGCAATATGCCCGACTTCCTATGGGCTCTAAGAACAGCCCACGAGTCTTTGCAGCACACACTATGTTGATTTTTCATGAGATCGACCCTGATGGGCTATCCTATGTTGATCATGAATTAAATCCCCAGTGGGCAAAAGTAGATTGCAACTTAAAAAAGTCTTTCATAGCTTTTTTCAGTGTCCTTTTCTTAGGATATGAATTAACCAATGAGGTAAAAGTCTTGGACCTCATTTTCTATACAAATTGTGCTCAATTACAGCCACTAAGTATGCTTAAAAATTGCATTCTTTGCTGGAATTTTTCAATTTTGGCAGGACTTACATACCTGATTATGCACAACATATTAAACTTCTTCCTGCCTTAATACACCCTGATTCTTCTGCTTCGTACTGGAAAATGGAGCATATTGACACATTCAAGTTTTTACAGTCTGATTTGCTTGAAACACGCCATCTACATACAAGTGTCAATACTACGAACTTGGTCATCTGAGTCTTGCTGGGTGCAATTGGATTTACTTATGTCACATTTAGAAAGAGACACGGAACCTATTAAATATAAATCATATGTATATTCTTCTGCAGAATTGCATTTTGCTTCAACTGAAAAAATTCTAACTGCTGTCCCAGAGGCCATGCTGAAGGAATGGCCACTTGCTCAAGTTTAACGCATTATTGTTATTTCGCCTGTGCCTGCCCTAGAGGCTGTCACGAAATCCAGTGTTCCTAATATAAAAGCCCTTCACCTTAATTGGATACAATGGCCTACATCCTTATCAGCCGTGGATGTTGACTTTGTTTCGATTATTGTTTGCAAACACAATCATTTTTGCAATATGAATATGTTTATCCTTTGACTTCCACAATTATGCCTCTTGATCAATATAAATCCATCATTTATATGGATGGATCTGCACAACCTGCTATAGGATCTAAGCAGCAATATTCTGTTGCATGCACCATCCTTCTAGGCACTAGTTCCGATGGTGTCTTTCACCCACAAACTACTTGCATGCAGTCTCTTGGAGACTGCACTGCAGAGTTGGCTGAATTGGAATTGAAGACTTTACTTTTTGTACTTGAAAATATGGATCCTAGATTCCTCACTGTTATAATGTGTGATTTGTATTGTGTGCAATCTTTTAACGATAATTTACATTTTTGGAAACAAAATGACTTTAGAGATTCCAAAGTTAGCACAATCAGGCACAAACTGCTTTGGGATAAAATGGCAAATTTTAAAGATAAGTTGCCACAAGCTCAAGAAATACATAGCTTGAGTTATCATAGTGTGGGAACACCCACCGCAGGGAATTCTCTGGCTGATGAAGCATCAAGTCTGCAGTAGCTACAGCTAAAATTGCAGCTGTAAGCTGCTCTAAAACACGTATTGAGAAATATATCTTGGCTGCTGTGAGTTCCTTAAAAAATGACACTCCTTAACCAAAATGTTCCTTATGTAACTATTTCTTGTGTTTGCGATTTATGATTACCGACGCAGATCGAATCTAATTGTAGCCGCACATGAAGGCATAGGTTCTTTGCATGCTGGTGTGGCTGCCATCATTTTGCTCTTACAGCAAAGATATTGGTGGCAGGGCTTATACCAATCATCCAGAAAATATGTTTTCACTTGTGACATTTGTAAACAGATCAACAAATCCACTGTGTCTCGTCCACTACAGATACATCTTTTTAATTCTGACAAGTCTTTTAGCTGCATTTTGTTAGATCACTGCAGTCAGTTGATTTCTGATACTGCATTCAAATATATTTTGGTTGCAGTCGATTCTTACTCTAGATTCCTCTGGGTTTAACCATAGCACTCGGCTGACGTGCACACTGTTATTAAAGACTGGCCAGTCTTTGTCAGGATATATGCCAAGGTCGGGCTTTTTGCTTCTAAAGCGTATATGGATTTGATAAAGTCCATGGGTGTGTAGGTGTATTTTTCTTCTCCTTATAGAAACAAGGGTAATTCTGTTGTGGAGAAAATGAAATGAGACTCAAAGCAGTCCATAACAGCTAGAGTATTAGGTATAGGTTGTGGTTGGTTGAACATTTATATGGAGTTCAATGATCTTTAAAGAACCTCCCTAAAAGATCTTTGGGTGGGCGGGCCCCATACAAAGTACTTTTTGACAACAAGATGTATGGTCGAGACATTGTGGCGGCTGACACAACCTTTGACCTAGATAACCATTGTGCTGTCTTATAGGACCTACAACAGTTCTGTGCCACTGATTCACGCAAACATTTGCCTGCATCCCATTCTTCCAGTTTCTGGCTGGCTTCCAAAAATTGGTGATCTGGTTCAAGAAAAGGTGGCCATCAAATAGTAATTTGGCCCAGCATACCGTGCTCCTGTTCCAGTGCTTGGTCTTCAAGGTACCAGAACTGTGACTTTGACTCCTGTTCCCGGATACAAATACAATCAATTTGTCTCCATTGAACATGTCCAGCTACACCATGTGGCCGATACTTCATAGCATGCCACGGAATAGCAGTTCTTTCCTGCAAGTCTTTTCATTGCAGCCTGATACTCCCCAGCTGAGGGATGGGGAAGCTGAGTCCTCCACCGACAATTTCCCTGACATGATAGCTGCTTGTAATACAATATCTTCTAAAACAGATGTCATTTACAATGATCTACTGTTGGCGAGTACATCTGAGTTGGCATTTTGAAGACATGCTGCTGAGTTCCAGAATTCTGTTTTTTAGCTAAGTACCTCTGGAAACTATATGGATCAAGATAATTTTTCTTCTGACAGTTCTTCTGTAATGTACTTGCCCCCAGGTCGGATTTGTGTTTTTATTTCTTGTCTAAAACACACTTAGCTGGTCCCTCCTTGGATATATGTCTGGATCATACTCTCTTTCATTTTCCATTTTTGTGGATTGTTTTTTTCCTACTGATCAATGGCCTTTATCTCCTCGAATGCTCTACTACAGAACTAGTTGATGTGGTGTTGGCCCCCCATTCGTCATCACATAAAATGAAAAGAGACTTGTTCCTGAACAACATTTGAGCCTTTCCTGTGCCTGATGGAATTGTTTATGATAAAGTTCCTTATGATATATTCGGTCCAATGGAGATCCTGCAGATACCATATGTGTTCAACGTTTCTATTGGTGATGTAATAGTACCTGGGTTAAATTCAGATGATTGGGATGTTGATAGTGTAAATTCTATGCTTTTTTAATTAGAATACTACACTGCTTGTTTCATTTGTATCATATGTCATTTGAGATGTCATCAGTGATGTCACTGACCATGTCTATGAGTGATGTAATATGTGAGGTCATAAGCAGTGCATTGAAGGGGTGTGAGTTATAATTACCTCAGCTAACTATAACAGCTAAATTTCTCTGATTTTGGACGAGTGAAATGTCAGCCTAACTGTACCATACCTGTAACCTTTGTTTTTTAGTGAATTTCTAAGGTTTTTTAAATTCTATTTGCTAACTATAACGTCCTTGTAACCTTTGTTTTTTCAGTGAATTTCCAAGTTTTTGTAACTAGCAGTCACGTTTGTAGAGTGGTGGAGAAAGAGGGCTGGGCCTTCAGCCAGCTCTCAGGAATTTCACTGCGTAGGACTTCAGGAGATACCAGGAGGGTTTCTTATCTTGGCCCCCAAGGTCCCTCAGAAGTAAAGTGGACTTTATCCCCAAAACAGTAGTGCACCAGGAGGTGCGTTTGCAGAGTAGTAGAGAAAGGGGGTCATGGCCTCTGAAGATCTCTTAGCAATCCCACTAGGCACCAGGTATTTATTTTATATCTGCATATGGGGGTGGGGGCTGCTCAAAATGGGCATGTCAATGCCCCCACTCACCCAAACAACCTCCACAGTCTTTCTTCCCCCCCGGGGGGGGCAAATGGGGGTTATAACCCCCGATCTGCACCCAGGGGTGCAGAAAGCCCACTAGAAACCAGGGATTATTTTTTATAAAGAGGGGTGGGGCTGCCCACAATGGGCAAAACCATGCCCCCACCAAAATGTATTTTAAACAGTCTTTATGCCCCCCTGGAAAACAGATGGGGCAATAGCCCCCAATCTGCACACCGGGGGGGGGGCAGAAAGCACACTAGGCACCAGGGATTTTTATTTTTATAGATTTAGGAAAACCCACTGAGCAGCTGGATTATGTTTTATTATACGTAGGGTGGAGGTACTGGCATTCCCATTTTGGGCAGCCCCCACCCCTACTAATTAGAAAGTCTTTCTGCCCCCCTTCGGGGCAGATGGGGTAATGCCTCACTAGGAAGCCAGGGACTATTTTATTTTGTAGGTCCGGGATGGGGGGCTTTCTAGAATGGGCATGTCAAAGCCCCGACCCATACAAAATTGCCACAGTCTTTCTGACCCACCTTGGAGGCATATGGGGGCAGTAGCCCCTGATCTGCCCCCACCGGGGGGAAGAAAGCCCACTAGGCACCAGGGATTATGTTTTTTAATACATAGGGGTAGGGGCTGCCCCAAAAGGACATGCCAGTGCCCCCAAATGTGCATGTCAGAGAGAAGCCCCATAGACAAGGGTCAGTGCTCTTTTTTCTAGGAACACATTTTGGCTGTTTCAGCAATATTCTTAGGCTCATATAACCCCCAAGGGGGGCTGAAAACCACTAGCTACCAGGGAAAGGATCTGTGTGTGTGTGCATTGGAGTTCTGCTGACAGTCTGCATGTACTAGTGTTTGGCTGGCTGTGTGTGTACTGGCACTTTGATGGCAGTGTGTAAGGATTTGCACTTGGCTGGTGGTGTGTTTGTGTGGACAAGCGCTTGGTGGTGGTGTGTGTAGACTGGTGCTTGCTTGGCGGTGTGCTTGGACTGGCACTTGGCTTGCGATGTGCATGGATGGTGCTTGGCAGGCGGTGTGTGTGGCTGGAGCTTGGCCGGAGGAGGTACGTCACCCCTGTAAAAACATTAGGAAAGGAAAAATAAAACAATTAAAGTTTTTTCCTTTCTTGCCCAGTCTTGGGGGCAGGGCCAGGCGGGGTGGGGTGGGGTGACTGAGGGGAGTGATAGATGCACTCTCGTCACTGTGCATGAAGGTTTGGCTAGCTGTCTCAGGCTCACTCCAATCCAGCAATGCAGCTGGGTTAGAGAGAGCAGGCACAGCCTCGCAGACTGTCCTAGAGAGCCAATCTAGAGTGCTCAATAGTGAGCTTGCTACCCCTGTTCCTTCCTCATCCCCTGCCATGTACTATGTTCTCTATGTGTGTGTTCCTGCCCCTCTCTCTTGCCCTGCATGGTCATTTGTGCAGACACTGACCATGCAAACCTGCTCACAGTGATCAGATTGCTTCCCCTTACCTCGACTTCTGCTTGCCCATGTTTGCCATCTGCTTGCCCCTGCCGCAGTCCAACAGCTCTCTGTGGACAGATTACTGCCTCTGGTCATGGTTG
The DNA here is from genome assembly GCA_963921515.1 of Calotriton arnoldi. Classification (NCBI taxonomy): domain Eukaryota; kingdom Metazoa; phylum Chordata; class Amphibia; order Caudata; family Salamandridae; genus Calotriton; species Calotriton arnoldi. Next base: position 402,060 of record CAWUFW010012511.1, on the reverse strand, counting down.
CATCCCCTGCTCCTGCGCTACTCCTCCCTACCCTTCTTTCACTGTGTGAGTGCCCCTGCCACCTCTAAAAAATGGGGTGTCCAATAGAAATACTACTCACACTGTCACTACAGATTTATTATTCATCCTGATAGCACTTCTAGAAACATTGTGAAGTACCAAATGTTAATAACAGCTAATTTTGTTTCTCATTGTTTTAAAGTTAGAGCAGGTACGTTTTCCCACACTACACTTCTGCTGCATATGTTTGCAAAAGAGTGAAGAGAAATGACAGAATTTGCATGGAACAAACCTGCAGTTATGGTTCACCCAATGGGACATTGGATGCTGCCCCTCCACATCTTTCCCTTCTCAGTCTCAAAACATAAAGCTGTGTGCCATAATTTCAGACTTACACTGGCAGAGAAAATATTTGCACACACCATGCAAGTCTTAAAACACATCTTGAACTCGGTCAGGGACTGTCATGCACAGTTTGCGTACATGAAGAGCTCACAGGCATTGCTCTTCCTGGGTGTGTATGGGCCTTGAAGCAATACTCACAGTTCTATACCAAAAGCACAGTTTCTCAGCAGTTAGACAAAGAAAAACCCCTTACAGTCTGACTGAGAGCAAAGTACCCAATGAGGGTTTGCACTATCAATCGCTGTGTACATGTGACCCTTAAGATTAATAAATGTGAATAGTATCGAACTTTAGAGAGGAAAATCAAATTTATTATCTAAGCAGATGAAGACAACATAGAGAATAAAGCTGTGTGTGTGTGTGTGTGAATGTGTGCGTATATGCATGTGTATGTGTGTGTGTGTGTATGTATGTGTGTGTGCATGCTAGAGAGTGATTGCAAGTGACTGAATGCACCTGTGATTATAAATGTGAGTGTCAACATAAAATATTGGATGTGTTTCTTCACCAAATGTGTCACCCATGGCAAAATGCTGGTGCTGGCACAATAGAAGCAGTCAGCTTATAGGGTGCCACTGTTACAGTGTTGTAGTGCTCTCATTTTGGAGGAACGCCCTCACACAAAGGCACTGATGTTAAAATGGCTGGTGCTGGGATTTAGAAGGTAATTCTTGACATCAGGGAAAGCCACAGCAAAATACTGGTGCTAGCTTACTAGCAGTAATTTGTGCAAAAAAGTCAACCTCGGCAAAATGCAGGCACAGAAGAGGTCATTATCTGCACCTGTTGCAAAATATTCGTATAGGGGGAGTATTTCCTGGGAAAAATACCACACAGGCATAATGCCAGCACTTGCAGTAGTGTAATCCTTGGCAAACAGGAGCAGCCATGGCAAACCATGGCAAAATGCTTGAGTAAATTGTTGGCATAAGAGGTACACATGAAAGAATGCTGAAATACTGAAAGAAATGCCTAGTCCATGGGCCACCTCAGCCAAATGCTGTTGCTGGCCCACTAAAAGTGATTCTTGACATAAGAGGCAGCTATGTCAAAATGCTGTTGCTGGCATATTGGGGGCAGGTCTTTACATAAGTTCACCCATGGCACTGGCACAACAAATGTTATTTTGGTCATACAGGGAACATCCCATATGTGTATATATATGTTTAATTTAATGTTTATGATTATGATTTGTATAGGGCCTGGCTGCCCAACCAAGCCATTTCAGCTCTAGTTTAGAAGAGAACCACAAAAAAAATCACACTGTGCAAAAAATTAAGTCTACTCCTGTGGAGTTTCCTCCTTCAGTGACCCTGGCAGAAGAAGGCTTTTGAGCAAATGTATGTGAAAATTATACACTCACATTTATTATTTAACCCATTTTTTCAAAATTGTCTTGGGTGGCTAACCTTATAAAGAATGTCATTTCTGATGTAGTGGTACAAATACAGATTTCTGTCATTGCCTTTTTTATGTTTTCCATAAGGCGTGAATGAATCAATGTTTCTTTGTATGTTCATGAAGAAACAGCTAAACATAAGTAGTGTGCTCCTGATTCATTGATAGTTCAGCAACATTCTATGAATACTTTAATCTCTACAGAAAAGCTTATCTGGGTTAACATTTCCATTGTAATTCACTCAGTGCTCTCTTATAACCCTTACTACTGTTGCCTTTTAACTGAACAAGATTAACTTTAATGGAATACCTAGCTGCATAAAAACAATCTCTCAAGGCATTCCCTTACTTCTATGTGTGCTGCAGATTGCAGAACACATAGAAAGAGAAATTAAAAAGGAGAAAAACATTTTTACTTCTTGTTATGCCATCTTCTGGGAGACGTAGTGATTTCATGCAATCCCAGGATTACAAACCTTTGTAAATCTTGGATTGCCTTAACTCCATAGGTGGATGCATGGGAAAGCTCATGTCCCACCCATGGTAAGCCTCCCAGAATGAAATGTAACGCAATGAGCTTTTGATTTTCATGGACATTGTCCAAAATGAAAAAGGCAAGTTTCTGGTACACAAAATGAATTAAAGAAACTGTTAAGATAAATTTTGATGAAGTTTCGTAAAAAATTAATTTCACAATGGGTTGTGTAAACTACATTATGATGTTCTCCTCTCTTATATAATATGTCTTTTTAATTATTCTGGTCCAAATCTCTGTAACATTTATTAACAACATGGATTTGATATTGATTAGATTAGATTCTTCTGGAATAAAAAGAGATAAATTAGCCCGGTCAAATTTGACATTGTGCAAACAACATGGAGGAGTTAATCTCCCCAACTTTCAACGTGATCATAATGCATTTTGTGTAAAACAAAATATGCATTTGATGTCCCCATGGATATTGATTTCAAACATTCCTGGATTACCTTGGAAGACTCTTTCATATCTCCATTTTCATTTGAACAATTTTTCTCATTTACTTCAAGACCTGCTGATTTACTTATACCTGTGATTTTTTTTTTCATGTAAACTCATAAGATGACTTTTGACACTTAGGGGCCAGTTTACAATCTCGCTCGGAAAGCCCTACGGCTGACTCGGTCCCGTAGAGCTTTCCGAGCGACTCGCGCTCCGAGCAACCAAGGACGATGCAATTGAGCGCTGACGGACTCGGGTCGCTCAGAGTCCTATTGAAGTCTATTGGGGCCTGTTGTATATAGCTTACATAGGCTCCCATAGAGAATAAAGGTAGGTCGTGGAAAATGGTGCCCCCTGTCGCGGGGACGCCTCAATGTTGGCCGCCCCGTGCATGCATGTGTAGGGGGGACCCTTGGGCCCCCCCCAGTGACCGAGTCGTAGGGCTACGGGTGAAGGGTGCCTACTACAGCCCCCTGAAGTCTGCTTCTCAACGCTGGCTCGATTCAGAGGCTCCGACTCGATCCAGCTGCTCAACGCACGCATTGTACTTGGTCGCTAAGAAATTGGCCCCATTGCGCTGTGAGCGCCGGCCATGTCGGAGTCGTCCGGAGGGCCTCGCTGATGTGTACAAGCTGCTCGGAGCACGAGGATATATGCGCATCCTACTTGCTCGTTCGTACAGGGGTACAAGTCATCCGGAAATCGTACTTACGACTCAGACTCCCTCATGACAGATGCCATCAGGAGCCCGTCCGAGCAAGATCGTAATCGGCCCCTTATAGTTAACAGAAGAACAATATCCTAAATGTATCCTCATTCTAGATCAAAAATTTCAAATTTAAAAACCATGCATTGTTTTGGAAATTTTGGAAAGAAAGTGGTCTTTCAAGAGTTTATGAATTATTGACTAATGGGAATGTTGTTTTCTTTTGAAGATTCACAAAATACCTTTAAAGCTGTCAAATTATTGCAATAAAAGGTATGATTTATGATCAGAATTTAAGTCTACTCCTGTGGAGTTTCCTGCTTCAGTGACCCTGGCAGAAGAAGGCTTTTGAGCAAATGTATGTGAAAATTATACTCTCACATTTATTATTTAACCCATTTTTTCAAAATTGTCTTGGGTGGCTAACCTTATAAAAGATGTCATTTCTGATGTAGTGGTACAAATACAGATTTCTGTCATTGCCTTCTTTATGTTTTCCATAAGGCGAGATTAAATCAATGTTTCTTTGTATGTTCATGAAGAAACAGCTAAACATAAATAGTGTGCTCCTGATTCATTGATAGTTCAGCAACATTCTATGAATACTTTAATCTCTACAGAAAAGCTTATCTGGGTTAACATTTCCATTGTAATTCACTCAGTGCTCTCTTATAACCCTTCCTACTGTTGCCTTTTAACTGAACAAGATTAACTTTAATGGAATACCTAGCTGCATAAAAACAATCTCTCAAGGCATTCCCTTACTTCTATGTGTGCTGCAGATTGCAGAACACATAAAAAGAGAAATTAAAAAGGAGAAAAACATTTTTACTCCTTGTTATGCCATCTTCTGGGAGATGTAGTGATTTCATGCAATCCCAGGATTACAAACCTTTGTAAATCTTAGATTGCCTTAACTCCATAGGTGGATGCATGGGAAAGCTCATGTCCCACCCATGGTAAGCCTCCCAGAATGAAATGTAACGCAATGAGCTTTTGATTTTCATGGACATTGTCCAAAATGAAAAAGGCAAGTTTCTGGTACACAAAATGAATTAAAGAAACTGTTAAGATAAATTTTGCTGAAGTTTCGTAAAAAATTTATTTCACAATGGGTTGTGTAAACTACATTATGATGTTCTCCTCTCTTATATAATATGTCTTTTTAATTATTCTGGTCCAAATCTCTGTAACATTTATTAACAACATTGATTTGATATTGATTAGATTAGATTCTTCTGGAATAAAAAGAGATAAATTAGCCCTGTCAAATTTGACATTGTGCAAACAACATGGAGGAGTTAATCTCCCCAACTTTCAACGTAATCATAATGCATTTTGTGTAAAACAAAATATGCATTTGATGTCCCCTGGGATATTGATTTCAAACATTTCTGGATTACCTTGGAAGACTCTTTCATATCTCCATTTTCATTTGAACAATTTTTCTCATTTACTTCGAGACCTGCTGAATTACTTTTACCAGTGATTTTTTTTTTCATGTAAACTCATAAGATGACTTTTGACACTTAGGGGCCGTTTACAATCTTGCTTGGAAAGCCCTACGGCTGACTCGGTCCCGTAGAGCTTTCCGAGCGACTCACGCTCCGAGCGACCAAGGACGATGCAATTGAGCGCTGACGGACTCGGGTCGCTCAGAGTCCTATTGAAGTCTATGGGGGCCCTGTTGTATATAGCGTACATAGGCTCCCATAGAGAATAAAGGTAGGTTGCGGAAAAGGGTGCCCCCTGTCGCGGGGACGCCTCAATGTTGGCCGCCCCATGCATGCATGTGTAGGGGGGACCCTTGGGGCCCCCCCCTTGACCGAGGGCTACAGGTGAAGGGGGCCCACTACAGCCCCCTGAAGTCCGCTTCTCAACGCTGTCTCGAGTCAGAGGCTCCGACTCGATCCAGCTGCTCAATGCACGCATTGTACTTGGTCGCTCAGAAATTGGCCCCATTGCGCTGTGAGCGCCGGCCATGTCGGAGTCGTCCGGAGGGCCTCGCTGACGGGTACAAGTTGCTTGGAGCGTGAGGCTATATGCGCATTGTACTTGTTCGTTCGTACAGGGGTACAAGTCGTCCGGAAATCGCGCTTACGACTCAGACTCGCTCATGACGGATGCCGTCAGGAGCCCGTCTGAGCGAGATCATAATCGGCCCCTTATAGTTAACAGAAGAACAATATCCTAAATGTATCCTCATTCTAGATCAAAAATTTCAAAATTAAAAACCATGCATTGTTTTGGAAATTTTGGAAAGAAAATGGTCTTTCAAGAGTTTATGAATTATTGACTAATGGGAATGTTGTTTTCTTTTGAAGATTCACAAAATACCTTTAAAGCTGTCAAATTATTGCAATAAAAGGTATGATTTATGATAAGAATTTATTAACAGATCTTTTTGTCAGATGATTGCAGCAAGATTGAAAAACATGATAATTCACTTTCAATGCTAGGTTATCATCCAAAAGCTTAATTATTATTTAATGACTTTTATAAGTCAGATGTTTATAGATTAAAATCAAAGATAGACAAAAAATGGGAAGAGCATTCAGGTGTTTATGGTCTGTAGACTGCTGGGAGAAAGTGTAGGAGACAATTCACAAATAGTCACACATAGCAAAACCACTCAAATGTATGTTATCTATAATAGATTGTTAATTGTATCAGTTGAATTGGAACAGTTGGATATCACTATGCATTCTAGTGGCTGGTCTTACAATGACACAAGAAGCAATTTCAAACATATGCTATTTTGCTATTTACCTGGCCTATAGTATGTCATTTCTGGAAAAACGTTGAGAAACTAATCAAACAAATGTTTTATGTAACTGTTCAATTTAATTTATCAAATATTTTTAAGACCTATATCCATATATTGGCAAGCTAATCTCATGACAGATAAACTGATTAATTTACTGACTGAGGTAGCTTTGAAGCAGATAACATATAATTAGAAGAATACTGCTCGAGTTAGTTCTCATTGCTGGTGGTATGCTAGCTACTTTCACCATAGATCAGACAGACCATATGTATCTCCTATAACACTTACTATAAAGAGAGAACATTTGTGGCTACCAGTTACATCATTAATTACCAAATCCACTTTATTAGTAAAAATAAATATATCTTTGCTGAAGATATAACTAAACCTTTATAGTTCTAACAACTTCAATTATATTCTTCTCAATTTTTAATTGATCATGGTTGGACATTTTCAATAATGCTAATGTTAACATGGTTATAACTGGTATTTGGATATATACTTCTCAGATTTTGTTCCTAATGGACTTGCTTATAATACCTTATAATTAAATGGCTGTATTTTACATGTCCTAGGTTTGCCCATTCCCTTTTCCATTTGCTCAATTTAAACATGATGGTTTACTTCAATCCAACGTTATCTTATTATGGCATATATGTTAGATCATATTGCAGTAGAGGTTACCTTTGAGGATTTTGCTTCATTATTCACTGCATTGTTTGCTATATGTTTACCACATTATCTTTATTATATGCCATAAAAAGGTTTCCGCCACTTTCTGTTATTATACTTTCTCCTTATACATATTTAAACTTTAAACTTAAAAGGACATATCAGTGAATGTGTTTCCTGCTAGATTAGTGTATTATTTTTGTTTGAGTGTAGTCTAGTGCATTGCTCATGCATGGAAATGTTAAGCTTCAGATACCAACACAATACAAGTAAGATCTGCGCATAATGAGCACAAAGATAATGATTGCCTACAGTAAAAGAGAAAGAGGGGGCTATAGCCAAACAGGATTTTTGATAAGGATATTGTTTAGACTCCAAAGAGAGATAGGGCAAGCCATTATTATTGATTAGGAATTCAGGCAATAATGAATGTGCAGAAACTTTATTTTGTATTCATAAAAAAACCCAGGCACCAAATTTCTATATTTGGACAACACAATTTAAATAAGGAATGCAACAATTAATCTGCAACATTCTTTGTCCAGGAACAAAAATGATATCAGTATGTAACTGGACAAGTAAAGATAACATTGTGCTGAATATAGTCCAGTGGTAATTGCCTCACTTAAGGTAATGGAAAAATTGCCTTGACATACAATCACGAAAATGACACATATAACCATGAACATTGGAAGACAAATTAGTGATTCAACAAACAAACATAAGACAAGAGAGATATGGAACAAATTAGCAAGAGACCTCAGAATTTACAAGCAGGCAGTATTCTCATGCAAATTATCTGGACTGTGAATCAAAAATAAATGTGAGTATGCATCTATTTCATAAATGTTTATGGAGGTATTTTCTGATGCCTGTTAGTAAAATGCTGCATTTATAAATCTTTTCTCAGGCTTATACATTAGGTGCAAATTGTTCTGCCACAAAGCACAGTTGTTTTCTATTATTTTACAATGTTGATGATGTTGAAGTTGGCTGTTCTATGACAGCTACCACCACCTTAAAGCAGTAATGCAAGTACAGAACTCCATCAAATGTGGGGTAAGATAATTAAATTCACATTACAAGCTACAAAACATCAACATTTAGGAATCTTTTTTTTGACTTTTTCTTCGTATCTATATGAAAAATGATGTTCTCAGATCAGTTGACTGGGGGTGAGTGTTTGATTGGCTCAAACGTTCCGTCCATCATCCCCTTTTGTATCGCTTTGGTCGCCCTAAGTTGGCGGGGGTATGCCCAGACGTGGGTCCCTTGCTCACTTTGCCACTGGATTCAAGCAAGCCTGGCTGATGACGGCTGAAATGCCAGAAACCGGTCCTAGGATGCTTGTTTTCGGTCCAGGGAAGACATGGCTTGGCAGTTCGGGCTGGACTGTTCCCATGAGGCACAGGGTCAGACTGATTTGCATATGGCCATGTCTGAACTGGGGTGGTGGAGTGAGCTAAAGAATGATGATGGATTAAACCCAGATCAGTTGACTGGGGGTGAGTGTTTGATTGGCTCAAACGTTCCGGTCCATCATCCCCTTTTGTATCGCTTTGGTCGCCCCTAAGTTGGCGGGGTATGCCCAGACGTGGGTCCCTTGCTCACTTTGCCACTGGATTCAAGCAAGCCTGGCTGATGACGGCTGAAATGCCAGAAACCGGTCCTAGGATGCTTGTTTCCGGTCCAGGGAAGACATGGCTTGGCAGTTCGGGCTGGACTGTTCCCATGAGGCACAGGGTCAGACTGATTTGCATATGGCCATGTCTGAATTGGGGTGGTGGAGTGAGCTAAAGAATGATGATGGATTAAACCCAGATCAGTTGACTGGGGGTGAGTGTTTGATTGGCTCAAACGTTCCGTCCATCATCCCCTTTTGTATCGCTTTGGTCGCCCTAAGTTGGCGGGGGTATGCCCAGACATGGGTCCCTTGCTCACTTTGCCACTGGATTCAAGCAAGCCTGGCTGATGACGGCTGAAATGCCAGAAACCGGTCCTAGGATGCTTGTTTCCGGTCCAGGGAAGACATGGCTTGGCAGTTCGGGCTGGACTGTTCCCATGAGGCACAGGGTCAGACTGATTTGCATATGGCCATGTCTGAACTGGGGTGGTGGAAGTGAGCTAAAGAATGATGATGGATTAAACCCAGATCAGTTGACTGGGGGTGAGTGTTTGATTGGCTCAAACGTTCCGTCCATCATCCCCTTTTGTATCGCTTTGGTCGCCCTAAGTTGGCGGGGGTATGCCCAGACGTGGGTCCCTTGCTCACTTTGCCACTGGATTCAAGCAAGCCTGGCTGATGACGGCTGAAATGCCAGAAACCGGTCCTAGGATGCTTGTTTCCGGTCCAGGGAAGACATGGCTTGGCAGTTCGGGCTGGACTGTTCCCATGAGGCACAGGGTCAGACTGATTTGCATATGGCCATGTCTGAACTGGGGTGGTGGAGTGAGCTAAAGAATGATGATGGATTAAACCCAGATCAGTTGACTGGGGGTGAGTGTTTGATTGGCTCAAACGTTCCGTCCATCATCCCCTTTTGTATCGCTTTGGTCGCCCTAAGTTGGCGGGGGTATGCCCAGACGTGGGTCCCTTGCTCACTTTGCCACTGGATTCAAGCAAGCCTGGCTGATGACGGCTGAAATGCCAGAAACCGGTCCTAGGATGCTTGTTTCCGGTCCAGGGAAGACATGGCTTGGCAGTTCGGCTGGACTGTTCCCATGAGGCACAGGGTCAGACTAATTTGCATATGGCCATGTCTGAACTGGGGTGGTGGAGTGAGCTAAAGAATGATGATGGATTAAACCCAGATCAGTTGACTGGGGGTGAGTGTTTGATTGGCTCAAACGTTCCGTCCATCATCCCCTTTTGTATCGCTTTGGTCGCCTTAAGTTGGCGGGGGTATGCCCAGACGTGGGTCCCTTGCTCACTTTGCCACTGGATTCAAGCAAGCCTGGCTGATGACGGCTGAAATGCCAGAAACTGGTCCTAGGATGCTTGTTTCCGGTCCAGGGAAGACATGGCTTGGCAGTTCGGGCTGGACTGTTCCCATGAGGCACAGGATCAGACTGATTTGCATATGGCCATGTCTGAACTGGGGTGGTGGAGTGAGCTAAAGAATGATGATGGATTAAACCCAGATCAGTTGACTGGGGGTGAGTGTTTGATTGGCTCAAACGTTCCGTCCATCATCCCCTTTTGTATCGCTTTGGTCGCCCTAAGTTGGCGGGGTTATGCCCAGACGTGGGTCCCTTGCTCACTTTGCCACTGGATTCAAGCAAGCCTGGCTGATGACGGCTGAAATGCCAGAAACCGGTCCTAGGATGCTTGTTTCCGGTCCAGGGAAGACATGGCTTGGCAGTTCGGGCTGGACTGTTCCCATGAGGCACAGGGTCAGACTGATTTGCATATGGCCATGTCTGAACTGGGGTGGTGGAGTGAGCTAAAGAATGATGATGGATTAAACCCAGATCAGTTGACTGGGGGTGAGTGTTTGATTGGCTCAAGCGTTCAGTCCATCATCCCCTTTTGTATCGCTTTGGTCGCCCTAAGTTGGCGGGGTTATGCCCAGACGTGGGTCCCTTGCTCACTTTGCCACTGGATTCAAGCAAGCCTGGCTGATGACGGCTGAAATGCCAGAAACCGGTCCTAGGATGCTTGTTTCCGGTCCAGGGAAGACATGGCTTGGCAGTTCGGGCTGGACTGTTCCCATGAGGCACAGGGTCAGACTGATTTGCATATGGCCATGTCTGAACTGGGGTGGTGGAGTGAGCTAAAGAATGATGATGGATTAAACCCAGATCAGTTGACTGGGGGTGAGTGTTTGATTGGCTCAACCGTTCCGTCCATCATCCCCTTTGTATCGCTTTGGTCGCCCTAAGTTGGCGGGGGTATGCCCAGACGTGGGTCCCTTGCTCACTTTGCCACTGGATTCAAGCAAGCCTGGCTGATGACGGCTGAAATGCCAGAAACCGGTCCTAGGATGCTTGTTTCCGGTCCAGGGAAGACATGGCTTGGCAGTTCGGGCTGGACTGTTCCCATGAGGCACAGGGTCAGACTGATTTGCATATGGCCATGTCTGAACTGGGGTGGTGGAGTGAGCTAAAGAATGATGATGGATTAAACCCAGATCAGTTGACTGGGGGTGAGTGTTTGATTGGCTCAAACGTTCCGTCCATCATCCCCTTTTGTATCGCTTTGGTCACCCTAAGTTGGCGGGGTATGCCCAGACGTGGGTCCCTTGCTCACTTTGCCACTGGATTCAAGCAAGCCTGGCTGATGACGGCTAAAATGCCAGAAACCGGTCCTAGGATGCTTGTTTCCGGTCCAGGGAAGACATGGCTTGGCAGTTCGGGCTGGACTGTTCCCATGAGGCACAGGGTCAGACTGATTTGCATATGGCCATGTCTGAACTGGGGTGGTGGAGTGAGCTAAAGAATGATGATAGATTAAACCCAGATCAGTTGACTGGGGGTGAGTGTTTGATTGGCTCAAACGTTCCGTCCATCATCCCCTTTTGTATCGCTTTGGTCGCCCTAAGTTGGCGGGGGTATGCCCAGACGTGGGTCCCTTGCTCACTTTGCCACTGGATTCAAGCAAGCCTGGCTGATGACGGCTGAAATGCCAGAAACCGGTCCTAGGATGCTTGTTTCCGGTCCAGGAAGACATGGCTTGGCAGTTCGGGCTGGACTGTTCCCATGAGGCACAGGGTCAGACTGATTTGCATATGGCCATGTCTGAACTGGGGTGGTGGAGTGAGCTAAAGAATGATGATGGATTAAACCCAGATCAGTTGACTGGGGGTGAGTGTTTGATTGGCTCAAACGTTCCGTCCATCATCCCCTTTTGTATCGCTTGGTCGCCCTAAGTTGGCGGGGGTATGCCCAGACGTGGGTCCCTTGCTCACTTTGCCACTGGATTCAAGCAAGCCTGGCTGATGACGGCTGAAATGCCAGAAACCGGTCCTAGGATGCTTGTTTCCGGTCCAGGGAAGACATGGCTTGGCAGTTCGGGCTGGACTGTTCCCATGAGGCACAGGGTCAGACTGATTTGCATATGGCCATGTCTGAACTGGGGTGGTGGAGTGAGCTAAAGAATGATGATGGATTAAACCCAGATCAGTTGACTGGGGGTGAGTGTTTGATTGGCTCAAACGTCCCGTTCATCATCCCCTTTTGTATCGCTTTGGTTGCCCTAAGTTGGCGGGGGTATGCCCAGACGTGGGTCCCTTGCTCACTTTGCCACTGGATTCAAGCAAGCCTGGCTGATGACGGCTGAAATGCCAGAAACCGGTCCTAGGATGCTTGTTTCTGGTCCAGGGAAGACATGGCTTGGCAGTTCGGGCTGGACTGTTCCCATGAGGCACAGGGTCAGACTGATTTGCATATGGCCATGTCTGAACTGGGGTGGTGGAGTGAGCTAAAGAATGATGATGGATTAAACCCAGATCAGTTGACTGGGGGTGAGTGTTTGATTGGCTCTAACGTTCCGTCCATCATCCCCTTTTTTATCGCTTTGGTCGCCCTAAGTTGGCGGGGGTATGCCCAGACTTGGGTCCCTTGCTCACTTTGCCACTGGATTCAAGCAAGCCTGGCTGATGACGGCTGAAATGCCAGAAACCGGTCCTAGGATGCTTGTTTCCGGTCCAGGGAAGACATGCCTTGGCAGTTCGGGCTGGACTGTTCCCATGAGGCACAGGGTCAGACTGATTTGCATATGGCCATGTCTGAACTGGGAGTGGTGGAGTGAGCTAAAGAATGATGATGGATTAAACCCAGATCAGTTGACTGGGGGTGAGTGTTTGATTGGCTCAAACGTTCTGTCCATCATCCCCTTTTGTATCGCTTTGGTCGCCCTAAGTTGGCGGGGGTATGCCCAGACGTGGGTCCCTTGCTCACTTTGCCACTGGATTCAAGCAAGCCTGGCTGATGACGGCTGAAATGCCAGAAACCGGTCCTAGGATGCTTGTTTCCGGTCCAGGGAAGACATGGCTTGGCAGTTCTGGCTGAACTGTTCCCATGAGGCACAGGGTCAGACTGATTTGCATATGGCCATGTCTGAACTGGGGTGGTGGAGTGAGCTAAAGAATGATGATGGATTAAACCCAGATCAGTTGACTGGGGGTGAGTGTTTGATTGGCTCAAACGTTCCGTCCATCATCCCCTTTTGTATCGCTTTGGTCGCCCCTAAGTTGGCGGGGGTATGCCCAGACGTGGGTCCCTTGCTCACTTTGCCACTGGATTCAAGCAAGCCTGGCTGATGACGGCTGAAATGCCAGAAACCGGTCCTAGGATGCTTGTTTCCGGTCCAGGGAAGACATGGCTTGGCAGTTCGGGCTGGACTGTTCCCATGAGGCACAGGGTCAGACTGATTTGCATATGGCCATGTCTGAACTGGGGGTGGTGGAGTGAGCTAAAGAATGATGATGGATTAAACCCAGATCAGTTGACTGGGGGTGAGTGTTTGATTGGCTCAAGCGTTCCGTCCATCATCCCCTTTTGTATCGCTTTGGTCACCCTAAGTTGGCGGGGGTATGCCCAGACGTGGGTCCCTTGCTCACTTTACCACTGGATTCAAGCAAGCCTGGCTGATGACGGCTGAAATGCCAGAAACCGGTCCTAGGATGCTTGTTTCCGGTCCAGGGAAGACATGGCTTGGCAGTTCGGGCTGGACTGTTCCCATGAGGCACAGGGTCAGACTGATTTGCATATGGCCATGTCTGAACTGGGGTGGTGGAGTGAGCTAAAGAATGATGATGGATTAAACCCAGATCAGTTGACTGGGGGTGAGTGTTTGATTGGCTCAAACGTTCCGTCCATCATCCCCTTTTGTATCGCTTTGGTCGCCCTAAGTTGGCGGGGGTATGCCCAGACGTGGGTCCCTTGCTCACTTTGCCACTGGATTCAAGCAAGCCTGGCTGATGACGGCTGAAATGCCAGAAACCGGTCCTAGGATGCTTGTTTCCGGTCCAGGGAAGACATGGCTTGGCAGTTCTGGCTGGACTGTTCCCATGAGGCACAGGGTCAGACTGATTTGCATATGGCCATGTCTGAACTGGGGTGGTGGAAGTGAGCTAAAGAATGATGATGGATTAAACCCAGATCAGTTGACTGGGGGTGAGTGTTTGATTGGCTCAAACGTTCCGTCCATCATCCCCTTTTGTATCGCTTTGGTCGCCCTAAGTTGGCGGGGTATGCCCAGACGTGGGTCCTTGCTCACTTTGCCACTGGATTCAAGCAAGCCTGGCTGATGACGGCTGAAATGCCAGAAACCGGTCCTAGGATGCTTGTTTCCGGTCCAGGGAAGACATGGCTTGGCAGTTCGGGCTGGACTGTTCCCATGAGGCACAGGGTCAGACTGATTTGCATATGGCCATGTCTGAACTGGGGTGGTGGAGTGAGCTAAAGAATGATGATGGATTAAACCCAGATCAGTTGACTGGGGGTGAGTGTTTGATTGGCTCAAGCGTTCCGTCCATCATCCCCTTTTGTATCGCTTTGGTCACCCTAAGTTGGCGGGGGTATGCCCAGACGTGGGTCCCTTGCTCACTTTGCCACTGGATTCAAGCAAGCCTGGCTGATGACGGCTGAAATGCCAGAAACCGGTCCTAGGATGCTTGTTTCCGGTCCAGGGAAGACATGGCTTGGCAGTTCGGGCTGGACTGTTCCCATGAGGCACAGGGTCAGACTGATTTGCATATGGCCATGTCTGAACTGGGGTGGTGGAGTGAGCTAAAGAATGATGATGGATTAAACCCAGATCAGTTGACTGGGGGTGAGTGTTTGATTGGCTCAAGCGTTCCGTCCATCATCCCCTTTTGTATCGCTTTGGTCGCCCTAAGTTGGCGGGGGGTATGCCCAGACGTGGGTCCCTTGCTCACTTTGCCACTGGATTCAAGCAAGCCTGGCTGATGACGGCTGAAATGCCAGAAACCGGTCCTAGGATGCTTGCTTTCCGGTCCAGGGAAGACATGGCTTGGCAGTTCGGGCTGGACTGTTCCCATGAGGCACAGGGTCAGACTGATTTGCATATGGCCATGTCTGAACTGGGGTGGTGGAGTGAGCTAAAGAATGATGATGGATTAAACCCAGATCAGTTGACTGGGGGTGAGTGTTTGATTGGCTCAAACCTTCCGTCCATCATCCCCTTTGTATCGCTCTAGAACAGGGCATAAAAATAGGTGAGCACTGTGAGATGTGGTACAGGTTTACAGTGCAAAAATGTGTAATATGCAATACTCAAAGAAATAGCTTGATAGGCAGAGAAATACATTCTTAGGGGCAGATTCACAAAGTTAAACAACCACTTGAAAGTAAGTTTTCCATTTTTGTTATTTACAAACAAGGAGTTAATACTAAGGGCTCGGATTACGATGTCGGGCGGATCGCCACCGCCCGCATGGTGGTGGCGATCCGCCCGCCATAATCGCCCGTCCGCCAACAAATTCCCCCGCCATATTACCATGGCGGAGGGAGCTCCGGCAGGCAGTAAGACCGTCCGCATGTTTTCCGCCCGGCCGAACAGTCGACCGAGGCGGAAAGGCTTTAATATGGTGGCAGTGTCTGCAAGACACCGCCATCCATATTATGATGCCGAGCGGAGATGAGCCTTTCCATGGTGGCGTCGCCGCCATGGAAAGGCTCGCTGATCTTTGCTGTTGGGGGCCAGTTGCGGGCCCCCAGGGTGTTGGGAGGTGGGGGCTGCACATGGGGGTACCTATGGTACCCCCTGCATCTGCATGCACAAGGTGGCAGGCACCGCACGGTGCCTGTCACGTTGTGCATGGAGATGCAACATGCATTTCCAGCACTGTGGCGGGCGGTGTTGTGAGCACCGCCCGCCACAATGCTGGAAATGGGGATGCCACCGCCACCGTGGTGGTGGCATCCTAATCACATGTGCAGGGACCGCCGCACACATAGCGGGCGGTCCCATTTACCGGGGCGATGGCGGGCGAACAAAGTCCGCCCGCCATCATAATCGGCCCCTAAGTTTCTGACTGGAAGACTCAGCAGTCAGAGCGGAGACCTCCGGACATAAAAAGATAGGACTGTCCAATCTTCTTATGTGTCGGGATTCCCCCACCGTCACTGCGGTGTATCTCAGTCATAAAATTACTATTAACCTTAGTTCATATATGTGTTTTTAAATAGTCTATGTGAAAGGGAAAGTGGATTTCTCCTAAGTAAAGAGAGTAAGAGATGTAAGAAGTAATTTCTTTTTAGTTAATGCACTAAGTGGTGATAGAGTGTTATCATGTCATTCATTTCTTAAGGCAGTTTTTACTCTTTCAAACTTTTTAAAGGAAATGTTTTAGAACAAGTACAAACAGTAATAATAGAAGTACTTTTCTTTCAAAGTGTAAGAGAGGGAATTCTGTGTATATCAGACTGAGTCTCCCAAACTTTTGTCCTACCATTAAATGCCAACTTCAGTACTGCTACTTTCTAACTAGCACTAATCCCACACAGATACACACTGTAGCTGGGTACAAACAATAATGATAGATTATATTTGAAGGTGTGTGTGTACCTGTCACATTTCTTCCTATCGATAATGCACTTCGACAAAGATGTTTGCCAAATCTATCCAGTTATCAGTATGACTTGCATGCCAACACACAAAAAGTTGTTACAAATTTCCATCTCAGTGTCCACTTTTATTATGGCACATAATCTGGAAAAATCCAGAAGCCCAGCTATGTAGAGCAATCTTACAGGATTGTCTGAATCTGGACAATGGTCTAGATATCCCTTTGCTTAAATACATTAAAATGAGTTTTAGAAGGATTGGTGGCCCAACATTTTATTCCAATCGAAACAGTTTATCGACTATCCCCTTAAACCAAACTAACACACTTTTCAACCAAAAAGCACATATGTCATGGGCAGAGACTAGATTTGGAGGGTTAGAAAACACCCTCAGGGTTTCACCTGTACACCCAGCACTTTATTTACAGGTAATTGTTAATGAGAGACAGAAGTTCTTTTTGACGTGGTTTCATCTCCAAACCATTCTTTTCCTTCTAGCTAGCTTTCCCAGCAAAAATGTATGTGGTGTTTGTCTCGCCCTCGTTGACATTGTGAAGCCCCAGCAGAACAAAGCACAATGCACTTTTTGGGGTTTTTGCACATTTTTCTCTGCACAAAGAATGTGGGGGCATATTATCAAGAAACGGCGTTAAAATTATCGCCGGTTTAGCGGCAGAAAACTGCCGCTAAAGCGGCGATAATGGGCTTGATAATATGCCCTGGAGTATTCCAATAGAAGCCCATGTTCTGGTGTCAACATGGGCTTCTGTTGAAGTTCTCCAGGGCATATTATCAAGCCCATTATCGCCAATTTAGCGGCAGTTTTCTGCCGCTAAACCGGCGATAATTTTAACGCCCTGCTTGATAATATGCCCCCCGGTTTCTTCACCCAATACTATGAACATTAAAATCCAGATCTCATGGTGCGGCCTTTGCTTATTTGCACTGCGTGGGAAACAAAACTGTTATTCATTCAGGTGCGATCTTATTACTGAACGTTTTTCCCATCATACTGATGCTATTTATTTGTTAGAGATTTGAACAAAATGTTTTCTCATTTTATGAAGTATTATACAATGTTTGTCTTTTTACTGTTACTTTTATGGCTCAATAGAGCCGAATAAAGGGGCATATTAGCAAGACCGGCGATAAAATTATCGCCGTTTTAGCGGCAAGGAAACTGCCGTTAAAACGGCGATAATGGGCTTGTATATGTGTTATAGAGAATTCAATAGAAGCCCAGGTTAGATGTGCAGGACATCTAACCTGGGCTCTGTGGAATTCATAACGCATATTAGCAAGCCCATTATCGCCGCTTTAGCGTGCAGTTTCCTGCCGCTAAGCGGCGATAATTTTATGCGTCGGTCTTGCTAATATGCCCCAAAGTATTTTGATGATGATGATGACTAGGAGACTCCAGAGTCAGGGTGTTGAACTGCGCACATAAAAAGATAGGCCTAGCCTATATTTTTATGTGTGGAGTTCCACACCTCAACTGCAGAGCCTCCCAGTCATAAAATTACTATTAACCTTAGTTCATACGTGTGTTTTAAAGTGATCTATGTGAACAGGAGACCATAGAATGTGAGAGCCAAATTAGTATTTTTTTAATGAGAAAATGGATTTCTTCCGAGTATAGAGAGTAAGAGATGTAAGAAGTTGTTTCTTTTTAGTTCATGCACTAAGTGGTGGTAGAATTTTATCATGTAATTTCTTTAGGCAGTGTTTACTCTTTCGAACTAATTATAACAAATACACACAGTATTAACACAAGTACTTTTCTTTCAAAGTGCAAGAGAGGACATTCTGTGTATATCGGACACTCTTCTAACTAGCACTAATGCCACGCTGCAGCAGTTGACAGATATACCAGTTACACTGTAGCTCAGTACAAATAATAATGATAGATTATATTTCAAGGTGTGTGTGTGCCTGTCCCATTTCTCCCTATTAAAAATGCACTTCTACAAAGATGTTTGCCAAATCTTGCCAGGTATCAGTTTGACTTGCAGGCCAACACACAGAAAAAGTTGTTACTGATCTCCATCTCAGTGTCCAGAGAAGATACTCCCATGATCTGGAGGATCCTGCAATAGGAAAAACAGAGACTAAAGGTGAAGTCTATATCATAAGTCAGTTGGTACACAGCCATATTGCAGTAGAAAAAAGGAAATTGGCCTTATCATCGGGAAACAGTCTAGGATAGTTTAAGGTATAATACAATTTCTACTCAGTCTCATAAGAAGAATATGGTAACGTTTTTTTCTTCTTGTATCAAAGTGTACAAATAAAAAAGATACATTGTGATGAATAATTGATTAATGAAGGTTTTTATTTCACTATGTATCACTATAAACGCCACACAACTCTAACTCCATGGGGGAACATCTGATGAATCAGTTTCATCCCTTATTGGAAAAATGTGAACATATCGCTCCAGTCAATAAAATATATATATATATATATATATATATACATATATATATATATATATATATATATATATACATTCCGAATTCCGCTGTCTCCTTGGATTTCTCCCACATATGGACACAGACAACCAGATGAGTGCAATTTTCTTAGTTTATTGCGATGCCCCCATTATGCGTTTTGGCTCGGATTGAGCCTTGATCACATGACATATATATATCCACTCTCCAGTTTTACCCTGGCTTCCACACTCACGAGCAGGTGCTGAGCCGTGCGAGGGTGCATTCGCAAACATATCCGCTCCAAAGAAAACTTCGACCAGCACTCACTGGTAAAGATTTATCCTTTTATTTGATCATTCATGCACTCACAATTACAGACACGTTTTGGCAAAGCGCCTTTTTCAATGTTAAAAAAAAATTATATATATATATATATATATATTCACTGAAAAAACCATAGGTTTTAGGGACAGTTATAGTTAGTTGGACATTTCACTCGTACAAAACCCGTGAAATTCCCCCGTTATAGTTAGTTCAGCTAACTATAACTCGCGCCCCTGCAATGCACTGCTGATGACGTCACATATTACATCACTCATGACATGGTCAGTGACAGGATCCGCGCACCCAGCGCGTTTTTTGCCGATTTAAAAAAAAATATATATATATATTTTGGCCCTGAGCAGGCCTAGGGGGGCAGGGTGTTTCTACCCTGCCCCCTTTTTGCGTTTTGCGCAGTTGTTTTACTGCATTCTTGTTCCTCGGTTCTACCGAGGAACAAGATGGCTGCCAACACTTCCTGGTTTGGATTGTTGACTGCCAATTAGCATGCAGCTCGTGATCGGGAGGGTGCGCGGATCCACCGCGGCCATAGATATCAAAACTTTTATTTTGGATTTTCTCAGCAACTACTGAACGGATTTACACCATTTTTAAAAAGTGTGCTTTCTGAACCAAGCACTACCTTTTGCCAAATTTGATGTAATTCCGTTCAGCAGTCTTGGCTGTAGCCTTGCATAAAGTTTCCTATGGGAAATTGATTTTTTCACTCTTATTTTTTAATTTCTCCGCAACTACTGAACGGATTTACACCATTTAAAAAAAAAGGTCGCTTTCTGAACCAAGCGCTACCTTTTTGCAAAATTTGGTGTAATTCCGTTCAGCAGTTCGGAGCTGTAGCCGTGGCTAAAATTTCCTATGGGAATTAACATGGAGAAAACACGTTTTGGGACCCCCCTTTTTTCTCGGCCCCCGCTTGATGAATCACCCCGAAACTTTCAAGACAGGAGCGGACCGGAGCGCCCCACTAGTTCTGAAAATTTCGCGATGATTAGTCAAATGACGCCAAAGTTATTGGGAATAGAATGTTATGAATTTCCTATGGATAATAGGTCCTA
The DNA here is from genome assembly GCA_963921515.1 of Calotriton arnoldi. Lineage (NCBI taxonomy): Eukaryota > Metazoa > Chordata > Amphibia > Caudata > Salamandridae > Calotriton > Calotriton arnoldi. The sequence goes on along the minus strand of CAWUFW010012511.1, from coordinate 381,773 downwards.
ACTATAACTATCTACTGGCGACCGCCAGTAGATAATATACATATATATATATATATGCATATATACACATTTTTATATTCAGAGAAATAAGCAAAGGTTAAAGTAATGTTTTAATTAGGAGAATATGTCAGTGACAACAATGACAACATTAACATTTTGAACTAAACAAAACACAGAAATCCACCAGTTAGCAGAGTTAACTATAACTTGAGCCCTAGTCATGTACTTCTTATTATGGTTTCACATGTGGCATCACTCATGACATGTTCTATGACATCATTTATAATATCACTGATGACATCTCCAATTCAGATCATGATTTTTCTGATCCCAATAGAGACTTGCGCAATTGCAGCAATTGTTTTATTTTTTATCTTTTTGGCCCCATAAGTGGTATCTTTTCCTCCCATGCAGCCTGGTGATCAGGATATTGCTACCCTGCCCCCCTGCATTGCTATTTTATCAAAATTCAGGACAAGGGACAAAGTCTCTGAGTACCGTAATAGCTGGAGCAACATTTTTCTCATGTTTCTGGGAGCCAGTCAGAGTGCTCACATTCACTGAAGTCTGACTCCTGTGGGAGCGAGACAGCCCAAGGGAAATAAAGCTCCTGGGCCAGTCACTAGGCTCTATTTTTTTATTACTGCTCCTGCAAGAATCTTGTGAGACTCTGTAGAACCAACAATCCAAATATACAATTATTTTTTAACCTTAATTTCTCAAAACCTGCTGAGCAGACATACACCTAATGACAATAGGCATAATCTGCAGACGAAGATCTAGTTTCCTGCCAAATTTGTTGCAATTCCATTCAGCAGTTTTTGCTGTAGCCTTGTCTAAAGAACTATTCATTGAAAATGCATGGTGATTTTGCGTTTTTGGGACCCGCCTTTTTTCAGCTTCTCTTTGATGGATCAGCCCAAAACTTTCCAGGAAGGAGCTGAGGTGGATGAACTGATTTTTTAGAAAGCAGATTTGTTAAACGGGCCCAAAGTTATTAGCAAACCAAATAAAGCTCTTTTTAACTATAACTACCTAGTGGTGACTGCCACTTTATATATATATTCACTGAATAAACCAAAGGTTACAGGGACGTTATAATTAGGCATAGGTTTCACTCAGACAAAACCAGTGAAATTCAGCAGTTATATTTAGCTGATCTAACTATAACTCCTCAATGCAGTGCGTATGACCTCACATATTACATCACTCATGACATGGCCAGTGACATTGATTACATCACTGATGACATCTCAAAGGCTCCCTCCCATTAGTAAAAAGAAATAATAAAATTTAAAATTTAAAAAAAGGCTGGGACACAGGGGATGGGGTCGCTAGGGCCAAATGTAATATTATTATTACTTGTGTTCTATGCTATGGCTAATATTTTTTTCCCAAATAGCAAGCATGCTTCTCACACACAGGTAAGTTAAGTTTATAAATATTATGTGATGGAGGTGCCTCCCAGTCCCATAGTTCCTCGGCCGATTGCTCTACTGGCCCCAAACAGTCTCCTATTTTTAACATTATTATTTATTTCCCAAACTTTTACTGCTCCTTTTTTGAATTATTTTCTTATTTCTACCCATTTCCTCATTTTTTTCCAAATCATCTTTGATCTATCTGATTCTAAATTATTGTTATCCTTGCATTATCCTATTTACTTATTTTCTATATCTCAAGTTTCTGTACTTCAAACTGTCTCTGTACTAGTCAACTTTTCTTCTCCCCTTATAAATTTTGGTGGTACTGTAAGACTCATAGAACCCATACTACTCTGCCATGGAGATTCATGCCCAAGTAAGGTATTCTACGCAGGTTTTTTGAGATGAGAAGGCTTTCTTTTATTTGCTCATGCTCAATCAGTAAATCAAGTGAGTGGCTGTGGTCACGTTTGGGCACTCCAAAGTTGCGTCTTAGCTAGGTCTAGTATTATTAGCAGCAGTTGGTGAACTGATGACCTGCACCATGACTGGAAGGAAGTATGAGGGGAACGACCCCATTGCATTTGCCAACCAAGACCGTATGTCCAGTTGTCCACTCTTATTTTTTTTAAAAACTCAGATTCATCAATAGCTCTGCCAATCCATTACAGTTTGTCTTGAGGCTTTTCAAAAATTACCACCAACAAAATACCCAACCCGATATTTTTGATAAAAGGTACTGTAACCAAATTGTAGTAATGTGTGTGGTTGTATTTTGCTATAAAACAATTAATAGGGAAGGCGTATCTGGCATCTAAAATATGGGTAATCGTTTTCTAGCTGCACCGACTGCTATTGCCGGGGCCAGCAGTGACAGCGCCAGCCAGTCAGCAGATGCAGAAGCGGTAAGGGGTGAGTTAGCGGCAGTGGTGGGCGGTGGTAAGTCATATTGATTGTTTATTGACAATTAATTATATACTCACTGCAAGGGTGTACTGTTGACTTGTAAACTGTTGAACACAGCTCTCTTTAGCATATACAGCAGGAGTTGAGTAATGGCCTCCTATATCTGCAAATCAGCAAAGTTTCATAAAGACCTTTAACTATGATGAGTTGATGGAAAAGGGAAAGAAGGATGGAAGGAGGAAGGAAGGATAGGTGAAATGTAATATGATCGGTAGAAAAGAATGCATGGGTGGAAGGACGCATATATGTGACTGATAGGTAAATGGGTGGGTGAAGGATGTTTGAAAGGGTATATGGGTGAAAGGATGCCTACGTCGGTGGGTGAAAGTGTGTGGGTGAAATATTGTCTACCTGGGTGGGTGAAAGGAATCTTCGGGTGAGTTTGATGGGTGACAGGATGCAAGGGTGGGTAAGTGTATGTTGGTGAAAGGGTTGTTGAGACTGAAATCATGGATGGATATATGGATGGATGGATAGTTTTCAATGGTGAAAAGGAGACTGATTGAGAGAATGTAAAATGGTGAATAGCAAAGCCAAGGGTGAAGAATAATAATACCAGAAGAACAATGCAATGATGAATGGAAATATCCTTGGAATGAAGAATAAACAAGGGATGAGCTTGCTACTCTGGAGTGGCGTTCTTCTCAACTTTACTTGCTTGACATGGTTTTATCAAGGATTTGATTCAAAGGGTTGAGGTGGTATTTCAAACTACTCCCTTGACTCACAGTAGTTTTCAAGCATTACATATATTATGTATATTCCTGCCTACCCACCCATCATCAATAACGTCCCTCGTTCCTTAGCCATGGCATTTCACAAGTGAAGCACATGGTAACCGAACGGATGCATGGTTACTTTGGCTGGACTGCGTTGTTGGCCATGCAATATGCATCTGCTTCAGTTAATGTGTAGGCCCATTTACAAATTTTATGGCAATATAAGACTTAGGGGCCGATTCCGATCTCGGCCGGTAGTGCTCCGAATCGGATTCGGATTTACCGGATCCGATTCGGAGCCCTGTTTCCCGACCGAATCGTACGCGGGTCCAGCCGAGCGAGTACGATGCAAGCTCCCGCGAAATCGCCGACCGACTCGTACGCGGCTTCAACACGCTCCGACCGACTCGCATGGACACGACTCGCACCGCGCTATGGAGACGTTTCCCGGCCGGGTAAGTACGATGCGCGCCGCGAGCAGTCTGACCGACTCGCGCCGTCCGGCTCGAAAAAGCTGTCGTAGCCAGACTTTGGGGGTCCACGTCGGACCCCCCTGTACGCGTAGGCGCGCGAGTCGCACACAGGGGGGACCCATGGGTCCCCCCTACCTGTGCATGTACGCCGCGATGCGCATGGACGCGTACCCGCTGTAGGGGGCGCCCTTGTCCGCATCGCACCCATTGAGTCAATGGGAGCCCGCGTACGCGTTGTACGACCGGCTCCCATTGACTTCAATGGGAGTCCGACCGAATCGAGTCTGATAGCATGCGAATGCATCGTACTCGTCCGGTCGGACTGCTAGGGTCCGATTCGGTCGGAATTCTCTCCGGGTCCGGCTCGGTCGGAGAGATTTCCGGCCGGAATCGGAATCGGCCCCATAGTTGTGCTACCCTTCACTCACAGTGTCCACTCAGTCAATTCCTAGTAAACAACTAATTTCCTAAGTTCCTTCTGTCCCAGCCTTCCGTAAAATGTGAAAAATAAAAACATTGCTTGCATGCGCCACATTCCTCTAGCCAAGAGATTTATTTTATTATGGCTTCCATAACGGATTACGTCTGTTCAAATTTTTCACTTTCACAATTGCCAAACAAAGTGACTCACTAATAGCAAAAGCTTAGCCACTTGATGATGATGATGATCAGTGAAATGTCTACCTACCCGGCCTAATCCCTCTAACTTACCTGCTGCAGAGTAGGTTAATAATTATTTTCCATACTGCCAAGCAAATCTATTTTGTTGGAAACAAATAATGTCAAAGTGTGGCCACGAAGTGTGAGCCCAGGGAGTAAAGTGGAAGTAAGAGTAAGTGCCTTTGCATTTTGTGGATGGGATAGTCTGAGACGAACTTACCAAATACAATATCCTGTTCCTTAAGCCTTTACCTGCACTGTAGTGCATTGCTTTTCCCAACGTCTACTTACGGACAGACAGGAGGACATTGTCTGCATGATTGTTTTTATATAGTACCTCACGTGACGTGATGTATATCATTCATAGTAACTATTCATCTGCCTTGTAGTCAGAGTGAAATTGAAAGGCATTTAACAAAGCATGGCCATGATAAGAATACAATAATTGTCTAGTACATCTGCCCCACCTGCAGACAGTACCAAGGTAACGCAAGTATGCCTAGGGACCAGCTGAGCTACCATGTCACCGTTCATTTAGCTCAACAAGAGAGAGAAGAATACTTGTGTATGCCGTAGTGCATAATGCCTGAAACTCTAATCATATCAAAATTGAATAGCCCGAGGATACCAGCAAATGTTCTGCTACTGTGCCACTATATCATTTTATGTGTTTTGCTAAGAGCATTGTTTACAATTTCCCGTCAGAAAACACTGGAGGCCATCAGGGCTGAATAACTGATGCTGGTGGTCCTGAAGGAGGAAGAGGTTTTAGCAGCAGCTGCAGATGCCCTGGGCCCCAGCCAGGCCCCAGTACCCCCAGCATACAGTCGCTGCGGTCCGATGGCAGCTGCCCGCTGCCATTCCACCACTTCTGCTCTCCCCTAATTCCATGCATTTCAGCACCGCATTATGCAAAGACTGGTGCTATGGAAGCCAGGCAGGAGGAACAGATGGAGACATTGGAGAGTCACATGAACACCATTTAGAAGCTCCTAACCCATTGTATTTGATGGGAGGGACTTGTTGTGGGGAGAGGGTGGGAATGTAGGAGCTGGGGAATTTTCTGGATTTTCTTTATGGACAATTTCATTTTAAGACTTTACTTTGTTTAACACTACTTGGGACTTTGGTTGGGGACAGGGAGAAGGGTGGGCCAGTTGTGGGTTTAGTTTATATTGTTAGGGGAATAACATTTTTATAGTTTTACTTTTTTGGGGTGTTACTGTTTTACTTTGCACTGCTGCCTTTGCCACAGCCAGTTTTTTTAAATCTGCTGATAGTGCAACAATAGAATAGTTATGCAGTATCCTCACTTGTCCTACTACTCCCTTCTCCTAGTCTCTACAGTCTGCAACTATATTAACTCCTAAGAACCGGGAAGGGGAGGTGAATTTTCATTGTATGAAGATTGCAGTTCAACAGTCTCAACCACTGTTCTCTTTCCTGATTAGATGAAGCGAGGACTGAATGGTTTTCCAAGGTGCCATGATTGTGGTAGTAGTAGCATGCTAGTACACTAACAGTGAAGGTCCCACTCCCTCCTAGGCAAACTCAAACTGTAGGATAAGGAGTATTCATTGCATGGTACTAACTAAATTGAAATAAAAAGTAAAAGAGTTAAGGCTGTTATTATATGCAAGCTTTAAAAAAAATTGAGATAGTCACCAGACTAGACTACTAGTACACAAGAAGAGAGACAATAGAGAAAATATGATAATCAATGCTAAATTGAAATAAACAGAACAATGGTGAGCTAGTAAAAGTTACAAAATGAAGTAGGGGAGAGGATATGGCCAAACGGGCTGGGGCGGTCGATCTCAAATCTGGGGAACCGGGTTCAAGACTCTGCAATGGCGCTCAACATCCTGTGATTCTGGGCAAATCACGTAATTTCCCCGTGCCTAACAAAAATTTATGTACCCTTGTGTCACGTAACTGGTGCTCATGTAAAGTGCTCTGATACCCGATACATTCATGTCAAGTTCGTGCTATATAAAACTCCGGGAAAAGAAAAAAAAAAGAAGTGGACTCAAATTATGAAGTGGACAAAGGTAAGCGTTGATGCAATACAGTGCCTGAATGATGATGCTGACAATGATGTTCCTCTGAAAATATAGAAAACTGTTTTATGCGTGCAATGTAAATAATAAATATGGCCAATGTGGGCTATACTGAGAGCTGAAGATCCTCATCCTGCACTGAATTGGTGTTGCTTTCACCACATCCTTCCCACCAAGTGGGTGATCAATTAATGGTGTAAATTATTAAGTCATACTGCAACAAATAACACATCCCGGGGGAAGAGGGTTAGGTGTCCGATGAATGGATTGGAAGGGGGATTTGGGGAAAGGTTTGACAAAGGCAAACACTCCACAAGGACAACATTCTTCTTGGCAATGAGCAGTCAACCATCATAAATCTGTTATGGGAGGAAAAGGAAACCAAGGAATAATGAGTACAGGTAAACCAAACCAAATTGTCCATCTGCCCCCAGAGAGACCCAAGTTACATTATATATCTAAACGTCCTGTGTTACGGAGCTTTGAAAGAAAGCAAGCAAATATATTACAAATTAAATTATCTGTAGGAGTCAAGTGAACAAAACACACAGTTCTAATGATTACTAAAAGAAAAAAAATTATACTGTATTGCCAAATTGGGAGTTGCATCTGCATTCCTCTTAGACTGTCTGTCAGTCTTATGTGCCTGGCGGATGCGGTCCGGTAAGGTAAGCATGAGTGTAATGTTGATTTTCCAGTTTGGTGCAGGGTAAAAGGGCCTCCAGAGTGAAACAAAAATGAAATTGTAAAATCAAGGAGAAAGAAAGAAGTTAAACTTCACAAGGAGTGCACCGATAAGAATCAAAGGCAGCCAACAGAGAAGAGAAGAATAGTCCTTTTTGCACTTATTCATTTATGCATGGTGTATGTATAATTAGATGAGTGCAATTTACAACAAACAAAAATCACAAAAAAGTGGCAGCATGTAACTATCAGTATTAGGCTGATCAAACTTACAACTGTCATCATGATCATCAATTTATCATCATGAATCTTATAACAATAACATGTAGCCTAAATGCACATGCATAATGTGATGATCATGACTAAATGTCTGTCTCCAGTGACCTTCAACAACAGGCCCCCCCATCGAACCACCACTTAGCTTCAAATTTGAGCCAGACAGCACTGAGCACACACACACCTAGCAACATTGCATTTTCCCAATCAAGTAAAATCAGCACACCATTGTCACCACTTGCCACCACTACACAGAATTGGATAGGCCTGTTTAGGCCAAATCATTTGATTTCAGTGAAGTTGAAAACTTCATTCTTCTGGTGGCAGTTCTCAAAGTAGTCATGACCACGTCTTGAGTAATTCCATCATCACTGATCCTCTTCACTTCGAGTAGGGTGTCCAAATCTGTACCGACTGTGTCCCAACTCAAATGCAATAGATCAACCTGTAGTACAATTTTGTTGTTGCACAACAAGAGAAACATTGAGTCATTTTTTGTGAACACTAGACTTGTGTTTGCATTATCTATTCTAAAGGAACTGGTCAGGTCTGACTCTTTGAAGAGTATGCAGCAGAAAACAACTAAACAAAGCAGTGTGGAGTGGGCCCAGTGAAGACATCTTGCTATCTCTCAAAGAGTATGGAAAAAAATTCACTGTCATGGGAAAAAGGATCAGCCGTCGGTAAGCCACCAACATTGTAAATCGTCACAAACGCATTTAGGTGTAATAGTTGCAGATAAACAAACACCTAGTGTCACTAGCTGCTATCACATTAATCATCTAAAAAAACTCACAAACAACAATCACTGAGCATGCAATGCATGCCATTTACCTATTCTTCTAATTCAGGTGTGGTTACCATGGCCGTGCTACATTGCAGATCCATTGTTCACGAAGCAGATATTGGCCAATATAAATCAAATAATGTGGGGCAGTCTGGCCATGGTAATAATAAATTAGGAAAGGATAGATAGGCACGGCCCAGGTTTGGAGGCAGGCACATATTTGTTTGTTTCTCCATCCAATGTACTTGAGGGAAATGGGTGGGGGGATTTCTTCACTGCACTCTGTTGCAACCCCAATCCATCAATAAAATGTGTCTAAGAGTAAGATGTGGGGATGAATTAGCAACCAGACACAAACAAATAAAAGGAAATAATTTTCCCCTAGCTATATCTTTTTTTCTTTGGCGTCAAAGAAAAAAAGAAGATCAGCGATAGAGACTAAGAGAGAAGGTTCTATGGTTATTGGCCCAGGCCTAGTATTCAGGGAAGTGGAGCTCGTCCTCTAACTTTTATTTTATTTATTTATTTATGAAATTTGTTAAGCGCACAAATACCCTTAGGTGTCTCGGCGCTGTGGACGGCTGAATGGAGAAAGACTGAAAAGGGGTGATTTATTGATTGAATAGCCAGGTTTTTAAGTGTTTACGGAAGGAGAAGAGAGTGGGGATGGTTTTAATGTGAATAGGAAGTGTGTTCCAGAGTTTGGCAGTGGCGACAGTGAATCTTCTGTCGCCCCAGGAGGCCTTTTGGTCCTGGGAACAGTCAGCAAGTGTGCTGCAGAGGACCGTAAGGATCTTATCGGCCTGTAGGAGCATAGAGAAGTTTTGAGGAACTCAGGTCCTGTGTTATGAATTGCCTTGTGGGCAATGCAAAGGGCCTTGAACCTTGTTCTGCTCCTGATGGGCAGCCAGTGTAGCTGTCTTAGCACCTTGGATACAGATTTGAACTTAGGGGTGCCTGAGAGAATTCTAGCCGCTGCGTTTTGCACCATCTGCAATCTGTGTAGGACTCTTTCCTGGGCGTTAATAAGTAAACCATTGCAGTAGTCTAGCTTAGACAAGACAAGTGTGCTGATGAGAGTTCTGCCCGCATTCGGTGGAAGGTAAGGTAAGAGTTTTTTATCATCCTGATGGTGAAAAAGGATGAGGAGACGACGGTATTGACGTGATGAATAAAAGAAAGTTTATTGTCAAACATGACCCCTAAATTTCTAACTTTTGTGACGGGAGATGGAGGTAGACCTAACTCTGATGGCCACCAGGAAGGAGACCAGCTGGGGGAGAGATTGCCGAAGATCATTACTTCCGTCTTTTCGGAGTTTAATTTGAGACAATTGTCTGCCATCCAGGTGCTTATAGCAAGCATTCCCTCTTGGAAATTGGCTGAGACTGTTTGACCATCGTTATGGATCTCTAGCACGATCTGTGTATCATCGGCATAGGAAGTTAGTCGCAGGTTGTGGGATTTAATGATCCTGGCCAAGTCCGACACGTATATATTGAACAGGGTCGGACTTAGCGAGGATCCTGTGGGACCCCACATGGCAGTGAAAAGTGAGGAGAGCTGAAGTTACCAAGCTTTACAAGTTGGGTACGGTTAGACAGAAAGGATGTCAGGAGGGCCTTAGCTTTGTCTTTAATACCTATGGCTGAGACACGGTCTATCAGGGTAGAGTGATCGACCGTGTCAAATGCTGCTGAGAGGTCCAGCAGTACCAGGACCGCGGCACCTCCCTGATCCAAGTGTCATCTTGATTTCATCGGATGTCTTGATGAGAGCAGTCTCGGTACTATGGCCCTTCCTGAAGCCAAATTGGGTGTCATCCAAGAGGTTGTTGTTGTCAATATAGGTGGCCAGCTGAGTGTTCATCACTTTCTCGAAGATTTTGGCGGGGAAAGGGAGGCAGGCAATTGGTCTATAGTTCTTGGTATCTGTGGGGTTGAGGTTGTGTTTCTTTAACAGTGGTTTGATGATGGTATTTTTCCAGATGGAAGGGTATGTTCCTGTCGTGAACATTGAGTTGCAGATGTTGGCTAATTTGGCACCTATGATGTCTGGTGTAAGTTTTAGTGTGGTAGGAGGACAAGGATCATTAGGGGATCCGGATTTGATGGTGGATAAAAGATCAGTAATGTACTCTGTGGTGACCTGGCTAAATTCGGAGAAAGTGGGGAGGGGTTATTGATAGTAGGACATAGTTCTGGGGAATTAGGGAGTGTTTTTCTACATTGGATGAGATGGTCTGATTATTGGTCAGGGAGTGTGTTGAAAAATTGGTGTAAATGTGGGTGACTTTTTCTTGAAAGAAAGTGGCAAGAGAATTACAAAAAACTTGCGTGGGAGTTGTGGGCTGGTTAGTCTCTGGTCCTGAAAGCTTAGCAACGACCTGGAATAACTGTTTCGCAGAGTTTTGTGCTGTTTCAATTTGGTTAAGGTAATATTTGCTTTTTTCTGTGATTAAAAGATATTTGTATTTGGCCATTGCTTCCTTGTAACATATTTTCGTTGAGGTGTCATAGTCTCGGCGCCAGTGTCGTTCTTCACCCAGAAGTAGGTCATCTAACACACTACTTCCATGACCTGAGTCTACCTCCTGTCGTACTTCAGGTATGGAGTAATCCAGTGGTATAAAGTGTTGATTCATTTTAATCATGGTTAATCTCTCCATGTTTTGAGGCAAAAGACTGGTCCTTCTCACTGTGACAACGGCACCAGCAGCCCTCAAAACAATAAAAACACGCTCAGTGGAGATACTGGCTACCAGGCAATCCAGATAATTTATTGTCAGCCTGCTGATCACTGGCCATTGGTGCCTCTTCCCATACCCATACACCAATGGGTTTTGATCAAGGTAGACCTCTGTTGGGTCATCCAGATAGGCCTGGACCATACGCTCAATGGTCATTGGTGCTCCACCTTACTCAACCTCTTTTGCCTTTGCCTCTGCACTGGACTCAAGCTTTGCCAGTAAAAACCCTTCAGTTGCAGATTTTGGGGCTAATGCTCCTGTTTTTGATGGTGTTCTTGCTTTTGTTTATGGTTACCGTGAGCCGACAGCACTGCCCTCAGGCTCTGAACTTGAAGGCTGCCCTGCAGAACTTGTGCCCTGGAGGAGTGGGCCTCTAATTCATGGCCATTCTTTTTCTAGCTCACTGGCTTGCTCAGCTATCCGTGTTTTGCATTTTGCAACATCCCTGTCTGAAAAAGGAATGAATGTGGACAGTAATGGTTTGTACCGTGAATCAAGAATTGTGGCACAGATGTAATGTTTGGATGACACAATGTCTCTTTACACCCTTGTATTAACAGATAAGCAAAGGATTAAGCTCTCCACCAAGACATATGCATAATTTTTTTCCTCCACACCTTCGTACATTGCAGACACCTCCTTTAGCTGTTCCTGTAGCATATGCAACAATGGAATAGCTTGGCCCATGGTACTGTCCTCCTTGCTGACTTCCCGTGTGAACACCTCAAAAGGAAGCAGCATCTCAGTCAGGCATTTAACTAGGCCCAATTGGTCCATCTCAATGAGTATGCCTTTCAGAGTTGCATCCCATCTTTGCATGAGATATTCACTGATCAGTCTGTACTGCTCAAACAGGCGTTCAAGCATGTAATAAATCAAGTTCCAACGTTCTAATAAGTTCCAACCTCCTGTATGAGTGCTTCAACTGGCATTCTATTATCACGCTGAATGACCCTCAGATGTATCCGGGCTTTAAATGAATGGCTGAAATGAGTGCAGATTCTTCTGCAGGTGGATAGTAAATTGTTTACTTGTTCTTCTTTTTTGAGGAAGTCCTGTACAATGATGTTGATGCAGTGAGCCAAACACAGGACCCTGAAATAGCCACCATCGGCCATAGCCTTAAGCATATTACTGCCATTGTCCGTGGCAACAAATCCAATGCTAAACCCTCTTGGTCGCAGCCAATCAAAGACCTTGTTCTTAAAGTCTTCCAAAATGTTTGCAGCCATATGGGATTTTTACATGGTGAACATGGATACTGTTGCATGTGAGCTGTATTAAAAATCTCAGCAGTGTCAACACCTGCAGATATATTTTCTCAAGCCCCCTCAGAAAAGATCCTGTGTGAAGTGATGCACATGTAAGCAAGTGGATTGACAACTGGTCCACATGTCTGTCGTCAGGTGGATAGTGTGAACAGCACTTTGCTGCAAAGCTTGTCCAAGCAATTATAGCACAACATGATGTAGTGCTGGAACAGAAACTCTGGCAAAAATGGACTGGCTGGGAACCTTCCATTTCGCACAGATGGCTGTCACAAATTCAAGAAAACCCACCTGTTCCACAAAAGAAAAATGGAGGAGGTCCAGCGCGAACATTTTTGCCAGCTTCGCACTGTACAGACGTGCCATTGGGTGGCTGCGTTCATACTGCCCCTCCGGCCTAAACATGCCAGGAATAGTAGCCTGGATTTTTTTCTTTTCTGGTACCACTGATCCAGGTGACTTCTTGAGAGCAGACAGTGGTAGGCTCAATTTGCGTTTCAGCAAGGGCAGTCACTGTCCTCTTCTGCCTTAGTTTCTCAACCTGAGTCTTGTGCCATTGTGATGTTGCTGATGTCGATACTACTTCACTGCTGGGGAGAGGGCTGCTTTGCGTAATGAAAATGTCTTCCTTTTCTTCACCTTACACCATGATTGGATTCCCTGTTCAGCCTTTCAAGCCCTTCACCAACAACACTTTAAGTTTTTGGGTTGCTAAGGTGTACCCCCACTGGATCATATGGGGCTTTCTCAGATGGGTTGTTTGGCCCCCGTACCATAGTTTGTACCAAGCTTACCCCGACTAAAACTTTCTCTGCAAATGGAGCATATGGCAATCTTCACCTCCTTCTTGTTAACCTTAAAGAAGTCCCAAACTGGGGTGGCCTACTTTTTTGCATGTGTGTCACTGCCAATGTTGGATTAACTGGCAGTAGTTGGGCATTTTGATGTTTGACTCTCTGCAGTACCTACTTTTACTGAGGTGGTTGTGGACGTAGGTCGCTGCTGGTACTTTTCAAATATGGCATTTGGTGGTGGTGGTAGTGGTGCAGGTATCTGAAGTACCACATCCATCCCAGCAAGTTGGGACAGGGTAACGTCGGTCTCTACTAGTGCTGGGCTAACATCCATGGCTCGTTGTCCTCCTCCTCTTCTACATCTGCCTCCATAACTCTGAGGCTTTCAGGAACCTTCCTTTCCCCTAGCCTCGTCTTGTGGCGTCTCTCACTCTTAGACTTAGGAAGGATCCAAGTGGTGTCTAAATCATCAGAAGGGGGCTTGGAGAAGAAGATGATGCACTAACCCCCTTTTTCCTGGTTTACCAAACCACTCCTAGAATCCAAGCGCTCTTGCCGACAACTGGAAAAGACATGGAGAAACATCAAAACTCAGGAAACACACACCGGCTACAAAACAGCCACAAAGAAGAATTCTCCTCCAAGACAGAATCCCCTCTAATGCCCACAACTCCAAGGAACACTTGGAGAGGGGAGAGGATGTGGCCTAACGGCTAGGGCGGTCGACCTCGAAGCTGGGAACCAGGTTCAAGTCTCGGCAGAAACGCTCAACATTCTGTGATTCTGGGCAAATCACCTAATCTCCCTGCGCCTAACAAAAAAAAAAAAAATGAATTTGTCCATCAGTAACATAACTGGTGCTCATGTAAAGCGCTCTGATACTTTCGGGTCTAGTTCGCTCTATATAAAACTCCACAAAAAAACACCTTCTTCTCCATCATACAGGATTTTGCCAAACTCAACAGCGTAACAACAGACGTCCCCCTCACTAGAACCTCTGCAACAGACTCAGCTCCTTCTTCCACCTCAAGATCAAGACACTCTACATTAACTTTGACGACCAAGACCTCTGCACCGCCTCAACCCCCAGCGACGCTACCCAACAGACCCTACTCACCTGGACCCCACTCATGACAGAGGACACCCTAAAGACCATAAAGAGCTTCCACTTCAGACCCCTGCCCACCACACATCTTCCATAGGGCAGCCATTGCACACGAGTTACGTTGAACCATCAACTGCTGCCTCAAGACCACCACGTTCCCCGGCAACTGGAACCACGCCAAAGTCAACCCCTTCCTGAAGAACCCCCCTAGACCCAACGGACCTCAACAACTTCAGGCCCATCTTGCTGCTTCCTTTTGCAGCCAAGGTCCTCAAAAAGGCCATCAACACCCTGCTAGCATACTCCATCAAAGCCTAGACAACTCCTATTCTGGATTTCACAGCAACCACAGCACCGAGACCACCCTCCTCGCCACCACAGACAACATCCGTGCCCTCCATGACCGAGGCCAAATGGCAGCCCTTATCCTCCTGGATCTATCAACAGCCTCTAACACCATCTCCCACCGCACACTAGTCACCAGACTCCACGATGCCGACATCCAAAGAAAGTCGTAGACTGGATACGCTCATTGCTCATGGGCAGAACACAGAGAATAAGACTCCCACCCTTCCTCTCAGAACTGACAGAGACCAGATGCAGAGTTCCCCAAGGATCCTCCCTCAGCCCCACCCTCTTCAAAGTCTACATGGCCCCCCTCGCAACCATTGTCAGAAACCACGGGCTCAACATCTTCTCCTATGCCAATGACACCCAACTCATCCTCTCCCTAACCAAGGAACCTGACGTCACCAGGCACAGCTTCCAAGTAGGGATGACAGCCGGCGCAACATGGATGAAGAACAGCTGCCTGAAACTCAACTCAGAGAAAACAGAGGTCCTCATCCTTGTCTCCACCTCCTGCCATGGGACGACACCTGGTGGCCCCTGCCATCGGAAACCCACCCACCCCGACAGACCATGCACTTAACCTCGGTATCATACTGGACTCATTGCTCACTATGAATCTACAGATCAATACCGTCTCCTCTGCATGCTTCAACACCCTCCGCATACTATACAAAACACTCAAATGGATACCCCCTGATTCCAGGAAAGCGGTCACTCATGCCCAACTTCACCTGCAGACTCGACTACAGCAACGCCCTCTATGCCGGAATCAACAAAGCTCCTCCGCAAACTCCAGACCATCCAGAACAACACGGCCAGACTAATCCTCGATATCCCATGGTGCAACCACATCACCCAACACCTTTGTGACCTCCACTGGCTCCCCATAGAAAGAAGAATAACTTTCAAGCTGCTCACACACGCCTACAAGGCCCTCCACACCATCGGACCACAATACCTCAACAGCAGTCTCTCCTTCCATTCCCCCAAGATAAAACCTCTGATCAGCCGACCTCGCCTAGCCACCGCCCTACACTTCTACAGGAACAGAGCAGTTGGAAGGTCCTTCTCCTATCTCGCAGCCAAGACCTGAAATGACCTTCCCCTTAACCTCCGGCAAAGCCCGACACTACACCAATTCAGGAAAGACCTCAGGCCCTGGCTTTTCAAATTACACTAATGGAGCTGCATACACACACCACCCACCCCCCAGCGCCTTGAGACCCTAATGGGTGAGTAGTGTACTCTACAAACCTTACATAAAGCTCAACACACAAAGAGAGGACAAGGCAAGAAGTCCTGCACCAGTCAAAGTACCTTGTCTAGGATATATTTCCTATCATGAGATTGGTGCAACGGGCCTGGGACATGACCTCCATATGCCCCAAAGAAATGACATACAAATCACTTCAACAAATTAAACAAGGGTTGGCCCAGCACTCAAATAAGTGGAAATATGAGTAATGATTGTTAATAAACCATATTCACAATACAAAAGAGAGCAATCCGTCAAAATCTTCCCATTCAAAAAAGGCACTTGTAGATTTTGATTGTAGGTACAAAATTTCTTTTATTCTTTATTGGAATGCAAATTTCTTAAAAATTCACGATCGCCGATGCGTTTTGTCCTCATGCGGACTTCTTCAGGGATAAAATATGTACAAACACACAAAACAATATTTACAACACATACTAACAATATTGCAACATAACTCACAAAAGAACCAGACAAAATATGGCTCCACAAAAGAGGTGGTCATTTATGCCATTACAATGCACAGACACAGTTCTTTGCATACAAAGGAAGACCACTACTAGACACAAAAGTTGACCTAAATGCACAAACCAACATTGTTGTATGAATATAATATTCCAAAAAACAGAAGGGAAAAACACACAAAAAAAAGCGCAAAGAAACCCAAATTATTGCAGTTGGTTTTACTCTACAAACCCTGATTGATTGATTGAGCTCAAGTTTAAATAATTGAGACCTAACTTAATCTCGTAACGAATAGCAACATTATTACATAAAAAGGAATACAATCCACTCCAATTAATAGTCTACTTTCTCACAGTCTTAATGAGCCTGATCTAAAACATGGCTTTGTGGTGACTGAGGTAAGGCCATAATATAGATCAGGTGTGATACTGATATTTCAGTATTTTGAGTGAGTGAATGCCTTGAGATATTTTATCTAGTTGTTTTGTGTAGCTTCTGCATGTGTTCAAAATCATTGTATCTCTGTGTTCTATTGAGACCTGATTTTGCCTACAGGGTGGGATCATATATTGATGATTATACCAGAATTATTTTCCTCAAAGTACATGGCGAGGTTGTTTGAAGATGTGGCCAATACCTTCTTCCACAGCATATGGTTTTGTTTCTCATGAAGCAAGTGAAAACCTTGATACAAAATCAGCTGGCTTCCTATCTGTGTCCAGTTGATTTAGTAAAGATAACTTTTAATTTTGCAGTCATATCCCCTATCATTTAATTACTATGTTCATTGTTACATTAAGATTTCTGAAGATGGTGAGTTATGCTTTATTGCAATAGACAAAGCGATTAAAAAGTTCACATTCCCAAACAACTGCCAGACTTCCCATTTCTACTTCAAAATAAGGTTGTTCAGGACTCAAGAGGCTGCTGCTGGCATACGCTACGACTCAATGAGAAGCATTTTGATCTGTGTCCCTCTGAGATTTAGGCGCGCATAGGCCAATACAACTCATGTTTTGCTACAATTTCTGTATTCAGAGTAAGATCAAAGTATACAAACCGGGAGGGGCAAAACAGGAAGGTTTGCCTTGGGAACCTTTTTTCCAGTTGGCTAGGGAATGTACAGGAGCCACCCCCACTGACTGACGAGTGCACTGACCAAAAGTAGCATCACATGACTGACTCCTGAGAATACTTTCTGGACATGGGAAGAACAGAAATTTAGTTGACCTACTGTCTGTAACCTATGAGGAGACCTGAAGGGTTAGATCAGTTCTCGCTTAAACCCATCACTAAGAAGTGGTCCTTTGGCTGACCCACTTTGTAGCTCCACGGGACATAACATAACAGAACTAATTTTTCCTGGAGTGACCAGTGAACCATTGACATCTGGAACTGGACTTGACCTTGCTGGTGGTAGTTCACTGACTCAACAATATCGACTCAACAAATACAGAGCTACAGATTTATCGAAAATTTAATACAGTTAAGAAAAATATCAATACATATACTATATAAAAGTCACTAATATCGTTCACATAAATATTGAAGTCAAAGATATCTAATCTAACATATATTGAAAACAAAAATGTTGGCAACAAAAATATTGTGACTTATAACTAACCATAGACTATCTCGAAAATATCAAAATGAACAATATCAAATACATAATATATCATTAAACCAAGTAAAAGGTACCTACAAAATGCAGTATGGCAAAATGACACACATGCAGCAGAACCAGAATACATTAAGCATGGTGATGACCATGGCAGCCTGAATTCAAGCCTGGAGGAAATAGGAACAACTGAAATAGGAACTCTGACCTCCTGGCCAGGGAAACTGCTCTCCCCTCATGCAGCTCCATTGTTGCGCAGTTGCCCTCAGCACCTCTCTGCTTGTAGGTAGGTGTTTGAGGTCCTCCTCCTCCCGCAGGCTCCTGCTCGCGCCTCATCCCTGGTGGTCCAGCAGGAGAGTCTTGCTCATCTGCTGGTCTGCTCTGGCAGCCTTTCTGTTTGTTTTCCCTGCTTTTGTCTGTCTGTGCACTGTTTGTCTGTCTGTGCCTAATTGACCATGTGTGCAGTTTGTGCCTCTTTGTCTCTTGCACCTTGTTAATTTTTGTGCCTTTGTCTCTTGTGCCTGTGTCTTTTTGTACCTCTGTCCCATGTGCCTCGTTTTATTTTTTTTGCCTCTGTCTCTTGTGCCTTCTTGCCTTTCTGCCTTTTTGTCTTGTTTTTCTGATTTATTGCCTGTTTTTCACTGCTGCCGCTTTCGCTCCCTGTCCAGCGGTTGCTGCCCCCGTGGCCCCTCCCTCCCAACCTGTTCCAGCACCCCCACCTCCCAGATGATCTTCCTACCCTTGACCCCTACTGAATGGTGGCAGCTGCGCGTCCTTGCGCCGCTGGCGTGCCAAAGGCGCACCAAAGGTAAGACCGCCTGCACCCGTCCGTGACCAGCACCAGGGACCCTGGTCCTCCGACCACCCACTGCTACGACTCAGCAACCCTCCATGCACGCAACCCTTGAAGAAACAACTGCCAGCTGTTAACGCCGAACACCACCCAAGGCCAGTTCTCCTGCTGACACTGCCGCTACACCTTCACCCACCTCTGGACCACCACTGCTACCTCCAACCCACCGGACGGCAGCGAGCCAAAACCATTGAGCTGCATCCTCCTCGATGTACGCTCCCTACACAGACATGCAGTAGAAATCTGGGACCTCCTCTACACCCTATTGCCCGTTGTCATCTTCCTCACAGAGACCTGGATCAATGCCAGCTCAGCACCCCACATCGCAACAGCCATCCCGATGGGTACAAGATCCAGAGTAAGGACTGCCGCAACCACCCTGGAGGTGGACTCACCATCATACTCAAAAACTCCCTCCGACTCACTACAGCCAGCACTAACGACTCCTCATCCCCCATGGAACACCTCCATTTCCAGATCCATATCAACCCCAGAACGACTCTACGTGGCACCCTCGCCTACAGACCTCCCGGACCATACGCCACATTCACCACAACCTTCATAGACCTCATTGGGTTCCACACCCTTGCCTCCACGGACTACGTAATGCTCAGATACCTGAATTTCCACCTCGACAACCTCCGCAACCCTAACTCCACCACCCTCCTGGACAACCTTGCAAACATCGGACTGAAACAGCTCTTACCACCCCTGTCCACAAGGCAGGACACACCCTCAATCCCATTTTTGCAGGAGGAAACATCATTTGCTTCAGCAACACCACGCAACCCCTCTGAATTGACCACCACTGTGTTTACTTCTAATTTTCTAAACCAACAGCACACAAGCCCACACCACACCCCGTGATGGAACTGAAGCAAGATCACTGAAGAGCACCTCAACTCCACCCCCAACCACGCTCCTCCACCCACCACGAACGACACCAACTCTGCAGCCAACAAACTCCACAGATGGAACACCGACTGCGCAAACAGGGTCACCCCCTCTCCAGAATTCCGACAGACAACACACCACGAAAGCCACCCGGTTCACCACTGACCTCCGAGAGTCCAAGCGCATATGCCGGTGACTCGAGAAAGCATGCAAGAACAGCAAAAACTCAGAAGAATGCACCGCCTACAAGATTGCCATGACAGATCACCACCAACTCATCAGATCCACGAAGAGGAACTTCATCCAGGTCAGAATCCTCTCCAACTCCTGCAACTCTAGTGAACTCTTCATCATCATACAAGAATTCACCAAACACCCCAGCGAAACCTCTGATGCCCCTCCCTTCCAAGACCTCTGCAACAAACTCGGCTCCAACTTTGACGAACAGAACCAAGGCACTGACACCACACCTACCACCGGCAATGCCACCCAGCCTACCATAACTGCCTGGACCCCTGTCACCACAGAAGACACTGCTAAGACCATGTGGAGCATACACTCAGGAGCCCCCCCTGACCCTTGCCCCCCACACATCTTCCACAGAGCCACCTCCGCTATAGCATTCATACTACGACGTACTATCAATTACACCCTCGAAACAGGTATGTTCCCCAATGACTGGAAATGTGTGGAAGTTAAGCCCCTCCTCAAGAAGCCCTCCACAGATCCGATGAACCTCAAGAACTACAGACCCATCTCTCTCCTCCCCTTTGCAGCCAAAGTCACCAAGAAGATTGTCAACAACCAGCTCACAAACTTCATAGAATCCAACTCAATCCTCGACACTTCCCAATCCAGAATCCGCAGCAACCACAGCACCGAGACTGCCCTCCTAACCACCATGGACGACATCCGCACTCTCCTCGACCAAGCCCACAAGGCTGCCCTCATTCTACTAGACCTCTCAGCAGCCGTCAAGACCGTCTCCCACCGTACACTAACCGCCAGACTCCACGATGCTGGCATACAGGGAACAGCCCTAGACTGGATTCGCTCCTTCCTCACTGGCCAAACTCAAAGTAGCAGACTCCCGCCCTACCTCTCCGAACCCACAGAGATCAGCTGTGGAGTACCCCAAGGAACCTCACTCAGCCCCACACACTTCAACATCTACATGGCCCCCCTTGCTACCATCTTCAGAAAAAAACATACTCTGCATAGTATCCTATGCTGACGACACCCAGCTCATCCTCTCCCTCACCAAGGAACCCGACATCACTAAACATAATTTCCAGGAAGGAATGAAAGATGTCACATCCTGGATGAGCAGCAGGTGCCTGAAACTTAACTTGGAGAAAATGGAGGTCCTTGTCCTCACATCCACCCCCTCCACATAGGACAACGCCTGGTGGTCCACTGCCCTCGGCAACCCTCCCACACCCATAGACCACGCCCGCAACCTCAGCATCATACTCGACTCCTCCCTCACCATGAACTGACAGGTCAACGTTGTATCTTCCATGTGCTTCAATACCCTCCTCATTCTCTGCAAGACCTTCAAATTGATCCCCCTGAATCCAGAAAGACCGTCACCCACGCACTCATAATCAGCAGACTGGACTACGGGAATGCCTTCTACGCCAGAATCAACAAATCTCTAATCCTCAAACTCCACAATGCCACAGCCAGACTCGTCCTCAGCATCCCACGACAAGACCACATCACCCAGCACCTACGAGACCTCCATTGGCTCCCCATCAAAAAGAGAGTAACCTTCCAATTGCTCACACATGCCTACAAATCCCTCCACAACACCAGACCCCAATACCTCAAAAGAAAGAATCTCCTTCTACGCACCCAAGAGAAACCTCAGCTCCACCGGCCTTGTCCTGGTGGAAATCCCACACATCCGTACAGCCAGAACGGGAGGAAGAGCCTTCTCCTACATCAAGGCCAAGACCTGGAACAAAATCCCCCTCAGCATCAGTCGAATCCCCACACTGCAGGCATTCAGGAAGAGGCTCAAGACCTGGCTCTTTGGATGAGATGGAGCTGCTTTAATCACCCCTCCCCCAAGCGCCTTGAGACCCTCACTGGTGAGTAGTGTGCTTCACAAATCCCTGATTGATTGATTGATATAAAAAATCTATGTCATCAAGCCTGTCGCCAAACACTGACGAAAGGGAAGATCATAGGATAGCCCGCTAATTATGTAATGGTAACTCAACATCAAAAACAATTCTCACCACTACATATCAATGAAGAGAGTGGCACAATATCCTCAACAGTGGAAATAGCATTGAACTATTACAGGCTGTTCCCTACCTAGCAAAAATAACTTTTGCAGACATAGAATCTATTGAATTTATAGGACCAGTGGTTAATAAGGTTAATAAGGTTCAAGACTCACCAAGGACCCCCACACTGCCAAAACCAACCTCCACGAAGGAATGAAGGCCGTTGCTGAATGGATGAGGAACAGCCGACTGAAGCTGAACTCGGACAAGACAGAGGTCCTCATCCTCGGATCCACCCCTTCGGCCTGGGACGACTCCTGGTGGCTGACCGCACTGGGAACCGCCCCAACACCCACCGACCACGCACGCAACCTAGGGGTCATCCTCGACTCCACCCTCTCCATGACTAAACAGGTGAACGCCGTCTCCTCCGCCTGCTTCAACACCCTCCGCATGCTCCGCAGGATCTACAAGTGGATCCCCACTGAAACGAGAAGAACGGTCACCCAGGCCCTCGTCAGCAGCAGGTTGGACTACGGAAACGCCCTCTACGCAGGAGCCTCGGCCAAACTCCTGAGGCGGCTCCAACGCATCCAGAACGCCTCTGCACGCCTGATCCTCAACATCCCTCGCCACAGCCACATCACACCCCACCTGAGAGACCTGCACTGGCTCCCGGTCAACAAGAGGATAACCTTCAAACTCCTCACCCACGCACACAAGGCACTCCACAACACCGGACCAACGTACCTCAACAGACGACTCAGCTTCTACACCCTCACCCGCCAGCTCCGCTCCACCGACCTCGCCCTCGCCACTGTCCCCCGCTTCCGAAGAGCGACCTCCGGTGGCAGATCATTCTCCCACCTCGCCGCCAAGACCTGGAACACCCTCCCCATCCACCTACGGCAGACCCAAGACCTGCTGACCTTCAGAAAACTCCTCAAGACCTGGCTTTTCGAGCAGTAGCATCATTCCCCACCCCAGCGCCTTGAGACCCTCACGGGTGAGTAGTGCGCTTTACAAATTACATGATTGATTGATTGATTGATTGATTGAAGACTCAATGCTTGTTACGTGGGCATGCAGTCTTATGGCAAAACTGGCACTTCAAGAAAAAGACTGCCTACTGGCCTGGGGTATCAAAATTTCAATGCCCCCTTAACCTGCCTATATAGCAGCTTTTGCCTTAACAAAACATGAATCAACATTTCATACTTTAGGAAACGTTAAACAAACGTACTTGATCTTGAAAAAGCCACCAAAGGTACATCCACTACAACATCCCTACATCAAAAAAACAAGTTTCTATCAGAACAAAATGGGTGGATGAAGTTAAAAATAGGCTGGCTAACTGAAGGCTTGCATGGTAATAATTGTTTATGACACCACAAGGTTCACAAAAAAAAATCTCTAACATCCTCCAAAGTAGCAACTTTAAGCATATGCTCTTGGAACATCAATGGTGCTCAAACTAAAGGTTAGAATAAAAACCTTACAGACCTTCTGAAAGATAACCATATATTGAGCTTGCAGGAGACATGGGTATTACAACCATCCCCAGTCAACAGCAATTTAGTTTTTTTCTCCTCTGCTGTAGCAATAGCACTGCAGTTAGAAGTTGGGCAGGTGAACTCGGAAGATGAAAACACCTTAATAATAAAGCTAACAAACTGGCATAAAATCAGTAATAACCCTCTGTTCCTGGTTAATCTCTATATTCCTCCAAACTCAAGAACAAGCACTCAAACTTTATCAGAACTTCTGAGTATAATTCTTGCTAGTTCCCAAGAAGGGCCACTCCCAGATATTTTGCTAATGGGAGATTTCAACATGAACCTGCTGAACCCTTTTAGATTAGATGAGCAAATACATCATCAGGACTATCTGTAGTCTATCCCAATACAGTCCAAAAGGGACACAAATAAAAGGTCAAGAGGTGCAAAGGCAATGACACTAGTAAAATAATTTAAAACCCTTGTTTTAAGAGTTCTAAATGGGAGGTATCAGCAAGACTCTCCCCCACAGTGAGATATAATTCCACATCCACAAATTCCACTTTAGAATATACTGCTGCTGGTCTCCTGCTCTTGCACCATGTTGCATCATTCGAGATTTTGAAAATGAGCACCAGCGGTCAGGGTCAGGAAAAAAACTGAAATTAGTCCTTAAAACTGTCTACACCAGAAAGCGACCATCCTACCCGGGGAACTTAGTACTTCTAACTACGGAGGCTCAGATGGTCAAAAGACAAAAAATGCAGAATTAAAGGCACAACTCAAACTGTAGAAAATTATTGCTTTAGTAAAGATTCACTGAATCCAAAGTGGTCTCTCTTCATTGAAAAATAAAGGATAATCAACAAATCATCAAGTGCACACTGCCAACCAGAAGTACAGCAAATTTAGAGGAACAAAGGAAAATTAAACTATTAGCATTTTGTCATGCAGTTAGAAATGAGCGCAATCGCTCCTGTTGATGCACCAAGAAATATACGGGTGCCCAAGACCTCCGATGAACCTTTAATACTATAAATAAAAATGACCTGAATGTACTATGGGAAGAAAAATCAAAGGGAAAACAAATTTCTTCTACAAAGGTTTTATGTCTCTCGAAAAAGAAAATCTCAAGGGATGTCTATCAATTTAGTCAATGGCTTGAATCAAGCACCACCCTCTGAAATTAGCTCAAGTCTAACTGAGGCCAGTTGGGTAAAGTATTTGAATGAGCACTTTAAATTCACTATATCCACATACTGAGATTCCTGGCATGAGGGCATAGTCATATTCCCAGGTATAAGCTCCATATTATTTCTCAGATGATCAAATATGCAAGGTAATGCAAAGGTGCAGAAAGGATGGGGCCCCCAGACTGAACAGGCTACTGCAAGCTCTTTTTAAATCAAACATAGCTTTCTGGGCAAGTATTGTAACACCAGTTTATAATATAACATCAGTTTATAACTCTGCAGTGTAGAACAGATTATCCCAGAGTCATTGAGGGGATCAATATTTAATAACATTTTCAAGGATGGCAAATGTGTAGAACAGATTATCCCGAGTCATGGAGGGGATCAATATTTAATATCATTTTCAAGGATGGTGAATGGCAACAGCCCGAAGATTATCATTTAATCACCGTCCACGATGTCAATGCCAAAAATGTTGCCAGCCTGTTACTTATAGATCTATTGAGCTGGGCGAAGGAAAATAAAAGTGTCCCCCCAAACCAAACAGGTTTTCCCAGGGGGCTGGCACAGCAACTAACTTACCGGTTTTATCATTAACAATGGATAAAGTAAAACTGAAGAAACAGTCGCTCTATTTATGCTTCGTGGATTACATGTCTGCTTCTGACTGCGTGACTCAAAATCTCTTCTGGCAATAGCTATCACTTTGGGGCATCCCAGCCCATCTTTTAAAAGCGAACCAGCTGCTGTATAAAAACACTTGGGACAGGGTGATAATTGGAGGTGGATCCATGCTATCAAGGAAAATACAAACATTTCAGGGACTAAAACAAGGCTGTGTTTTAACATCATATCAATTTAATTTTCTTTAGCAGATCTCCTGACTAAACTGGATGCAGTAAACTAACACAACAATAGGAGCAATGGTCAATTTGAACTTAGTATATGCCGATGAATTTATTCTGATTAGCCAGACAGGCTTGGTGTGTATTTATCAACTAACGGCATGGCAGTTAACTTAAAGAAAACAAAAGTTATAGAAGTGAGCTGTAGAATATACACAGGCATAAATGGTATTTAGGTAGAAAACAACTGGAGCAGACAATGACATATAGATGTCTGGGCATTCGTTTTGATGACTGGGTCACATCCAAACAGCACTGGAAGAATTTAAAGTCAAAAGGAATCTCCAAGACCCTGGCTTTTGTCTGATCCAAGTTTCACACCTTCACTGAAAGTTATTGCAGCCAAACATATTCCAAGTGTTACGTATTGAAGTGAATTACTTTGCAGCACAGATTTAGCAATCATAAATGTAATCTCATCAAAAGTATTTAGATCACTGTTCTACCTTTCTCCGAATGCATTCCCAGCCCAGATTAGACTGGAGTTTGGCTTATCTAATCAAGTATTAGCAATGAAAGGGGCCTATGTAAAAACCTGGAACAGAAAAGGTCATCCTGTGAAAGTCAGCTATGCGAAGCTTTGTGTAGGAAGTACAAATTAATGACTCTGCCCCTGCCCACCTCTGTCTTGATTCATCAATTAAGGAGCTAGGAGTTCAAGCAATATGGGAAAACTCCCCTCCCCAGCAACTTAAAAAAAATAGTCAATATCAAAGTAAAGAAACTATCACTTCTTAATGATAAAGAGTCATTAGCCTGTAGATCGCATGCTTGGCCAGTGAAAAAATGTACTCAAGTTCCGATCATATTTAGAGGCTGAGTGTTCTAAAAATTAGAAAATAGACTTTATGTATCACTGTTTTAGCCTATTTTCAGTTCTGTATATTATCTGGTAAGATGACTTCTAATATATATACACATCCACTCACTCACCCATACAACCACTCAGACACCCAGTCACTCACAAATATATATATATTAGAAGTCATCTTACAGGATAATATCCAGAACTGAAAATAGAGCGAGTTTGACTTCCTAAGGTTTAATAGACTTATAAGATGCTTAAAACTTCATTGAGAGACATTTAGAAGTGTAATATATCTTAATGTATATAATTGAAAATAACATACAGGAGAGAGTTTCAAGCCTTTGACAAATTGGGTAAGAAAAAGATTAGAGTGCAGATAAGACTTCTAAAATAATCAGTGTAATTGTTGTTTACATTTAAGGTTATGTTCTCATCCAACTGCAGGTTGAGAATTGAGCTATTTGTAATTAGATGTCATTAATGAAGAAGACAATGAAGTGGTAGAAGTCTCCCACAGCGTCAAGGGCAATCTCTGTTATCTTATCCACTTCCCCTTACCCCCTGCTGCTGCTTGGAGCTGATAATTAATGAGTTTAGTGAATTTCTAAGGTTTTTAAAATGCTAGTTCCTAACTATAACGTCCCTGAAACCTTTGGGTTTTTTCAGTGAATATATGTATATGATGTCACTGAGCATGTCATGAGTGATCTAAAATGTGATGTCATCAGCAGTGCATTGCGGGGGTGTGAGTTATAGTTAGCTCAGCAAACTAAGCCGGCTGAATTTCACAGGTTTTGTACAAGTGAAATGTCAGCCTAACTATAACATTCCTGTAACCTGTGTATTTTTTTGTGAATTTCCAAGGTTTTTTAATGCTAATTCCTAACTATAATGTCCTTGAAACCTTTGGTTTTTATTTTAGTGAATTTCTAAGGTTTTTTAAACTAGCAGTCATGTTTGCAGAGTGATGGAGAAAAGGGGCTGGGCCTCCAACCAGCTCTCTAAGACTTACAGGAGGTACCAGGAGGGCTTCTTGGCCCCCAAGATGCCTCTGGAGTAAAGTGGACTTCATCCCCCAACCAGTAGTGCACCAGGAGGCTCGTTTGCAGAGTAGTGGAGAAAGGGGGGTGTGGCCCCCAAAAACCTTTTAGCAATCCACCTGTGTGAGACTTACTGGAGGTACAAGAGAAGTATTTGGCCCCAAGGACGTCCTTGTGGGCCATCAACACTTCCTGTTACCTCCAGTAAGTCCCATACAGCAGGATTGCTGAGTTCTTATACCAGGCCACGTCCTCTTTCTCCACCATTCTGCAAACGCGCCTCCTGATGAGCTCTTGGTTGGGTGATGAAGTCCCCTTCGCTGCTAGGGGTCCTTAGTGGCCAACTAGCCTACCTGTTGCCTACAATAAGCCCCACATAGTGGGATTGCTGAGAGGCGGTCACAGGCCATGCCCCCCTTTCTCTACCACTCTGCAAACGTGCCTCCTGGCGTGCTCTTGGTTGGGGGGATGAAGTCCACTTTAGTCCTGAGGCTCTCAGGACGCAAAGGGACCTCATCGCCCCACCAGCAGTGCACTGAGAGGTGCGTTTGCAGAGTGGTGGAAAAAGGGGCGTAGCCTCCAGCTACCTCTCAGCAATCCCACTGTGGGCTAGTTGGCTCCTAAGGACCCTCAACAGCAAAGGAGACTTTATCCCCCAACCCAAGAGCGTGCCAACAGGCACCTTCGCAGAGTAGTGCAGAAAGGGGACATATCCTCCGGCGAGTTGCCGGCTTTGTTTTTTTATTTTAGGAAGGGGGCTGTGTGGCCCCCCTTACTTTGATCTGTTTTGTGCCCCGGGGACCCCATCTCCCAGGGCCTGACCCATTTTTTTTAAATAAAAAAGGAGAGGGGCTGCGTGGCTTCCATCCTGAGGCCAATTTCAGCCCCGGGGACCCCATCCCCCGTGGCTAAGCCTTTCATTTTTTGTTGTAGGTCAGAGGGGAGGGGGACCATGCGGACCTCCTCCCCAGGCCGATTTCAGCCCTGGGGACCCCATCCCCTAGGGCATGGGCATTTTTGTTTTATTTTCAAAGGAGGGGGGCCGCTCGGACCCCCTCCCAGGCCATTTTTGGCCCGGAGGACCCCATCCCCCGGGTCCAGGCCATTTAATTATGTATTTTTTTTATTAAGGAGGGGCCCGCGTGGCCCCCCTCCCTACGCCGATTTTGGCCCCAAAAACCCCATCCCCTGGGGCCCGGCAATTTAAAAAATAAAGGTAGTGGCCAACTTAGGCCCTGGGTACCCCATCTGCCGGGGCATGGATAGCTGTGTGGGGACCGTGAGGGGAGCCTGAAGGCTCTTGTAGTCCTGGCTGGCTCCCGCCTCTTGTGGGAACTGGCATGGCTTTTTACCAAGCTCCCTGGGGTAAAGTGCAAAGTATACTCACTCTGAACAAGCGAGAGCAAAGTGCTCTCGCTTGTTCAAAGTAAGCACACTGTTTGCTATGGGACGGCAGGAGCAGTGCTCCCCCATCCCATAGCAAACTGCAATGTCCTGGTGTTAGGCACCCCGGGACATTGCTGGAGCCGGCCCTGGGGGTGGCGGTCCCCAGGGCCATTTATGGGTCTAGGAGGGGGCCGTGTAGCCCCCCTCATATTATGAAAGTAGCCCGGGGGGGTGGTAGTCCCTGGGGCTGTGTGGGGGGCAGGAGCGCCCCACACTTTATTTTTACCTTAGCAATGTGGAGGTGGCGGTCTCCGTTGCTTTGTGGGGGGCAGGATCCTCCCATGTATAATTATCTAAATAGCCCCAGGGAGATGGCGGTCTCTGGGGCTGCGTGGGGGGCAAGAGCCCCCCACACATTTTTTATCACTATAGCCCTGGGTAGCAAGCGGTCCCTTGGGCTGCAGAGGGCCCTCATAGCCCCCCTGCATTCAATGAATAAGCCAAACCCCGGGGAGGTGGTGGGCCCTGGGACTGTGGGGGCCAGCACAGGCCCACGCTTCTCATTTTTTAATTGCCCCCGGGACCTGGCCCACCTGGGGGCTTGAAGGAAACAAAGCGCAGGAGTCTGCCCTTCATTTAAAAAAAAAAAAGAATGTTGTTCGTATTTGTGGATCTAACGCAAATCCCACCAGAAAAAAAAATATGTTTTTTTGGGCCATGGGGGTCCCTGTGGGTCCCCCTGAGCGGGTCTAGGGTGTTTCTACCCTGCCCCCTTTCATGTTATTTTTTACTTTTTTTTACCTTTTTTCTAGTGAGTTGGTTCAACAGAGTTTTAAGATGGCTGCCAACACTTCCTGGTTTGAAGTGTTGGCAGCCAATCAGATTGCAGGCACAAGACCGGGAGGGTTTGCAGATCCTCCACGTTCCCACTTTTATATCTGAGAAATGTTTAAGTTTTTCAGGAACTGCAAAACAGATTTACACCATTTAACAAAAACAGTGCTTTCCGTACCAAGAGCTACCTTTTTGCCAAATTTGGTGTAATTCCGTTCAGCAGTTCGAGCTGTGGCAGTGACTAAATTTTCCTATGAAAATTAACATAGAGAAAACGTGTTTCGGTATCCCCCTTTTTCTCAGACCCCTTTGAAGAACCACCCGAAACTTTCAACACAGCAGCTGACTATACCACCCTATTAGTTTGGAAAATTTTGCAAACATTCGTCAAACAAAGTCGAAGATATTGTCAAATCAAAAAAAAAAATCCTATGGGAACTAGATCCTAACTATAACTATCTACTGGCAACCGCCATTAGGTACTATATATATATTTCTTTTGTTGGGTACCATGAAGAATGACTTTGCCTTTGTAGTTGAATTTTAGATGTACTCCTTCTTTAAACTCACCCTAAGCACTGTTAAGCCTTATTTAACTAGGTACTTCAACAATTTTAAAATAAGGTGAGAGACTCCTTACCAGAAAAGATTCGAATTCGCTGCTTACTAATTCTCACAGTCTCTGACTTTCTCCGTTACACTCCTCTGTATAGCTCTAACTGATATTTCTTTACCAGGAAGTTGATCCTGGAATGCTGCTCCAGTCTTTGAAATGCATGCAAGCCAGCCCAAAGCTGAGACACTACTCGCAGTCTAAACCAATTTACGAGTCAGCGTGAAACATAAACGCTTCTCACCTACTTTATTTCTTTGAAATCTTCTCGCTTTGAGGCAGCACGAAGCAAAGATGCTATAGGTGCCTCTTGAATTTCAGTTAAAGTGCGCAGTTTCTTTTAAGCGCACATGCGTGTTACAGTTGAACCCTCACGTGAACAGAAAACAACTAGACCGCCACCTTCCAACTTTTAGACAGTAGCCGTCATCATTAATTTCTTGTTGTTGGTGAACAGATTTAAGATTTCAAAATTAATTTGAACAATTGATTCGATAGGGTCTGGCACAATCTACAATGAGGATACAGTTGCGCTCTAGCTAATCTTAAATTCTTTCTAATCCTACACATCTTTACTCTAGTACCAGATATTACATTCCTGACAACCGTAGTCACAGTGGTTCTTTGTGTCTCCCAGAGTCTGCACCCTCTGTTCATTGATGGTCACCCACTGCCACTACTTCTTAGAGTTCTCAGGCAAGAGGGTTCTCTGGACCATCTCACTATCCCTTGGTGAGACAGAGCCATTTCAGCTGGCTCCCACCTTTACCCTGGAACCAACTCCTCCCCAAGTTCTATACTGGCCAACCCCCCAGACTGGTGCTGGTGCCCACTTGGGATTCCCCTTTATGTGGACCTATTGACCACATGCATAAAATATACGGGAACCCAACTTTGCAGGCTTCCCTGCAGAGATCCATGGCTTTTTCACACCTTGGGAATGGAAATCCTTACCCTGGGAACTAGTTTGGGGCATTTTAGAGAACTCCTTCTGTTTACCCTTGTCCCCACACTCTTCTGCTGGAAACCCTGCCCACCTTTGGATGGATTTGCCCCATACCCATTGTAGACCCTGCTGCTGGTCTAGCGGTCTGCCTCCTGAGCAAGCTTCCTGGGGTCAGTCAGCTTGCTATCCATCAGATTCTGGCACAACTCAAATAAAGACTATACAAGTGCTCCCATGCAATTAAATCATACAACCCTTGATAGTTAGTTACCTTCCTACCCTTTATCCAACCATCCACTGACCAGCGAAAAAGATTCACACATTCAACACAAGTGTTAGACTCAACCTTTTGAAAAGATCTAACCTTCTTCCTATACTGTTCAGGGGTGAGTCCATACCTGAGGCATAAAGCCTCCTTCATGTTTCGGTAAGTGAGAGTACCTTGTGTCCCTTCCATTTCTCTGAAAGTTTTTCTACAAAGTTCCTCCCCATTGCTTCTCTGGGGCCTCATTCATGCTGGGAGCTGCTTCAGAATCTGCAAACCAAGCACATATATCCTCCCCTTTTTAAAATCCTTTACCAGATCCCTTGGAATGTGTTCCTTTCCCACAGACTGCTCGCTGCCACCATTTGAACTGGACTCTACCTGCTTGGCCTTGATGTCCAGCTCCTTCAAACGTAACTCATGAGCAAGAAACAGCTTTTCTTCCAGAGCAGGAGACTTCTCCTTTTGCTTTTGTTCTATTTCAAACCTTCTGTTTTCTAACTTGATGTTCTCATGCTCTCTCTCCTGTCAACTGTACTCCAGCTCCTCTGGGGACAGACCTCTAAAAGACACACTGCTGCCAGGCCTGGAGGGCCCTCCCCCCACTGGCAGATCTTGAGCTCCAAACTCTGATTGCTGGCGCTATGTATCCAGATCCACATTCTCAATCTCAGCCTCCCCAGCCTCTCTTGCTGCCCACAAGGCCCTCAGTGAATTCTACAACTTGCCACACAGGTGCAATGCATGGAAATCTAGAAATGCTGGCGGTCGAGGCGGCGGCGGCAGAACAGGCGCTGAAACGGTTTCTTCAGCCGCAGCCCCACGATACGTCAATTCTTTCAGCCGCACACCAAAGCCTGCGTCAAAGTCAGAGCACTGAACTCGGCATGCAGTGGATTTTTTAGCCACTGACAGGTGCTATGTTGATTCTTTGGAACCACAGTGGCAGTGTGGCGTCAGAAAAACAGGTGCTGGAAGTGCGATGCGTCAATTCTCTTGGTTCCCTCAGACGTTTCCAGCACCCAGCAACAGGAACAACCTTCAGAGGCCCAGAACTGGAACAGGCACCTCCTGGCAGGGCAGCAGTGGAGTTCAAGGAAGCTGGTGGTAAAGTATTTGTGTCCATAAGACCTCAGAACAGGAGGCAAGCCCATGGAGATTCTTCACATGCAGGTTCACAGCAAAGTTCCATGCTTTGTCCTCTCCTTAGCAAAGGTCAACCCAGCAAAGCCATACACAACAAAAGGGCAGTCTCCTCCTCACAGGTGTTCCACTCTCCTTCCTCAGCAGAGGTGCCTCTTGATTCCAGAAGTAATCTAAGATTCTGGAGTTTTAGGTCTAATATTTATACCCCCTTTTCTCTTTTTAGTCTTTTTTTCAAGAGTCTCTGAGCTCAGTAAAAACCAGTTCTGTCCTCACTGGTCCAGCTTCACTACAGGAGATGGAGACTGTGTTGTGCAGTGCAGACACAGCCTATTCAAGTGCTAATGAAAATTCCTCCCACCAACCTACATGCAGAAAGGTCTATTCAGCCTAGCTATGAGTCACCCAGGAAAGGCAGGACACATCTCAACCTCCCCTCTAACTGTCTAGAGTGAATGCACATCCCCAGCTCCAGTCACTCCAAAACCAGATGATGAATACACAAAACAGGCAGAGGCATACAGGATGGTTAAACAAGAAAATGCCCACTTTCTAAAAGTGGCACTTTCAAACACACAATTTAAAAACACCTTTACTAAAAGATGTGTTATTAAATTCTGAGTTCATATAGCCTAAACTCCAAATCTCTAGCTATTCCCAATGGAAAGTTACAAAATTGGCAGATTTTCACTATCAGGACATGTAAATCACACCAGCACATGTCCTACCTTTCACATACACTGCACACTACCCATGGGGGTACCTTGGGCCTACCTTAGGGGTGACTTACATGTACGAAAAGGGAAAGTTAGGCCCTGACAAGTGGGTGCATTTGCCAGGGCAACTTGGCAGTTTTCAGCTGCACTCACAGACATTCCAGTGGCAGGCCTGAGGCAAGCTTATAGAGCTACTCATGTGGGTGGCACAACAAGTGCTGCAGGCCCTCTAGCAGCATTTGATTTACAGGCCCTGGGCACACACAGTGTACTTTACTAGGGACGTACCAGTACATCAAATATGCCAATCATGGATAACCAATCATAGTCACAATTTGTACCGGGAGTACTTGCACATCTGCACTGAGCAGCAGTGGCAAAGTTCCCAAGGTACATAAACGAGCAAAAAATAAATCAAGCTCACAGTCCAAAAATGGAGGAGGTAGAGGCAAAAATACTGGGGAAACGACACCAAGGATGGGAGGTCTAACACTAACAATATAAAATCCAAATTCATTTAGCACAAAAATTGCTCAAAAACGACAAAACTTTGAAGAGGAGGAAACTCTGCCTGGCTTTCCCTATATAACAGAACCCTTCAGCATATACAACCATACATCCAATTCTCCAAATAAGTAACGATCATAATTAGGATAAGAAGTCAAATACATTTTACTTTCAAAAGCAATTCTTAGTAAGCAATTACTAACACAGTTTTTAACATTTATCCTTTTCTACAGATTACTCAACTATCAACATTCTATTAAGTATACTGCTTTAAACGTACTGAAACAGCAACAGTTAAAAGTCCAAATAACCTAAACATCAAAAATAAGTGCAAATAATTCAACTACCTTTTCTTCTAACAACAGAAAAAAAAACACCAGTTTCAAAATGACAAATCTTCGCTAAACAAGATAGAAGTAAGTTTTTTTGTTGAAAAGTCTATTTAACTGTATAGTAATAAAGAAACATTTTGTATTGACTATTTTTCTATATTCATGTTACTATAGTAATTAAAGACATGACAGACGGTGCAAAATATAAAACATCACAGAAGGAAACCTTTTACTGTGTTATTGGGATACACATACACTCAAGAAAATGTTTCTTCTCAACACATTAATTCGAAATGTACCAAATACTATTCCAATGCATGTTATGTAACCCTGGGCGAAGTTCCGCCCACCCCAGGACCATGGCTAAGGGTACCGGCTCCAATGGCAAGGCGCCTGCACCCAAGAAGAGCCGCCTTCCCTGCGGCAGACTGCGCCCGGAAGGGGTGCAGGCTCGGTCCCTTTTTAGCGAGGCAGAGCAGGCCGCCCTTGTTTTTTTTGTGCAGCGCCACCTCCCCTTGACCTTGGCAGCAGGCGGCAGGCCTGGCTCCGGGTACGCTACCCAGGAGCATCACTGCCGGTGGGCGAGGGTGCGCTGGGCAGTGTTTCGCTGCTCTGGGGTCCGGTGCACTCATAACCAGCTGACCCACCAGTGGTCAGACATCTTGGACCGGGAGGAGGACCTGCTGGACCTTCTAGATGTTGAGGTCATGGGGCTTGGTGAGTAGCTAATACTAGTAGTATTGTATGTTCTCTAGACTGTGTTACTGTTATTGCAGATATAATTTTTTGCCAAATAGCAAGAATGCTGCTGCTTACATTGCAGGTAAATTACGTTTAAAAATCTTCTGTGATTGTTATTCTTCTAGACACAGGTGCTTGGCGCTACTAATCTTACTTGTTTGCAACTTTGCGGCTGTGCTCGCTTGGGCTAATTATGTAAGAGAGTTTACTTTAGAGAACTTAAGTTAGGTAATGCTAGAGAGACTTTAGTCCTTCCTTTTACCTCCTGTCACTAAGATAGTGGTGGATTGATAGGTAGTTTAGTTACCTAGTTCATTAGTATTAGTTGGTAATTTTTTAGCGGTCTGCGTGACGCATCCTCTGTCATGTCACGTGCTGCTGAGTGCTGCTTACTCCAGTCCTTAGTAGAACCTTTTTTAGTTTGTTAGTGAGTGAGTAATAGGCTAAGCAGAACATCAGCAGCAACCAACCAACAATTTGGTGTATGCAAATATTTATGCATGCGTCCTCCATCTATGCATTTTGAGGACTAAACTAAATGGAAATGCAGACTTAGTGACCAATTGGCCCGTCTGGAATAAGTGGGCTAGGTCAGGTGGTACTTAGGCTTAGGATTCTGCGATCAGATTAGTGTTCATAAATAATAACTAGACAGTCCGCGAATCCCGCAATATTACTAGTCGATCAGATTAGATAGGTCAATTTTATTGCAATTTTTGTTTCCCAATTATTTTTTTTTTAACAACACATTTTATTTGGTTATTCTATTAAATTTTGGGCAGCAGCCCTACAAAGACCTGTAGGAAATAAGGCATGGCAGGAGTGCCGACATTTAAAAAAAAAAAAACAATTGCAAGACCTGCGAAACAGGCAGGTTACATAACTTTAACAAAAACGCAGACTTTACTAGACCTCAGTATTTGTGCGTATGATACATTAGTAGAGTGGCGGGTTATCACACAATATGGAATGGTCAGATCGGTAAACATATGGATAAGTAATGTCTCCTATCAGGGGTCCGTGGATGGAAGAGGAAGATCTATCCCACGATACGTCGCCCATCGGGTCCATATTTTTCTGTGTTTTTTGGGGCAGCCACAGGCTAAAAACACAGCAATTTCCGCCCCCATGCATCTGTCAAGTTCGGTTTTCCATTTACCTATAGTCGGGGGAGAGGTCCCTTTCCACATCTGGGCAATATCACGCTTGGCAATAGTAAGGGCTAGAAACAATAGGTGTTGCTTGTATGTATTCCCCCCAATGTTGTCCATGCTGTGTAGGAGGAAAAGTCGTGGGTCAAGTGGGAGTTCCCACGATAGAACCTCGCCCAAGCATGACGATACTCTACGCCAAAAGGGCTGCAACGCAGTGCAGCTCCAAACTGTATGCAAAAAAGTCCCATCCTCCCTCCCACATCGTAAACATGTAGGGACTGGATGACACCCATCTTCCAGAGTCAGACGCGTGTGTAGTATGCGCGGTGTAGATATTTGAACTGTATAAGGCGGTATCGCATGGACACTGCAGCACCTCAGGGGCTGGCAATGGCTTCGGCCCAGTCGTCGTCTGTCAAGTCAGGGATGTTCGCTTGCCATGCTCGCCGTGTCGCGTCTAGCGTTGTCTGTGTGTGAGTCGTCAATGTCTGATATATTTGCCTAATTTTGTGCAGGCCCAGATCTCCCATCAGCAGTCGGCCCTCTAGGGGGTGGAACTCCGGAAGGGTCTCAAGAGCATGGATCAGGGGAGTCAAAGTATGGCAGAGTTGGAGGTATTTGTAGAATTGTGTCTTGTGTAGTTGATACTCTGCCTGTAATTGCTGAAAGCATTTCAGTGTGGTACCCCGCATCACGTCACCCAGGGTCGATATTCCCACCAGGTCCCACCCGCGGAAACCCGTCAGGGCCGCAACCCAGCGGAGGTATGTGCCCTGCCATAACATAGTTGTTTGGGTTAGTGTCCCGCACCACCCCATCTGTCGGACCAAGTTGCGCCATAACTGTATCACTACTCTACTCTCCGGGGGCAGAAAATGTAGGTGTGTGGCGCTATATAGGAGCTGTAGGAGAGGGGTCCCTTCCATTGCTGCATGCTCGATTGCAAAGGCTGGGTCGGTTGGGGAGTTATACCACCGTTCATTGATTATTAATATGTGAGACGCTACATAATAGGAATATATGTCCGCTGCTGCGATACCTCCAAAATATGTAGACTGCACGCAGGTGCGGAGTGCAACCCTAATTGCTCCACCATTCCAGAGAAATTTATTTTGTATGGTATTCACTTGCGTGAATCATGTTTGTGGGATGTTATAGGGGTAGTTTTGTAAGCGGTATAACATTCGGGGCAGGGACACCATCTTAAAGATGGCCGATCGTCCATAAAGTGATAGTGGAGGGAGGACCATATTGTCGTTTCACCATTCAGACTCATGAGCAATGGATTGATATTATGTGTCCATGAGACCTTGGGGCATGGCGATATGAAGATGCTCAGATACTTAAAGCCATCCGTCGCTTGCGACAGCTGTGACGCCCAGGTACCCAGTCCCTGGTGACCGCAAACTGGAAAAAGGATGGATTTCGCAGGGTTAGTGTGGAGGCCAGTAGTTTCCCCAAACACTCTAAGGATTTGCAATATACGAGGCCCCGAGAGCCACGGGTCCTTCATAAAAAACAGGATGTCATCCGCGTATTACGCAATGCAGTCCGATCTCGACTGGGACCAGTCGAATCCACGGAGTACTGGGTCGCTCCTAACCCATGCTGCCAAGGGCTCCACCGCTAAGGCAAATAACAGTGGGGACAGGGGGCAGCCCTGTCTGGTGCCCCTGTGAATGGGGAAGGGGTCCTAGCGGTGCCCCAAATACAAACTGACGCCGTTAAGTTAGTGTAGAGCAAGCGAACATAGGCTATGAAACGGGGACCAAAATTGACCGCCTCCAGTAATTGAAAGAGGTAGACCCAGCTGAGTGAATCAAAGGCTTCATCGATGTCGGCCAATAATATAGCTGCTGGGCGTCCTAGCGCCGGGGCCGCCGCTATGGCATTATGTACTCTCCGAATGTTATGGCGAGTTGCTCGTTGTGGCATAAAGCCTGATTGGTCTGGGTGGATTAGGTCTGAGATGCACATACGTAGGCAATCAGTCAGGACCTTCCCTAGTAATTTGGGCTCAAAATTATTGAGTGAAATTGGACAGTAGGAGGAAGGGTCTTCCGGAGGGCGCCCTGGTTTGAGGAATAGGACAATTTCTGCATGCCGCAATCCTGGGGCAATATGTTATGGTCTTGGGCATCCTGCATAGCCGCCAACAGGTGGGGGCCCAGCAGGTGTATGTACGGCCTTAGGAACTCCAAAGGGAATCCATTAGGTCCGGGGGCCCGCCCCGGATGTAGAGCATGTAGGGCTCCAGTCAACTCATCTAACATGATAGGGGCCTCTAGTTGATCGTGCATGTGGTCCGTAAGTTTCCGCGGTGGGATATCTACCAGGAATTCTGCTATTTGGGTCTCTGAGATCTGTTCCCGATGCTCATAGAGGGAGGAAAAATGCTGTCCGAATTACCCGGCCACACCCTCCGGCGATGAGCACAAAGCCACCTCGGCATCACGGATGGTGGGGACTACAGCTGGAGATCTCTCCGCCTGGCATAGCCTATGAAGCATTTTGCTCGATTTGTCCCCCATTGATAAACTCGATGCTGCGATGCTTCCCAAATCTCCTTAGCCTCCCCCATTAGGTATTGTTGTATTGTTTGTTGCACTTGCAGCAAGTTACACCATAGAATAGGGCTGGGGTCTAGGGTTAGTTGCATAGCTAGGGCCGTCTGGCGCGACTCGAGGTCAGCCAATTTCTTTTGCCGTGCACGCTTTTCTTTGGCACAGTAGCTGATTTCAGCTCCACATACAGTGGGTTTTAAAGGCCTCCCAGAGAATGCCCCGGGATGGGGCAGAAGGGACATTGGCGTCCAAATATTCAGAGATCGCTGTGTGTAACATGTCTTGATAATCTGGACTCCAGAGGTGCCAGGGGGACATGCGCCACCGAAATGGGGGTTTTTGGGAGCAGGTGTGGAATTTAAGAGTGACTGGGGAATGGTCAGAGAGCCCCAGGGGGAGGTGGGCGATCTGTGAAAACCTGTGGAGGTATATGCGAGGCACGAAAAAATAATCTAGTCAGGATTGTGACCCGTGGACCACAGACATATATGTGTAACTAAGGGCTGTGGGGTGAAACTCCTGCCAGATGTCCGCCCAGCCTAAGGTAGACACCAGTAAGTGCAGCTTAGAGGGACCCGGCGGCGGATGACGATCGGCACTGCGTTGTCTATCTGTTGGCCCCATAGTATCGTTCCAGTCTCCCCCCAAAAGGGTCAGACCTTCCGGCAGTTCCCCCCAAACCCTGGAGATTTTGTCGACAAAGGTCGCTCCTAGCGGAGGGGGAGTATATATACTACCTAGGGTAACATGCTCACCGTACAGTGTGCCCGTGACATATACAAATCTGCCCCCGGGATCTACCTTGTGGGCTATGTGTTGGAACTGGACTCTACGGTGTATAAGAATGGCTACTCCCCTGGAGCCCCTGGTGAATCCCGCATGGTATATATAATGGTAACCAAATCAAGCCAGACAAGGAGCTTTAGTACCTAGTAGGTGACTTTCTAGGAGGAGTAAAATGTCGGCCCCATACCTTTTGGCCTGACGTAGGATAGCGCCACGTTTAACTTTATTAAGAAGACCCCGGACATTCCATGAAACCACAGTAAGGTCCCCCAGGGGAGCTGTATCAACCTGCACCATCATCCCGTATTTCTAAAGGCACTGCAGTGGTGGAATCGGAATCTAGATGACGAGTCTGCATATAAACAATAACAACAAAACTGAATCCCCCACATATCCCTCCACCCCCCCACCCAACACTGCCATAAACTAGGAGCATCTGTCGCGGCAAAAATATTTTTTTTAGCGTTTTTTAAAATATTTTATTTGTTTCACACCAATCATCAATGTTTGTCTCTTTCTTTATTATATCTTACATGATCAGCACCCAGCAGCAAGAAGACGGGGTCAGAGTCGGTGGGAGAAGCGGGACAACAACAAGATGCCTCCCAATCCCCGGGCTAGGACAGCTCCTCTACCCAGGGCTCTGCTGCTGGCCCCAGTAAGTCCTCCAGTTGTTAATATTAATTATATTTCCCTAACTTTTACTGCACCTTATTTTTTCTGAACTATTATTTCCGTTTCCTAATTCTATTTTTCACCAAATCTTCTTCGATCTACACTATCTGTTTCTAAATTCTTGTTATCCCTGCCTCTAACTGCCTCTGCTCTGATTCTCTATACTACTACTATATTAGTCTGTCTGTAGCTAAGCTTGCCCAGTTGGCCACTCTTTATTTTTATTTAAAAGGTTTTAAACTCAGATTCACCAATAGCTCTAGCCACTGAGTCCAGACCTTTGGCTTGTCCTCTTCTAGTCTTCTTAATCTTGAGAGGCTTTTCGACAATTCCCACCAATAATGCCCAACCAGATATTTTACTAGTTTTGATAGGATAGGACATACTCCTACTAGTGTCTACTCTACTCTAGTACCCTATTTGTACTAGTGATGTATGTGCTATAAATATGTATTTTAACTTTTTTTTCCATCTTGCTAGTGAAAAAGAATAAATTGGGGGTAAATAGCATCTAAAAAATGTGTAATGTTTTTTCTAGGCATACCGACCACCAGTGCCAGGGCCAGCGGCGGGGCAGGTGACGCCAGCCAGTAGGTAGCAGTGAATGCAGCAGCTGCCACAGGGGTGGGTGAGCCAGCAGCAGTGGTGGACGGTGGTAAGTTATACTTATATTCCTTACTTATTGACAATAGTTACACACTCGCAGGAAGGGTGTACACTGTAGGTTGAGAGAGACTAAGTTGTTGTGAACAACGGTTAAAGAAGACACGCTTTACTTAGCATTAGAGCAATAGCATTAGCTGTGGGAGTAGTAGTTGAGTAACTAATGGCCTCTTCTATCTGACTTCAACTCAGCTGGGAAAGTTTTATGGAGAAGACTAAGAGTCAGATGACCTTGATGGATGGGTTGAACGAAAAGGGAAAGAAGGATGGAAGGAGGAAGGACGGGTGAGATGTAATATATATGACTGGCAGAGAAGGATACGTGCCACGTGGGATGCATGCATAGGTGGCTAATAGGAATCAGATGCATGGGTGGTTGAAGGATGGGTGGAAGGTGCAAGAAAAAATGCCTGCCTGGGTGGATGAAACTGTATGGGTGATAGCAAGAATCCTCCGGGGTGTTTCATGGGTCAAACTCAAAGGCAAGGAAGGAAGGAAACATGGGTGGTGGTTTAAAAAAAAAAAAATGTTTGCTGTTGTTGAAACAAACTAAGGTTAAGAAGAATGATAGACATGTTTACTTTGAATGGATGGATGCCTGGATGGTATTCATCATAGCATAGGTGGAGACTGTCACTGGATGAAGAGTCTTTGAAGAGAATGTAAAAGGAAATAAACCACGCCAGAGTAGCAAAGCCAAGGAGAATAGAAGTTGTATTTTCAGAATACTCCCTTGACTCACAGTAGTTTGCAAGCACAGCATATATATTGTGTATGTATGTTATCAAGCGCCTCCTCCGACTCCGAGGTCCACTGACTACCTATGTTAATTTATTTTCGACTGTGTCAGCTGCCATGGGTGGCCTATCGGCTGCATGGTTCAATCAAAATAAAGTACCTCGTGTCGTCCCACATATATAAGCAATGATCATTTGGATCAGATATCATATGCCTTGTTGTAGTAGTCAGGGCAGGGTGAAAGTGAAATTGAGCAGTTGCCCTTGATGTAACAGAGTATGGCCAGTGCCACCCATAATAGAAAAAATAAGATAATTGTGTAGTCAGCTTCCCCACCTGCAGACAGTAGTAAATAAAAAAAACGTGAGTCTGCGTCACGAGTATGTTTGTCTTGGGCGCAAGCTGACTGAGCTGGCATGCCGGCTACAACAAGGTTAATTAATTTAGCTAAACAAGAGAAAAGAAGAAAACTGGTGTACTCAAGTCCATAGATACCACAAATGTTATGTACTGTGCTTGCTAGTGCTACTGTGCCACTCTGTGTAGAATTAATTTTGTGTTACTGTTTTGCTAACAGTATTGGTCACCATTGTCTTTTTTCTTTTTTGATATAGCTGCTCCTTCCCAACCAAAAGGCAAAGCAAAACCAGACAGGAAGGAGTTGACAGCCATGGCCCGGCGCCGGAAGCTTGAGGCCATCCACAATGAATATCAGCGGCTGGTGGCTCTGGCGGAGGAGGAAGAGGTGGCGGCAGCAGCCTCCTCTAATGCTCCGGGTCCCAGCCAGGCCCCTCGAGTGGTACGGCGCCACGGTCTGGCATCCACCCGCCGCACTTCATCCAGCACTGCTGCCCCCCCCTGTGGATGCAATTGTTGAGCTTTTAAGCGCTGCATGCTCCTTCGAATGGCGCGCCTAGAGGAGCAGGTAAAGGAGGTCCTGGCAATTAACCGGAGACTGCGAGCCCGCCGATAGAGATCCCGTTGGATTGCCCCTTTTTTATTCCTTTTTTTGGTGAGTGGGCATTGGGCTACGTTGGGGAAAAGTTGGGGTTTTTATATTTATGGACAATTTTATTTTTGAATTTTATTTAACGGACATTGGTTTGACTCTTTATCTTTTTGGACATTGGTTGGGGTTAGGGAGAGGGGTCAGGTGTTGTGGGATTTTTTACATTAGTTTATTTTGTTAGGGTATTAAATTATATTTATACTTAAACTTTACATACAATGTAAATGTTTTGTGGGGGGGTTACTCTTTTACGTCACACGGTTTCCTTCCTTTGCTGCTGCAGGGCCACAGCC
This sequence comes from Calotriton arnoldi, assembly GCA_963921515.1. Classification (NCBI taxonomy): domain Eukaryota; kingdom Metazoa; phylum Chordata; class Amphibia; order Caudata; family Salamandridae; genus Calotriton; species Calotriton arnoldi. Next base: position 339,328 of record CAWUFW010012511.1, on the reverse strand, counting down.
AGTTTTTGATTTAAATAATCTGCCGATTTTGTAACACACAAACAGATAGATGCAGTACCCTCACTGAGTGACTTGTCCTACTAGTACTGTCAGTCTCTCCTCCTAGTCTATGCAGTCTGCAACTGGACTCAAGGGTGTGGGTGTGTGAATTAATGAATTAATTTCCGTTATTAATTATGCCTCCGCCAAACTTCTTCTCTTACCTGTGATTGATGTTTAAACTTAGGCACAGCGATGGCTGGATGGTGTGATGGTTCTGTTTCCCAAAATGTCATGGTTGTGGTGGTAGTACACAGTAGACACTGGCAGTAGCATTTGCAAAAAAAAGAAAATGAGACAGTCAGTCGCCTGAGAGAGACTATGGAAGGAGCAGTAGAACGAAGTACAGTACAGTACACAAGAAGACTGCCAAACAAGAAACCATAATAATGATGATTAGCAATGCTAAAGTAAAATAAAAAATAATGGTGGCGGATAGCCTAGTACAACAAGTTACAAACTCACTGTAGTTGACTCGAGTCACTGACTCGACACAAGCATAACCTTTAGTGCTGTAATTTAGGAGGGGGATGATGAATCCAATCGATACTGGCAATTAATTATGATGGATTGTGTTCCTTTGGAAAAAAAATTGACTTGCAAATATACTGAGCATGGGTGGGCATTGGCAAGCAGAAGAAGATCCTTGCCCTGCCTTGATTGAAATTGAATTAGTGTTGTTTTCACCACATCCGCCCCAGCAAGTGTGTGAACAATTATTGGTGTAAATTTAATTTAGTCACACCTCAATATAAATCACACAGCCCGGGGAAGAGGGTTAGGGTTTGATGAATGATTGGGAAGGGGTATTTGAGGGAAAGGTTTGACAAAGACAAACACTACACATGGACAACAACAACTGAACACACACAATCTTGGCAGACGACCATCATATATCTGTTAAGGGAGAAAAAGGAAATGCATGCATGATGATGACTTGATGGTTAATGATGATAAGTAGTACTTACTAACTGGACTAGTAGAAAGTACAGGGCAGCAGTATATTATTAATTATTATTATTCTATTTGCCTTGCCTGTCTGCCCTCAGACAACCCCAAATTACATACATTATATGTTCTGTTGTACCGGGCCTCCTTTTAAAGCTAGCAAAGAAAATTAAAATTAATCTGTAGGGATCAATTATAAGTAAAGAGCAAACATAATAACAACAACAACAAACACACAGTCATAATCATTGGAGAGAAAAAATAAATCTAATTATTTAAAGATGATGAATAATACTAAAGTTGCTGTATGTTATCCTGGTCAAATTGGGGAGTTGCATCTCGGCATTCCTCTTGGTCCTTTCTTTCATGATGCTGCGTCCGTCAATCTTGGGTGCCACTGCCTGCCTGGCGGATGCGGATTGGTAGGTGAGTGTGAGTTGTCTTTCTCAGTTTAGCACAGGGTAAAGGCCGGCCTGTCAGTGTAGATGGAAAAACAAAAGGGATATTGAAAAATTAAGGAGGAAAAAAAGCATGAATTACGGCTAGATCATGTCTACTCTGTTGTATGTTTCCAGCATTAACCTACAACAGCAACAGGACAGAGCAGGCCCATGGCGCCGTCCCAACCTCCACTTAGCTTAGATTTTGACTGAGCCAGACAGCCAAAGAACACACATATACAGCAACATAGCATTTTCCAAAGTAAGTAACTAAATCAATGCCCGGATGTCAGTCGTACGACTACTACACTCGTGACTACTCGACTCCACCACTACTACACAGACATGTAGGTCTGCTGTGGTTGTTGTTGACTTGTTCAACTTTTATGCCACTTCGTGTATTTGAAACGCCCTGAGTTATTCCATCAATCATCTCGGATCCAACTGACTGACTGCGGAGATACTATGTGGTCATCATCATGGTGTTGTCCAACTCAGTCTGTAGTGTACTGAGTGAGTCCAGATTCCATATTCAAAAATTCAATGGATCGGCCTGCAGTAGAAGTACAATTTTGTTATTAAACAACAAGAAGGGAAACATTGACTTGAGTCACTTTTAGTGTGTAGATTAAATACTAGTACAATTTGACTTCACTTCATGCACAACAAACAACAACAACACAAACACCAATCACTCAGAGTCAGCGTCCAATGCATGCCATCATTACCTGCTCCTTCTCATCTTAAGTTAAGGGGCAGTCCCTCTCGGCTCAGAAAGGAGGATAGCTATAGTCATCATTTATGTTCCACTTCTTTTGGAGGGACTCAACGAGGCAACATTTCTTGTACTATTCTCCATCCAATGTCTGGCTTGAGGGAAATGGAATTAGGGCGAGTCAGGACTGAAGGATGGAGCAGGACTCGGAGGAGTGGACTTAAATGCACACAGCTGCAACTCCAATATGGCAATAAAAAGAGAAGACTGTGGTGATGGATTTGTTGTGATTCAAACCAGAAAGACAGAGACACACACAAATAATAAAAGTAAATAAGGAAGAAAGAAAGAAACAGTTGAAAGCCTAGTTGTCAGGGAAGAAGAGCTTATCCTCAAACTCTGGTGGCTCAACCAGAAGTAGGTCATCTAACACACTACTTCCGTCACCTAAGTCGCTGTCCTCATCTTCCTGCTGTGATTCATGTATTTTGTAATCCGGTGGTATAAAGTGCTGATTAATTTTGATCATGGTTAACCTCTCCACGTTTTTGGGCGAGAGACTGGTCCTTTTCACTGTTACAATGGCACCAGCAGCACTGAAAACACGCTCAGAAGAGACACTTGCGTCAGGGCAAGCCAGATAGTTTATCGCCAGCTTGCTGAGGACTGGCCATTGGCGCCTTTTCCCATACCAATACACCAATGGGTTTTGATCAATGTAGACCTCTGTTGGGTCATCCAGATAGGCCGAGACCATCCGCTCAATGCTCAGGGGTGCTCCGCTTTGCTGGACCTCTTTTGACTTTGCATAAGCACTGGACCTAACAAGCCCTTGCTATAGATACCAATCCTGTGCCGATTTTACTGGGGCTGATGATTCTGTTTTTGCTGTTGTTGATAGTGTTGGTGACTGCTGTGAGCCAAACGTACTGCCCTTAGGATCTGAAGTTGAACTTGACGCCAGATGCCCTGCAGTACTTGTTGTGGCCTGGAGTAGCGGGCCTTTAATTAACAGCTATTCTTTTTCAAAGTCACTGGCTACCTCAGCTATCCAAGTTTTGTACTTGGCAACATCCACTTCTAAAAAAGGAATAGGCCTGGGCGTAGTTCGCTGAGTTTTGCTACCAAAAAACTCTGCAAAGTTCCGCGAGTGGCGGAGTGCAGTGCGAACTGCAGTTTGTGCTGGTATTCCTGCTGCTCGGGTAGAAATTCTACCTGAGCGGCAGTTTGCGCTCGCAAACTTACCATTCGCAATCGCGAACTTACAGTTTGCGATCGCGAGCGGGGAAAAAACTCCACTGCACATCGCGAAGGGGAGTGCAGAAAACTCGCAAACTCCGCGAACGGAGCGAAGTTCACCACCCAGGCCTAAAAAGGAATTAATGTCTTAGTGTTCAGTACTGATTTGTACTGTGGATCCAGAATTGTGGCAGAAATGTAATGTTTGTTTGCACCCCTGTATTTTCAGCTAAGTGAAGGGCTAAGCTCTCCACCAACTCATATACTTCATTTTTTTCCTCCACACCTGCGTACGTGTCAGACACCGCCTTCAGCTGTTGCTCTAGCATGGGCAACAATGGGATAGATTGGCCCATAGTACAGTCCTCCTTGCTGACTTCACGTGTGAAGAGCTCGAAAGGAAGTAGCATCTCTGTCAGGCATTTAACTAGGCCCCATTGATCCATCTCAACGGTCATGCCTTTCACAGTAGCATCCCCTAGTCTTTGCATGACATAGTAATTGATTGGTCTGTACTGCTCAAACAGACATTCAAGCATATAATAAGTTGAGTTCCAACGTGTTGGCACCTCCTGGATGAGTGCTTTGACTGGCACTCTATGCTCACGTTGAATGATCCTCAGCTGCTTCCGGGCTTTAAAAGAATGGCTGAAATGTATGCAGATTCTTCTGCAGGTGGTCAGTAAGTTGCTGACTCGGTTTTCTTTTTTCAGAAAGTCTTGAACAATATTGTTAATGCAGTGCGCCAAACACAGGACCCTGAAATAGCCACCATCGTACATGGCCCTAACTATATTACTGCCATTGTCCATGGCAACAAAACCAATGTTAAGCCCTCTTGGGTGCAGCCATTCAAAGACCTTGCTGGTAAACTCTTCCAAAATGTTTGCAGCAGTATGAGATTTCTCCATGGCGAACACAGCTACAGTTGCATGTTTACAAGTGGCATTAAAAATGTCAGCAGTGTCAACAACACCTGCTGCAGATATCTTTTCTCTAACCCCCACAAAAGAGATCCAGTATGCAGTGATGCACATGTAATCAGTGGCTTGGCAGCTGGTCCACATGTCTGTTGTCAGGTGGATATTGGGAACAACACTCTGCTGCAAAGCTTTTCTAAGCAATTCCAGCACGTAGTGATGTACTGCCGGAACAGCAACTCTGGCGAAAAAGGACCGGCTGGGAACCTTCCATTTTGGGCAGATGGCTGTCACACATTCCAGAAAACCCACCCCTTCCACAAAAGAAAAAGGGAGAAGGTCCAGCCCTAACATTTTAGCCAGCTTTGCATTGTACAAACGTGCCGTTGGGTGGTTACGTTCGTACTGCCCCTCTGACTTAAGCATGCTGAGAATGGTAGTCTGGATTTTTTTCCTTTCTGATGCCGCTGATGCAGATGACTTCTTGAACCCAGATGTTGTTAGGCTCAACGCCGTACTTTTTTTCATTGCGGTACTCTGTTGCCTTGGTGTCTCAGCCTGACTCTTACTACAGTGCCACTGAGATATCGCTGAGGCTGATGAGGATGTGGGCGGTAGTGGTACCACACCACTGCTGGGGAAAGGGCTACTATGTGTACCAGAGAAAATGTCTCCCTCTTGTTCACCTTCCACCGCGATCATATCTTCTTCATCCCCACCAACAGAAATGGGTGCAGTTTTTTGGCCGCTAAGGTGCGCCTCCCACTGGATCAAGTGGTATTTTTTCAGATAGGTTGTTTGGCCTCCAGTACCATAGTTTGTACCAAGCTTACCCCGACTAACACCTACTTGACAAATTGAGCATATAGCAACGTTCTTCATTTTACTGCTAACCGAAAAGAAGTCCCAAACTGGGGAGGTGTACTTTCTTGCGCTGCTGGAGGTGCCACATTCAATGCCGGATGAACTAGAGGGTGGGTGTGGAATTTGACTCTGTGCAGTACCACTACCTACTGAGGTGGTGGTTGTGCTGGATGTAGGTCCCAGCCGGGCCTTTGCAAATGCAATTATGGAAGCAGGAGGTTGTGTTGGTTTTACCTGTGTTGGTGGTATCAGTGCCACATCCCTCACAGCAAGTTGGGATGGGGTAATGTCGGTCTCCATCTCCACTGGGGCGGGAGTGATGCTCATGATGACTGGCTTGTCATCATCCTCCTCTTCTACATCTACCTCCATAACTCTAAGGCTTTCTGGAACCTTCCTTTTCCGTAGCCTTGTCTCATGGCGTGTCTCACTCTCAGACTGAGCTGGTGGCTTCCAAGTGGCATCTAGATCATCAGAAGGGAGGCTTGAAGAAGAAGTTGATGGACTAACCCTCCTTTTCCTTGCTGGGGATCGGGGAGACAATGGATCTTCTGAAAGAGTGGCTTGCTCTTCTTCTTCCTCTGCAGGAAGCTCGATTTCCTGAACTGCCCCTACTTCGGGAGGAACAACTATTATTGTGGGCGGTGGTTGCAGCTGTTGTTGCGGCTGTAGTTGCCCACTTATCTGCTGAGTTTTCTCCTGCGTTGATTGGGTACTACTTTGCGATAACGATAAGTCAATTTCAACATCACTGCTTGTTGGCGTTTGCGTGATTAGACTTGCTGCCTGTGCGTCACTCATGGGCTTGGGCCTAGGTTGGTGGGGTGGGCCCATTGATGCGGAGGTGCTGCTCCCAGCTTGCTCCCCGGACACCGCTGCTGCAGGCTTCATTTTATGTTTCCCAAAAAACATCCTGGGCGGCACACGAGTCTTGGTAAGTGCCACTTCTTCCTTCTTCTGTTCCTTCTTCTCACTGGCAACTTTCTTGGTACTGGAGGACCTGGTACCTTTCTTTTTGGCCATCTTCTTCAGATGTCAGCAGGATGCAGTTGCACAAGTTGCAGAGATGTCTGTGGTCACACATCACGTGACGTCATGCGCAGCAGGACTTTTGTCTGGCAGTACAACGGGTGATGATGACACCTCCTCCTCAGTCTTTTGTGCACCTAAAAGCAAAGAAGCCAGAAGAACGAAGTGAAATGTTGCATTTGTTGTTGTGCTTTAATTACTACTAGTACACACAAACAAATATAATATATAACTTAGTGTGTGGTGGTCACACTTGTTAGTGTTATATTATTAAATTTTATTAACTCAGTTATTAAAAAACATAACAACAGTGTTGCCATTTGTGAGACTTTGACAACAAGGGCTTTCATGGTATACTGTGTACACTCAGGAAGAACAGGAAAGAAGAAGAACAAAAACAAAAATACAAATGTAATGGAAGTGGAACCTGTTTGGCTTTAATTTAATTTGCGCATCACGTGCGTCATTCAGGGAGCTGCAGCTGGTAAAGGGGATGGAAGCAGTAAGCCAAGAGGAACAAAGGAAAGACATGCAGGCCTATATGGCAAAAGCAGCACACTACTAAACTACCACCACAAATTGGCCACCAGCCACATGGTCACTCACAGTCACAACAAGCAGGAGGCCTGGAAAACAATGAACTCAAGCAGGCCTATAATATGGCCAGACAAAGGAGGCATGCTTGCTAAACAACACAGCTTTAATGCAAAAATGAAAATCCACAGGGCTAAAAAAGGTTGAAAAGTTTCACAACACAAGTACAACCACACCACACACACATCCAACAAAGGCATTTATTTTGCACACATCAAAAAAAGTGAAATACCCCAAAAAAACACATTTTTCTATTCAATTCAATGCCATCCATGCCCTAAATGATGTTTAAATTCAACAGACACAACAGAAACAGTTGTTTCATGCACCCATGAGTAGCTCTGGGCCTACTGGCTGAAAGGTCTATTGGCATACTAGGCCACAAGCTTGCAGGCCTATGGCAAAAGCACACTGGCTGGCTCCACAAAATGGCCGCCAGCCACATGGCCAGGCCACCACAACAACAAGAAAGGGAAGACAAACAATGCAGGCCTATGGCAAAAGCACACTGCCTGGCTTCACAAAATGGCCGCCAGCCACATGGCCAGGCCACAACAACAAGAAGCATAAGCCAAGAGGAACAAAGGAAAGACATACAGGCCTATATGGCAAAAGCAGCACACTACTAAACTACCACCACAAAATGGCCACCAGCCACATGGTCACTCACAGTCACAACAAGCAGGAGGCCTGGAAAACAATGAACTCAAGCAGGCCTATAATATGGCCAGATAAAGGAGGCATGCTTGCTAAACAACACAGCTTTAATGCAAAAAGGAAAATCCACAGGGCTAAAAAAGGTTGGAAAGTTACACAACACAAGTACAACCACACCAAACACACATCCAACAAAGGCATTTATTTAACACACATCAAAAAAAAGTGAAATACCCCAAAAAAAACACATTTTGCAATTCAATCCATTGCAATCCATACCCTAAATGATGTTTAAATTCAACAGACACCGCAGAAACAGTTGTTTCATGCACCCATGAGTAGCCTTTGGCCTACTGGCTGAAAGACCTATTGGCATACTAGGCCACAAGCTTGCAGGCCTATGCCAAAAGCACACTGGCTGGCTCCACAAAATGGCCACCAGCCACATGGCCAGGCCACCCACAACAACAAGAAATGGAAGACAGACAATGCAGGCCTTTGGCAAAAGCACACTGCCTGGCTTCAAAAAATGGCCACCAGCCACATGGCCAGGCCACCACAACAACAAGAAAGGGAAGAAGACAATGCAGGCCTATGGCAAAAGCACACTGCCTGGCTTCACAAAATGGCCGCCAGCCACATGGCCAGGCCACCACAACAACAAGAAGCATAAGCCAAGAGGAACAAAGGAAAGACATGCAGGCCTATAATGCAAAAGCAGTACACTACTAAACTACCACCACAAAATGGCCACCAGCCACATGGTCACTCACAGTCACAACAAGCAGGAGGCCTGAAAAACAATGACCTCAAGCAGGCCTATTATATGGCCAGACAAATGAGGCATGCTAAACCAACACAGCTTTAATTCAAAATTGCAAAAACAAAAATCCACCGGGCTAAAAAAGGTTTGCAAGTTACACAACAACCACACCACACACACACATCCAACAAAGGCATTTATTTAACACACACGAAAAAAAAAGTGAAATACCCCAAAAAAACACATTTTGTAATTCAATCCAATGCCATCCATGCCCTAAATGATGTTTAAATTCAACAGAAACCACAGAAACAGTTGTTTCATGCACATATGAGTAGCTCTGGGCCTACTGGCTGAAAGGCCTATTGGCAGACTACTGGGCTAGTGAACTAAATAAATGTTGCAAATTGATTGCAAAAGTTGGAGGAAATGTAGTGAACTTTGCAACATGTTTCCTTTATAAAACAAAACTAGTAAAAAAATTACATACAAAGAAAAACAACTAGGCCCCTACTGAAACTACAGGCCACCCACAATAAATTAAAAAAAAACGATGAAAAGTACAAATAAATGTAGGTGCAATGCCCCAATCAAACAAACAACACCAATTCTCCAACTTACTTGTAAAATCTCAAATCCCCAAATCCTCAAATCCAATGATAATGATGCAGCAGGCACAAAGAGTGATCCTTCCAGCTCCACATCCAAATGAAAAGTGAACAGGACATGGACAAAGCACTGGGAGGAGCCTGCTGGACAGGAACAGGAAGTTGGAGGCTGTGGGGCACTTGCTTCCTCTTAAAAAAAAAAGTAAAATAAGAAAAAGGACTCCTTGCTCAAAAAAGTACAGCCAAATGTCAATCTGAGGAGTTTTTTTCTTCCAAATTATCATTTTCGAGAAGGTTTTATGCTGCTCGAGAGATATTCTTCTCCAGATTGGAAATTCTGCGTGTTCGGCGTCGCAATCTTCACAGAACTCCCGTAGGTTATCCGATGACGCGTCCGAATGATGCGATTGCACACTCTCGCGGGACCATGCGGCCGGCTACCAAATTTTGTGCCGCACGCGAACTGATAGGAAATCTCGTCACCGAATGCAGGGATCCCGGTAAGTCACTACCGCGCACGCGGAAACGCATTTTGAAAGCGCAAACAAGAAAAAAACTCCGCTCTGCTGCAGAGCGCTCAGTTTTCGGTAACTCCGCGTTCTACGCGGAACGCGGAGTTGCAAAAAATCTGCAAACTCTGTGAGCGGAGCAGATTTGAACGCCCAGGGTTAATGTTATGGGAGGGCAAATACCAAAGAAACTGTAGTAATTAATGTAAAAGAGCACAACCAACCTACATGTGTAACAGAAATAGAAGTTAAAGAAGTATTCGAAAATATAAGAGAAACATGCACTAGTTCCTAAGAACCTACAGCACAAATACTTGAGGATATACTACCTCACGTACAAGACAGGGCAGTTACTATCAATACCCACCTTAAAATGCCTTATAACTTGAATTAAAGGGGCCACCAGTGAAACCTCACGTGCTCCCAAAACATTCAGAGAAATAGACATCCCACCACAGCTTACAGTGAGGAAGAATTCCTAATATATGATAATAAAAGCCATGACAAACATATACTTATATTTGGTACTAAATCAAACCAGAGCAATGTTAAACATGGATAATGAATTGCATATTTAAAATGTGTCCCAAACCTTTCCATGAACTATACATTGTGAATTAAAAAAAATATATATACCTTTTGTTCATACATTACTCCCAAACAAACAAGGCAGTACCTTCATGGAACTACTAAACCACATTTAGCAACAGACAAACAACTACTATCCCCCAAAAAGTATTATTGACTTTGAGCAAGCTATGATCCAATCTATACTAAAACTCTTCCCCCACACAGCAATACATGGATGTTACCATCATTTTAATCAAGGCATATGGCGTCACCTACAGAAATCTGTACTAAGGTCCTTTTCACGAGTTTGGGAGTCTCTGAACTGCTGTACCGGTGGTCTGAATGTGGCGAGCTCAGCGATCAGACTGCTGTATTATGAGTTGGGCAGATTGCATTTCCGAAGGCTGCGGCTGAACCACTGACACTGCCAGCATACCGCCGACCACCGGGTCCACAGTCGGGGACAGGCAACTGCCATAGTGCAGTATTGAGGAGCTCCACCGCCATCCGTATTACGAGTTGGCCTTCCGAGAAGCCAACGGGTGCAGTCCAGGCACCAGCTTTGAGTTGGCGGTACTGAAGGATTTGGGGTGCATATTCACCCCTCTCCTGTTCTTCCGGGCAGAGTTTTACATGGATCCCTTTCTCCAGGTCCCCCCTTCATAGCAGCAGCTTCACCTCAAAGAATATGATCTTGTTTGCGGCGATGTAAAGGAGAGTCCTTTTTGTACCATTTACCCATTGCCTGGACTACCCACATATGGGCCGGACTGTACCAATGGATAGGTGGTATTTTTCTACATGTACCATGGATATGTGTGCATTCAACACATATGCAGTCGAAATGCTCACACAGGCATCAATACATATGGAAAAATAATGACAACCGCTGCAAAATCTCCGCAACCACAGTGCCAGCACTGTGGTAAACCTGTAATACAGAGGTCTGAAGACCTCCAGCGCTGTTGTCTACTGGTGGACGCGGACGCAGCGTTCAAGTGGTTGGCCTGCCAAAATCGTAATAAGGCTCTAAATAGACTAAAATTACAATATCCCCACTACTACAAAGGAAGAAAGCCAACATATAGCATATAAATTTAACATTTATTATAATAAATTATTAACAACAGACATCTATAGACATCTTAAAAAAACATGTATATTCCAAATTAAATGAAACCTCATAATTTGAAATGTTTATTATGAAAACAGATTTGTAATTATACATCCTATATAATTAAATAAAATATTTACATATAAACATATTAAACACGGTAACACGGTACATTATTTGGAAACATTATCAAAATTAATTACAATTAAATACATAATTATGAATATTGTTTTCTAAAACATTGTGAAAATATATAACATATTTTTCAATTTAATATATTTACATAAACAATAGCAATGTATTAATATTATTTTAAATATGCTTCCTATTTCTTATATAATAATATACAATATTTACATCATTTGTTCCCACCTATTTTGTTTAATTTACTATATTTACATTTTTCAAAACTTGCCATTCAACAATATTATAGCTTTTTAAATTTAAAAAACTATTTTAAATAATTATTTTTACAAAATTAATAATAATAGTATATCTTTTTTGAAAATACATTTATTTACATTTAAAAAAAAAGAAAAATTATAATTTATTATAACTTGTAAAATGTTCAAAACGTTGAAAAAAATAAAATTTAAAATATTTTAAATTCTAAAATAATTTCTTATTTAAAAAAAATACATACTATTTACCACTAAAAAATTATATTACAAACAACAATGTTAACTTCATCATTATTGTACACATCAATATTAAATACCACACCTAAAATCAATATTTTTGACAGTGATAATAAAGACAAAATTACATTTATTTGTCAAGATGTTCGAGACACAATATTTATGTTACATAATATTTTTTATTCAATATTTTGTCCGAACACTGTTGGTGGTTTCTGGTGGAGTGTGTCCTAGGCCCCAGGGACATACTTACTAAGGGCTTGCATTACCCATGCATGACACAAAGCTACTCAAGGCAACACAAGTCCTTACATTGCACTTACTAAGACAAGCAAAACCAACCTACATAGCTCTGCATGGTTTACTAAATCCAAAGTAACACAAGGCAGTGCATATTGTTGCTTTCCTCTATCTTTCAAGATGAAACATTTCACTTGTGGAGTTTGGGCACTCCCACGCATCCACCCATGGTTTTTGAGATAGCCCCGATTTACTAAAATCAGTAAACCCGGGATTGCACTAAAATGTTGTGCCTCCCTGAAGAAGTTGTAACGAGGAAAAATATATTGATTTCTCCTTGCAACTTCCAATTTCATTGCCTGCTGCATTCTGTAACACACACAGAAAGAGGAAAATGCCTCAGAGGATTGTTTTTGTGCAGGAAGGTGTTCCTTCCTGCACAAAACAATCCTGCTTGTAATGCAAGAACCCCTTGCAGCATAGCACATAGGTGCCTGCATAGAAGCTTGGTTGCCACAAGTGCGCCAGCGCTAGAAGACTGAAAGAATTTGCCATATCTTAGTAGTTATGACTCATTTCTGCTGTCTCCTTTTCACATAACACATGTTTTCTTGCTGTTCTGCATGAAATATTGGTAAATATACCCTTAGGTTCTGTCCCTGAGGTCCTGCAAGCATTCAAAGTAACTAAGAGGAACTTCCCAAAGGCAACTAATCTTCATGTAGCTAGTTTTCAGGAAAAAAATAGTTGAAAATATCATAAGCAAAATCTATCCTAGTCCTACACTAGCCTGTTCATCTTGATTTTCCACAGACTGAGCCCACATTAGATCTTCCCATCCTTTAATGATGCCTTTCTGTAATGGAAGACCAAATTCACTGCATTCCTTCAATCTAATTTCTGCATGCACTGCTGGTATACTTTTTTAACTTATGTATAACATTACATCTTTCCACTCAGAGTCTTATATTTAACTACAGTGTCTGCTTCATAATAACCTCCTTTAGATGGTTTTGCCAACCATCCTTTTTCAAATCTGTTCTGAAGTTTGTTGGTACTTGTCCTTGATTTTATTTCACCACCAAATAATATGACCAATTTTGCCATCAATGTTTGAGAAATATAAAGCCTGAAAACTACAGGGTATCAGAGAAAACAAATTAGAATAGTGGAATAGACATTTTCAACAAAGAAATTGACATTTAAGGCCTTATTACGATGTCGGTCGGCGGTCGCTGCAGATGTGGAACTGACAACCTCCAGTTGGCAGTCCCAACACCTCAATTAGGATGCAATCGCACATGGTGCGGTTGCAAACTTCCATTATGCAAAGGAGCTCGTGCGGCAGTCCGAAACCGCTTACAGCACAAGCTTCCATTGTAAAATGGAAGTTTTTGCACATCCCTGCTCCGTGAGGCAGGCCCCGTGATGGAGCAGGGATGTAAAGGGCATCAACCAGAGGGCCAGGGGAGAAGGAGGCCCTCCTAGGGTCCCCCAAAGTCACTCTCTGACAGCCTTTCCATGTCAGAAAGGTCAACATGTAAAGGCTGTCAGAACTACATCATAATCCTGACGGCAGAAACGCCGTCCTTAGGGGATTATTAGCAGTTTCCGGCTCCATGATGGGCTCCGCGATGGGCTCCTTGAGCACGTTGGAAGCCGGTCAGTTTACTCTCTGACGCTAGCATTATAATTCTTCGGCCTTTGGAATGTAAACCTTCCATGTCAGTCAGAAAACCTCCGGAGGATTTCCGACCGACATCGAAATAAGGCCCTTAATATATTTTGGAAGATGTTTCTGACACTGACCTGAGCTATTAATATCTGAAAAGACCACAGAGAGTTATTTGTGGATTGGGTGGGTAGTGTTTTTTTAAATCATGTGTTAGTTCAAGATGGCAACTGGGTATGATGCCTGGTGTGACTCCTCTGCTTACCAGATCGTGCAGCAATATACCTAGTAGGCAAGGGAGTTGCTAAGCACCCGAGGGAGGCGAAAATGTTCCCGTTACTGCCATGGAGGAGGGCTCAGGCATGGAGGGGTCTTGCTGTTTGAACGATTCTGCCTGATAGCCAGACCTGGCCATGGTGCTGAAACAATATGATGACTGTGGCCCTCTGAAAGGCTCTACCTCTCCTATAACCACTTCACAGCAGACCACAAACTTGGAGACATCAGCGGTGCCCTCGGACTGCCAGTTCCTGAGGCTTGTGTATCACAACAGGGTATCACGCCCGGAATCATCGCTTCCTGTGGTCTCCCTCATCGCTGCCTGCAATGCATCGTGGTGAGCCCTTTATAGTATCATCTGGCTCACCTGCAGATCTTACTGGGGGCATTCACCCTCGAGTGGGATGAGACTTTATTAGCAAGCAATACCTCCTGCTTCTGGGCCCTGGAGATGGGCCCCATAATACATCCATCACAAACAATCGTAAACTTACACAAAAATGTTAGTATGCCTTTGTGAATGAGGCCCAGAGTTTCTACGCTGGAAGACAACAAGACCACAAGGGGAGAGGACGTCGAAATACTCCACTAAGAATTGTTGAGACTTCAGGTGCAGCAAGCCTCTAAGCCCATGCTGAAGATCTCGCATTCTAGGTCTTGCTGGAACACTATACGCCAGAGAGGGGTGCCGAGGGGGCCGAGAGCATTGACACAGCCTACACTTGGGCCCTATTTCTGCAAAAACTTCGCATGAGGTGGAGAGCCAGATGCAACTTGACAAGGTGTACTGGGCTAGGTTCCATGAGAGCAACAGTGCCCATTCACCAATTATCTATGTTTGAGTGCATGCCTTCTAGCTGAAAGAGGAAATTCTCAGGAAAGCTAATGACTTACAGCCCCTCCTATTTTGTGGGCACAAGATCTCACTTTTTCAGGATCCCTGGACACTTACCTTCCAACAGTGCAGGGAGTTCAAACCTGTCACTGAATTTCTATGTAACAAGGAGATCATCGATGGCTGGTGGCATCTGTTTAGTATCATTTCCCACTGGGAGGGTTGATTTCATCAACCTTGACTGTCATTTAGGACAGTCGTGTCTTGGGTATGCCTCAGAAGGAGGACCGATTCTCCTCATCTGCATCTACCTGGGCACCCACTACCCGACCTTGTGCTGCTATGGCCCTCTAATAGTTGTAAGCGATCATGCCCTAACCAGGAGGAGATTGCCCAGGAGCAACAAGTGGTTTCGCATAAACTTTCACAGGACATGGGGTACGACCCAAACTAAATACACAAAGACAGCCTGGGGCATAACATAGCAAATTGTAAAGCTTGGCTCAGCAGGGCCTCATTTCACTTCCACTAAGCACCAGGGTGGAGGAGATGCTGAACTAGCTTGAGCCTTGCTGAGAGATTAATCAAGGATGAATACTTGCAGATTTCCCCAACACCACTGGTCCTACGAGGGTGGCAAGAAGGGTTTGGCTTTTTGTGTTGCTATAGTCACCCTAAGTGGCAAGGGTATGTCCAGATATGGGTCCCTTGCT
The DNA here is from genome assembly GCA_963921515.1 of Calotriton arnoldi. Taxonomy (NCBI): domain Eukaryota; kingdom Metazoa; phylum Chordata; class Amphibia; order Caudata; family Salamandridae; genus Calotriton; species Calotriton arnoldi. The sequence goes on along the minus strand of CAWUFW010012511.1, from coordinate 323,942 downwards.
CGATATGCCACTGGATTCAAGCTAGCCTTGCTGATGAGTACTGATAATTCAAAACCGGTCCAATGATGCTTGTTTACCGGTCCAGGTAAGACCTGGCCTGGCAGTTCTGGTTGGACTGTTCCCAAGGGGAGCAGAGTCAAACTGATTTGCATATGGCTGGGTTCAACTGGGGTGGAATAGTGAGCAAAAATAAATTGATTTTACCCAGATCTGTGACTGTGGGTGAATGTTTGACAATGTTCAGCATTCTGTCCATCATCTTTTTGTGTTGTAAATAGGGGGAAGGCCATACTGCTCAACCAGGGAGTTTAGGGGGAGGTGACTGGGAAAAGTGCAGAACATACGTTTTGCCTTCTAGCATACTGCATCCAATTTGGACTCCTGCTGGTAATGCTAGCATCTATTTAAGCTTAAAATTAGCAACAGGAGCACTTCATTGAGGATGCACCTGACCCTACAGTCACAAATGTGGCCATCATGGTGGTGGGTGACCTCAACCTCATGATGAATAATGAACTTGAACGCTCAGGCCGATGGTACAGGCAGACAAGGGCATCCCCCCAAGGGCCTGGATAGGCTGCAAGAATGTGGCTTTGCAGACCTATGGCCTTCTACTCAGCAGCAGAGAAAACATTTGAACACACAAACTATTTTTTGGGTACCCTAGCTATCCAGACCCTGGTCACAGATGTTAGCTTAGACTCTATGTCATTATCTGATCATGCCCCCTTCATTCTCTCCTTATGGCTGACCACTACACAACCTGTTCCAAGCACCTGGTGGCTACATGATAGACTCATCCATGACACACACAACATAGACACAATTTGCCATGTAATCTCCACATACCTTCAGGACAATGACTCACTGAAGGTTCCCGAGTCCACCCTAAGGGAGGCAGAGAAAGTGGTCATCCAGGTAGAACTTGTTCTGATGTCCACCCGGATCAACCGTAGGAGGAAGGATAAACCGACACAATTGGAATAAACAATAAAGGAGCTCGAAACTATGCATAAATGAATAAGGGCCCCAGAATATGGCGTCAGATCGAAAAAGCTCACACTCAGCTCCAAATTTTAAACCTTGATAGAGCACAATATGCCCTGCTATGCCTCATGCATACATTTTACTCCAGGGTCAATTAATGCAATGGATTGCTGGAACGCTGCCTATGATCCCAAATTCAGCATGACAGTGTAACCTCTGTAAAAAACGCATGGGGGAGGAAATCACAGGGGACAGCCAAATCATGGCAGTCTTCTGGAGATTTTGTCATAATCCTCATCAGGATTTAGACACAGACACTATACCCGCATACCTAAAAAGTACCCAAGTTACATGACTTTAGATGGCCCAGGCAGGAATCTTAGACAAGCTGATTAAACTTGAGGAGGTGATTGCAGCGGTAGCTAAACTGAAGCCTTCTAAGGCCCTCAGCTGTGATGGTTTTGCCCCTCTCATTTACATTATCTTTTGTCATATCTTGGCTTTAGTTCCCACAAGACTATTTAACACCCTTGCTTACTCACACAGTCTGTGTAGACCTATCTCCCTGCTTAACGTCGATGCCAAAATATTCACAGGCATCCTTGCAACCAGACAAAAAATATTACATGCCTGAAACATTTTGTAAGCGATACCAAAGGGGATGATGGACGGAACGTTTGAGCCAATCAAACACTCACCCCCAGTCAACTGATCTGGGTTTAATCCATCATCATTCTTTAGCTCACTCCACCACCCCAGTTCAGACATGGCCATATGCAAATCAGTCTGACCCTGTGCCTCATGGGAACAGTCCAGCCCGAACTGCCAAGCCATGTCTTCCCTGGACCGGAAACAAGCATCCTGGGACCTACCAAATGAATCACGTTTCAAAAATGAACAAAAAAAGTTCTTCTGGAAGAATTTGAACTCAAACTGGAGAGATGGGAAGAGTCAAATTGAATTGACGGTGATGAGTAGATATTGTTAACTGTCCAGCATCTGTTTCACCAACAATTGGCTTTTGCCTGAAACTATACAAAGACATTAGAAAACCTTCACGCAGGTCTAGTGTGACAGCTAAAGGATTACTGTATGAAGCAATTGTGGTTTCCTACACACATGTCATTACATTGTTGTTAGTGGACCCTTCTCCTCATGAGGGGTTCTGGAATGATGGGTGGTGAGTGCGGAGAAGGCAAATGAAAGGGAGCTGAAAAGACTGTGACTGTGCCACTTAGAATGAACTACTCCCCCTCACTCCATTGTCCTGTTATTCCTGAGGAGTTCCTATATTGGCGACGAGGATAGGATTAAGCATCCACAGTCCAACCTGCTATACTTTTTAAGGTTGCTCAGAATGAGCACAGACATAATGAAAACAAAGCAGCTGGTGAAGTGTGTCGGAATGGGTGAATAGGTGAATAGGATGTCAGTGAATGGCATGACATGTTCAGGCCCGACACCAGCAATATCAGTAAATGCAATGTGAACATATGCCACAGCTTGTACCCGCACAATGCCGGTCAATGCAATGTTAATATATACCTTAACTTGTGCCTGCACAGCAGAGCAATCATCAGGAATAATGATTCCACGCTCATTCGATAATATTATTGTTCTGAATAAGAACAATGTCAATATACATTCAGACCAGAGCAAACATAACCTCATTAATACTAGTATGAACAATATCAATGTACAAAATGACAATGGTATGCGTAATGTTGATAATATCATGGCTGTCATGTAAATTTTAGGAGTTTCCATGAACTCACATCATTGCTGTCGGATTCACCCAAGGTGACCTCTCCATCAACCCTGAGTCTGAGATACGTGGTCAGGCAGGTCCTGCGACCCATTGCCAATTGAGTAACAGGTCACAGGTGGGGTCCCCCATAACCCAAATACAAGCACCCATCCAGGGAAAACCCTGATTGATTCCACAAATAGTTGCAACACAAACAAGTCTGAGATAATTGCCCCCAATAAAACCGATTTGGCCAAAGGATTGCATTCCCCAGAAATGCCACAAATCTAGATACCACATGTAGATAGGCACACTCAACCAATCAGGACACGACTGGCACACCACACGTAGTGTTCACGCACCCCTCATGCCGGACATCCCGACACATACACACTGGCCCACACTAGCTCGCCTCGAGATTGAGAGCCAGCTGTGTTCTTATCAGGTGCCCGCATTTGTTGATTTACAAATGAGATGCTTTTTTTGAATATAGAAAATAGTTTTATTGCACCTCATGAACTGCATAAATTGACAGCCAAAAAGTTTGAACACCAAGAGATTTTGAGCAGACGCATTCTGTCCAGGCTCCCCGGCTGCATCGTTTAATCAAATTAACTTGTTTCTGTTTTGCCATACGCCTCTTGTCTATTCATTTATTTAAGGTAAATTCATAACCTTGCAAAAGGTGTGTGACTGAGACTCCACACACACTGAAGAAAAGGGATTGTTTGGAAGATAATTATTACTGCTGACTATTGTTGGAAAATGGCCATCTCTGAATGGTCACCCCAAACTTTTGCCTTCCTCCTCCTCTTTTTTGGCCTCCTTTTTGTTGGCTTTAGGACTCTGCGCACTTTACCAGTGCTAAAGAGCAAGGGATCTCTCCTCTAAACATGGTAACATTGGCTCATACCCAATTGGCATATTTAGTTTACTTATAAGTCCCTAGTAAAGTGCACTACATGTGCCCAGCACCGGAAAATTCAAAGGCTGCTAGTAGGCCTGCAGAACGGGTTGTGACACCCACACACACATAGAACTTTAAACATGTCTCAGGCCTGCCACTGCAGAGTCTGTGTATGCAGTTTAGCACTGTCATGTCAACTTGCCATTTAAAACACCTTGCCAAGTCTTCTACTTCCCTTTCATTACATATACTTCTTCCCTACAGTAGGCCATAGGTAGCCCATAGGACAGGGGGCAGTGTAATTAAAAGGTAGGTAATGTACCTTTGAGTGTCACATGTCCTGGTAGTGAAAAACTCCCAAATTCGTTTTTCACTACTGAGAGTCCTAGACCGCTCATAGATTAACATTGGGAATTCTTTATTTTACTTATATTCACGTCACGCTTTCTTTCACTTATTGTGTGAGCACCCTAAAACTGAAATTTATGCGAATAAATATCTGTAATTCTGTGACCTACATGACCCTTTACAGACTCTTTTTCTTGCTCCCTATTGAATTAATTTCATTTTTGAAAAAAACAGTGCCCCTCTCTGGGTCACCCCTCTTGCTATTGGACCTTTTTAGGCCACACTTGAACCATTGTTCTTATAAATCCTTTCACATGAGAACGGGCTGCTTTTGCGTTCTCTGCCTTTCCTGGAGTTTAGTCTGAACACGATGTGAAACGTCGATCAACAATGCCCCTTGTTATTCTGTTCTTATCAGTCCCTAGCACCTAGACATAACATGCTACACACAGCTGCAGTACTGAAGACTCGTGCTTTTATATTACGTTGTTGCATGTTGTTTTAACACACTTGGAGAAAGCAGTTCCATGGAGAACAGCTCCGCTGTTCCTATGATGTAGACCTTACATCCAGGATTTAAGGTATGGGGTCTGCTGTCAAAGCCCAGAGATCATCCTTTTTTATAAAATAAACTTCTTTAGTCAAGGGGAGGGTGGTTAGGCCTAAAAGACCTTATTTCCACAATCTTTATAAAATGACTTCTCCCTTTGTATTCTATGGAATAGTAACAATGCTAACTGTGCTGAGTTTATGAATTTTGCTGCTAGTAGTGGCACGTATACTGTATTGTAGAGCACGATAGTTAAAATAAACATTTTGAACTATTTCAGTGACTCTGCCTATTCTCATTGTGGACAAGTACGAGTGAGTGAACGAAAGGGTACGTCTTGCTCCTGTGATTCCTGAGAGAGTCGGAGTGTTGTGTTCTGTTCTGGGTTGTCTAATAATTTGTAGCTCGGTGATATTTGGAGGAGAACGAATGAGACACTATAGCTAGTTGGTTTGGGATTTTGGGTACTGATGTGGTAGGTTGGTACACCCCTATTCACTGAGGTCCTGTTTTCCTGCGCATAGTTCTGTGTATGTGCAGAATCCCTGCAATATGGTGCCGCCAACGTTTGGTCTGGTTCTTATCTGCGAAATGCTTGAGTAGTGCTTGTGCTTGTCCACAATCCCCTCACTTCTGTTTCCGGAGACAGCTGTGACGGTGTAACCTCCCATATTGATGTTTTTATAGGTTCATTCAAGCTTGATGTTTTTAAAAGGTTTTTCTCTTTATTCTTAACCCGTTATTGCGCTGCCGCGCTCTAGGTTGTTGTTCTTTATTGTTCATTATGGCGGTCGCAATTTCGGCCCCTAATCAGGCAGCACTCACAGCTTATTTGACTCAAAATGGAGTCCCTAATGCTGGTGTTGTGCTGATTCTTGTAGTGGAAGCGGATGCTGCTTACCGCTTCGAAGTGTTTTCTTCTTGGGTGACCTTTCCGGCGGTGGATGGAGCGGATAATCTGTTTCATGAATATACGCCTATGGACCTTCCTAATGCTTATCAGCCCTCTCGGGCTCTAGAGATTCCACTTGAAGTTTGGCAACACCAAATTTGGTTTAATGGCGCCCTTCCTCACCCAATAACGCCGGTGCGTTTAAGTCCTTTATCAATAGATGGGGCCACGTGGCCCGTTTTGGCTGGGTATATCCCTCATCCGCGTTGGCTGACAACAGCGACGCTTGCAGAACTACGCGTTTTACATATGTCTTTAATACGCGTGCATAGAGCTGTTATACAGTTCATGTTGCGCAACTTCCAGGTGGGACCACCTGGCATTGCTGGGCAACCTGCGGGACCTAGTGGTGTAACTATCAGTCCCGTCATGGTTAATTCAGTAATGGGCAAGCGACCACAGAATAAGGATAAATTGCCTTATTGGCTTTCTGAAAAAGTTGTACAACTAGAGGCTGTTTTTCCAAATACCTCTCCTGTGGAGAAAAACAGGATACTGACTATTAGTTTGCCTAAAGACCTACTACCCGAGTTAGCTGATTGTAACACCTGGGGCAAGGTGTTTGCAGCGGTATATTCGAAGTGTTTCGGCACTCCCTCCATGACTGTACTCCCCTCCATGATAAAACGTGTTCAAGATGAACACAGAGCCGAAGCGGCTGTAGAGCTGGGGGTGAGATTGGTGGGGGTGTTCGACATGGTTACTGATATGATCCTTGCTAATGTCAAGGGCGATGCAGTAAGCTTTCAAGTGGCAAACCGCTTGGAGGCTGTCCCTGATGCAGACAAACCACACAAATTACCGAAGATTATTGCAAAGGCTTATAAGACCATAGGCCGCAATAGTCTGAGAGTTAAGCCTTTTACTCAAACGCAAACTCAATCTCAAACTCAACAAAAAGTCCAGACTGAAAAAGATGGGCGTCCAGTCTTTCCTAAAATGAACTGGAAAAATAAAAAACGGGCAGCAACAACAGAAGCAGGGTTTGTGTGCTGGTTCACTGACACCTGAGTCTTCTGAGCGTAATTATGACTTGCGCGACTTCGCGAAAATTAAGACTCTTAATAGATTTCAAGTCTCTGACCAGCGTTCTCCTCGTTCTTCACAGGACACATCTGGCTCTCAAGTCAGAGGAGGGGAACGCCAAGATCGTGGCAAGAGGCAACCTACGCCACAGGGACGTAAGCAGCCTCGAGTCAAAGAAAAACAAGAGGATCCACCTCATTTTCGACCCACATTTCAAAAGAAAAAAGTTGCCACTCTAACAGCGAGGTATGCCTCAGATGGTGAGAACACGACTCCTGGATTGGACATGGGCAGTGACTCTGTTTGACAGCGCAGCTGAGGTTACCATAGTGCGGGAGGCTCTGCGTCCCTGTCTGGAGGTGACAGCAACTGATACATTCATTACAGTAGAGACTGCAGATACCCGGGTTGCCCCCCCGGATAGGCTCTATGAAAAAGTTTCCAAATTGAAGGTGATATACCTCGTCCAATCAAGGCGGTTTTCTGGGAGAATCTAAACTCCTCGTATGACATTTTGTTAGCAGAGGCAGATTGGCCTCCACCCTTTGTGTTAGCCGCTTCTAGAGGGGAAGACATGATACTTCTGAGTTTTTCGTGTTATGTCCCTGAGGAGCATGCACAGGCTTTCGCAGCAGAGTGGGCTCTGGCCCTAGCCCCTGCGGTGTATCGTAATCAGGTGGGTTGGGATGATGATTCACCAGGCTCATGAAATACCTTTGCGCCCTAAGCCACAGCCACAACCACAATATCCAATCAGACGTGAATCAAAGGCTTCCATTTGTGATATTCTAACACAGTTGGAGTATCAAGGAGTGATTGAATCACGTACATCACCGATGAATAATCCTCTCTTTACGGTATCAAAACCTGATGGTTCATATCGGATTGGATTGGATTACTGAAATTTGAACAGTCATTGTCGCACTTTTGGAGTGCAAAACACAGACAGCTCAGCGCTGGTGAACAATCTTGTTTGTAAAAAATACAAAACTACACTTGATATTTCGAATGGTTTCTACAGTCACAATCTCGCTCCTGAGAGTCGTGATTTGACAGCATTCACTGCCGTCGGGAATCAGAAAAAATTTACACAATTTCCTATGAGGTATAAGAATAGCCCGGGGGCATTTGTGGCATGGATTGTGTCTTTGTTGAATGACATAGACCCTGATGCATTCTCGCACGTAGATGACATTTATCTGACGGACGATGAGCTTATGCCGCATCTTGTCCGAGTCGACAGGATTATTTTGTCCTTTGCCGACTATGGATATAAATTCAATTTTGCAAAATCGCACATCGCCCATTTGGCGGTGCTCTTTTTGGGCTATGAGCTCAATAATGAAGGAAAGGGCTTGGCCCCTCACTTCTTGGAGAAAAATGCGCACAATTGCAACCCCCTTCTACACTGAAGATACTTCAGTCTTTGCTGCGATTTTTAAATTTCGGGAGGACATACATTCCCGATTATGCCCACCGTATCAAACCGCTCTATGCATTGATACAACCAACCTTTTCTTCTGCCAGCTGGCTTCCCGAACATACTTCTATTCTAAATTCTTTGCAAACTGACTTGCTTTCAACTAATTACTTATTTACGCGTGATAACACCACAAACCTGGTAATACGTATAATTTCTGGGACAGTGGGTTTCACTTACTTGACGTTCAATGAGGGTGACACAATACCTATTGCATACAAATCACATTTATACACTGCTGCTGAAATGCGCTTTTCAACTGTTGAAAAAATCTTGACGGCAGTACAGATGGCGATTCTAAAGGAACGCTCACTGGCGCAAGGCAAACGCATTCTTATGCTCACGCCCTTCCCTGCTTTAGAAGCCGTGACTAAGGCGAGTGTACCTAACTAGAAGGCACTACACCTCCGTTAGATACAATGGGCTACTTCTTTGACATCGGCTGATGTCACGTTTATCTTTGATCCTTCCTTATGGACACATGAGTTTTTACAGTATGAACATGTTCATCCTCCTCCCTTGTCTTTGCTTCCTTTATATGAATACAAATGCATCATTTATACCGATGGCTCGGCTCAACCGGCCACGGGTTCCAAACATGCTTATTGAGCCACTTGCGCAATTGTTGCTGGCTCAATTGTTAATGGAGAGTTTAAGGGGCCCATTACGATACCCGGCGTAAATAATTCCGCCAGGCATGGAAGCGGCAAAAATCCGCCCGCACACACCGCCTGAACACCGACCACGCCATTACGATTACACAAACCGAATACCGCCAACGGCGGAAAAGCACACAAAATACCGCCCGCCAACGTCCGAGTCGGAGTCAAACCGCCCGCCACGGACGGAAACACGCACGACAACACAAAACCGCCCGCCCTCACGGCCGACACACCGCACGTGAAATTACGATCGCACCGACATGAGCGCGGAAAAACCACAAATATACCGCCCGCCAGCGCAAACAACGCCGATGAGAATCGACACGGCAGAAGCCATGGCGCCAACGTACCTGCACAGAAACCATCCGCACACAAAACCAATAGCACACAACATGGCCAACAAGTCCACACAGCAAGGCACGCACAAATACACAAGCACAGTACACATCCCGAAAACACCCCCGGACAAACAAAAAATACAAAGGCCAGAACCCCAGACACAACACACCTGAAAACAACAGACCATGAGGACACACCCACATAGGTGAGTACAAAAGCAGCACTCCCACAGACCACAACCCCTTGCTACATTGCAAACCAGAGAGGAGAGGAGAGGACACAGTGACACAGCAAGGACAGCAGCACACCACAGAAACGCACACATCACTACCACCACCACCACCACCACCACCACCACCAAACACCGGCACCACAAACCCCCTGCACATTACACAACACACACCGCACCAGCACCACAAACATCATGGCACCACAAAGAATGCCCAAGTTCACGCCCATGGAGCTGACGGTCATGGTCGACTGAGATCATCAAGGTGTACCCACAAATCTATGGGAACATGGTCCAGCACACACCACTAGCCACCAGAAACAGAATGTGGAACCGGATCGTAGACCAGGTCAATGCAGTCGGGACCCTGCCCAGGAACAGAGTCGAGATTAACAAACGTTGGAATGACGTAAAGAGCCTGGTCAAGAAGAAGGAGGGCAAAAACAGAGAGCTGGCTGCCGTCACTGGCGGAGGGAATCCCGCGCTCTTTAAGACCTTCAAAGCGTGGGAGGAGAAGGTGCGAGTCGTAATCCATCCGGAGATCCTCGCCGGATTAGCAGGGGAGTGGAGGCTGGTAAGTACAAACTAATGTATACCAGCACACCGCTATGTACTCACATGCACTACCACCATGCCACAGCTCCCAGGGACAAACACCCCCATGTCCAGCACACAATACACAACACATCACACACACATGCAACAGACACTACCACACACAGCCCAAACCGAACAACTGTAAGATGCGTGGGGACATGTGTACACTAAGCCAGCCACGTAACCACCAACAGGTCCACAAATATGCCAGAAGCGCCACAACGAGCACCCACCACACCCATGTGTCCGCCACAGCTGCACTAACCGACAAGTAACAGGTAAGTGGCAGGAACACAAAGTGCAGTGGGTGGGAGGGTGGACAGCCCAAGTACAACACACACCAGGCCCCAGTCCCACAGCACAGCAAGGAGGAGCATCCCCCACAGCCACGTGTCAGCCACCGCAGTGCACAACGACAGCCGAAAGGCAGACATCACGGTCCACAGCAATCGGTGTCAGTGGGTGTCCAGCCACCCCCACGACCCACAACACCCCCCCACAGACCTGCAACATGGAGCACCCCCGCTTAGAGCCATGTGGCATCCAGTACAGTGCACGCACGAACAACTTGCAGGTGGGAAACTGGACAGGGCTGGATTACTGGAGGCATGAGGACCATAACACGACCAACACATGGGACATGTCACGTAGCAGACGAACACGCAGCACCGCCCACCGTCACCAACAAGTGAACAATGTGCACACGGACATGAACAACAGACTCACACCCCACATGACCCATCACAGACATAGCAACACCCAAGGAGCCACGTCTGCATGCACAAGCCACACTGAATATAGTCCCACCACGGCAGCCACTGTGCAACTCATCACACACAACCGAAACACCATTGAAGTCCTGTCCATGTAGCCCCTACTGCCTGTCAACCACACACCCCACAACTACGCCTATGTAAGACAAACAACACTAGACGCAACAGAGCGGAACAACATAAATGCACACGAACACCACTGAACCCATCAAACACACAGACACACCATGCACAAACAACATACCATCCATCCCATCTGTCAGCCCCAGTCTCATGAAAGGCATGTCATCCGCACAGCTGCCACACATACAGCAGTCACGCTAAGATACATGCCCATGACCAACCATGTGCCAGAAGTCAATGAAGCACACGACACACTGTGAGCAACAACACACAACATGGGCCACACCCCCCCGAGCACTGCAGTGATGCACATGGCACAGGGCAGCACGCACACCAAGGAGATGGGACAACTGCAATACGTTGGCTGGCACACAACCATCACTCACTCATAACGATGTGTCCAATGCCATGTCCAGTAATCACAACAGACAGCAAATATGCAGGCCATGTCAAGCATGCACACACCTCAAACCATGCACTGTCATGCTGCCACAACACATGTCACGTTCGGCACCCATGGCTCACAGCATGTACCCCAAAAGCATATTCCCTCCCAAATGCGAATCTGGGGCATGGCCCCCATGTTGCCATATGCGTTCCTAAGCGTTCCATTTGAACCCCAAAGCATATTCCCTCCCAAATGCGAATCTGGGGCATGGCCCCCATGTTGCCATATGCGTTCCTAAGCGTTCCATTTGAACCCCAAAAGCATATTCCCTCCCAAATGCGAATCTGGGGCATGGCCCCCATGTTGCCATATGCGTTCCTAAGCGTTCCATTTGAACCCCAAAAGCATATTCCCTCCCAAATGCGAATCTGGGGCATAGCCCCCATGTTGCCATATGCGTTCCTAAGCGTTCCATTTGAACCCCAAAAGCAAAGTACAAACCAGACCCAGGATGGGCCAGGAGCCCGCATACACCAGAGTCACAATAAGTAGGGGCACAGCAACACACCCATCGGCATGGCCAATCCGTCCCATGCCACATGTGCACAGCACACAGTCCCATTGCCAAGCACACACAACTACAGATGCTACAGCCACACACACGCCTCCGGGAAACCCATGTACGAGATTGCACGAACTGTCAATGTCAGACGACAAATACATACTTCGCCAGGTGCAACACAATAACAAATCTCATTCTCTCCACAGGTGACGAACTGCTGGATGCTGGGGATGGAGCCAGCAGCCAGCACAGCCAGCCTACAAGCCCCCAACGAGGACACACGGATCTGGAGGATCTGTCCTCCTCTTCGGACACGGACAACCAAGCAGGCCCATCTGGTGTGGCAGGGCCCAGCCGCTCCCCAGGACCCCTCCTACCCACCAACCCATCATCCAGGGCTGCTGAACATTCCCAGCCCCCTGCTGCCACTGTCGTTGCGGCCACACCCACGGTCATTGTGGCCACTACCACTGCCGCAACCGCCACCATCGCCGCACCGACCACCACCGCCGCCACCACCGCCACGTCTTCGCTGGCACCAGCCCCAGCGCAGGTGGTGGCCCGGACGACTGGATCCACCCTGGGAGCCACAGCGAGGACCGTGGTGAGCAATGTGGCTAGTGGGCAGGCCGGTGGCAGCAGGACTGGTAGGAGGAGCAGGGTCAGGGAAACGCCAGCCTCCCCTGGGAGCCATGCCCTGCCTCACATGGCCAGAGGTCCTTGGGGCCTATGAAGAGGCCCAAGGACAATGGGTCCGGGTCTGCTTCAGACACGCGTGAGGTGCTGGGGGTGCTGAGGTCCATGGACGCCCGTATGGGCCAAATCGTGGACCTCATGGGACAGCTGGTGGTGGCGGTGAGGTCACAGCCAGGGACAGCAGCTCCCCTCCGCCACCACCTGCCGGGGCGCAGGGTGGAGCAGCAGTGTCCAGTTCCCCTGCGTCCACAGCCAGTGATCACACCTCAACCACCAGCATGTCGCAAGCAGGCACCCCCTCGCAAACGTGGAAGGGGCCGTCCGAAGAGGAAACAGATCTCCCAGGAGGACTTCGCACGCTCCAGACGCAAGTGAGGCAGCCAGCCAGCCTTCCGCCAGCCTTCCTTGACCAGCTACTGCATTGACTTGGACTACGATCCCACTCCACACAGCCATCTGGATGGCATGTGTGTGTTGGACTATGGACATAGAACCAGTGGGTACACCCTGATCATCACGCAGCCATGACCGACAGCTCATTGTCACTGCACGCACCACTTTTGTCATCACCTTACACACAATCACATGTCACAGTTTGTAATAAATGCACCTTTTTCACTAACTGCTGTTTGTGCCCTGTGTCTTATTTGTACGGAATACAACGGCCACCTTGGGCGGAAAGGCACCTGATGCGTGGCATGGCATTTGAATCCGGAGGACCTGTAGGGACCTAGGGGTGGGAGACAGAACAGGAGCACATTCAATGAGTGTGTCACACACCCATCACACAGTACATGTCAACAACTACAAGCAATGTACACACATCGCACAGAGCAATAGGGCACAATGCCACAGCCACCAACAGTGGCATACTACCCTGGCCATGGAGCGTTGACACACAGCACGCAGTGAACAAACGGCCACCCTGACACAGCACACACACACCTGCACAGATACAGCCACATCAGCCGTCGTACATGGACACTCACCGTCAAGTGAAGTAGCGGGCGATGAGCTGCTGCCGCACATTACCAGCTTCCTCCTCTCCGCTGTCCTCCTCACTCGAGCTGTCCTGGTCTGCGGGCTGGGGCCCTGGTTGATCTCCGTCATCCACGATGAGGGGGATCTGCTTCCGAATGGCCAGATTGTGCAGCATGCAGCACGCCACCACTATCCGGCACACCTTCTGTGGGGAGTACGCCAGCGCACCCCGGTGCGGTCCAGGCACCTGAACCTGGACTTGAGGAGGCCAAAGGTACGCTCGACCACACGTCTGGTCCTCCCATGTGCCTCATTGTAGCGATCGTCTGCTGGGGTGCGAGGATTCCTCAATGGACTGAGCAGCCATGCCCCATTCGGATACGCAGAGTCACCTGGGTGTGAGGGACACAGAGAACCGTTGCTAATCCAACTGGACAGGGGACAGCATCGCACAGCCAGCACGCTACACCACTCCACATACTCACCGACAATACAGGCACGATCCTGTTGCATATTGGACATCAGTCGTGGCAAGATGCTGTTGCGCATTATGTGTGCGTCATGGGCCGAGCCTGGGAACTTTGCACACACGTGGGTGATCACCATGTCCGCAAGGCACACCACTTGCACATTCAGGGAGTGCGTGTGCTTCCTGTTGCGGTACAGGTGCTCAGTGGCCTGTGGTGGAACAAGGCCGACATGTGTGCAGTCAATGGCTCCAACGACGTGTGGGATTCTGCCAAGGGCATAGAATGCACCCTTCACTGCCGCCAATTCACGAGCCCTGGGGAAGCGGATGTACCTGTTCCGGTACAGCATCATGGCTGCCAGTACATCCCTCAGCACCTTGCTGAACATGGGCTGGGACATCCCTCCTCCACTGCCCACTGTGTGCTGGAATGACCCAGTGGCGAAGAAATGCATGGCGGCCATCACCTTAGCCGTGGGGGTGACAGCAGTCGGATACACCCTGCGGGGACGGAGATGGGGTTCTAACATGGCACACAGTCGATGCAGGGTTGGCCTGTCCAGCCGAAACTTCCTAATAACCTCTGTATCGTCCATGTCCGCCAGCAATTGGTATGGGCGGTCAATGTTCGGTCTCCGCCTAGGGACAATGGCAGAGGACACATGTCAAAGCAACACGACACATAGCAATTTCGCATACACATCACTGACATGACTGAGCAAGCACATGAGCCACAGCCCAGCTGTCAAGCTGGGACGGCACAGCCACAATACACTTACACAGGTCTCCCAACAATGGCAATGGCTAGTGATACAAACCACTGCCATGTGCATGCACATGGGGATCTAGGCCCCAATGACTTGCGGGCGTGCTGATGGGGACTGACTGCATATCCGTCAAGCGGCAACGCCACGGCAACATGAATGTCTGCTGAGCATGGAACTGCTTCCGCGGCTGGATGAGTATGGCACACGACGACGACGATGTGGGCACAGGCTGAGCGGCCAAAACAAGTGGGACCTGTGGCACGAGGGGATATGAGACAGTAGTAGGTGTCAGCACTGCACCCTATGTACAGCACTGTACGGATCACACCTCCCGAAACATTGACAGGTGTCCACATTGACAGCCCCATGCCAAGACGGCTGTGTGCTTGCAGTCACACGTCACAGGTGAGAGGTTACATTGCACGTGCCAGGTGGCAGTCGTACATAGTGGGAGCTGGCATGTGTGTGCATGTGTCTCCTGTTCAGGATCCACCAGATGGGCGCTGACTCTGTACTGACCATTGGACACAGCATGTTCCGTGGAAGGCTTGTGTGTGTGGGATGGTGGCACTGGATGTGCCTCCGTTGGGTGGGGGGCCATGCACAGGGCGGGTACGTCGATGATTGCGCATTGTTGGTCACGGTGGGTGCACCCACTAAGATGTGTTGCCCTGTGTTCAATTCCTATGTCCGCATGATGATGGACTGTAGATGTGGGCAGACTACACATTGGTCGATGTGCTGTCTATATGCATGTGCCTTCACACCAGGCACAGCTGCCCCTGCACATGTGACCCCTGCTGGACTCGCTGCTGGGTCTGTGGAGCTGATGCACCTTCTGCGCGTGGGGCGGGCAGCTCTCCTCACTTCCCTCATTGCGCATGTCATGACTTTGCCGCAGGTGACATGGATCATGGAGGGCCCACATGTACGCGTGGGTAGGCTACACATGATTGTACACTGGTCGCCACCCCCAGTCAGTGTTTCGAATGGGAAGGTTGTCGTGCTGGTGGTATGTTCGATGTGGCGGATGGGCGGGCCTAGGTGCGGGCTTACATTCCGGACATGGGGGGTAGTTGTATTGGCGACTAGTTGCAGTACACACGGGACACGTCTCTTCCTTTCCACATCTGGGTCATCCCTTGTACTAACTGACAGTGATACAGTCATCTTCGCCCCAGCCCTCATGTCCTCCCCTCGCTCCCCAATATGCATGCTCACCTGCGAGGCTAGCGCTTGCACAGGCAGCCCCAAGCTCGCACCAGAGAGGGCAAGGAGTGTATGTGTGGGTCCAGTTGCACGAGTGGGCTGTCTCAGGGTATGATGTGTTGCGGGACGCCGTCCACCTGCGTGGTGCCCCAAATGGAGACCCGGCCTGCATGGACTATGCATCACAGTCTTCGCCTTCCGGATCCGCCACCTGCGACACCCAGTGGCTGTGGCTGCCCTTGCGGCCAGGCCGCGTCCGTCTGTGGCTGATGGCCCACACATTCACTCTTTGGCCTCTCTGGGGAGGGCTCGGGGTGGTGGCGCACGCGCTTGCACTTAGTCGCAATGGCATGTGGCGTGGTTGGTATGATGGGCAATGGATGGGATGGTGCGAGCCACCTCCCGTGACGTCAGTGCTGCTCGTGCTGTGGTGCGTCCCCCTACACTTCCATCTGACTTGTGCCATGCTAGACGTTGAGGTTCTATTGCCTGCGTGATATGACCAGGAGGAGCGCGAGGAGACCTCTCACACACCATGCTCCACTGCCATCCCGTGCCCTGTATCGCCTGTGCGGATTGACTATGTTGGGGTTACACCTGGTCGACTGGGGCTGTGTGTGCCTTGTCAGGGGCATGGCGGGCGCACAACAGGATCCAGCTTGTCCACAGAGGGTGGGCTGAGGTGCGCCTGGTACCGCTTTGTACGTGTGCCCGGCTGCTGTGCACACACTTGTTCACTCCCCCCGACAGGTGTCCTCTCACAATGCCCAGGGAAGCGGTGGTGTACTGTTCATGACCCCTCCCAACACGGCGTGCTCCAACTTGGCATGTGCGCATCTACCCGTCGCACCCACCCACCTGAGCACTGCGTCCATACGACTTCACACGACACATGTGTGTCTTCCACAGTAGTGCTACTCATTTGCGTTGACATCCAATACCAGTGGACTACATGGTCATGTCACGACTGCCGTGTACTTCACATACTCTCATCCTCTCTCATTCGTACTTGTGAAATGAGTCAGCGTAGACAGTTTTGGTTTCAAACATTATATTGAGTCTTCTGTCCTCTGTGATGCAGTATAGTGGACACTACTGGCAGCGGAATACATGTTGAGGATATACTGAGCATGATTGCAAATGGGATAGGGTGTGGGGTTACATGTGATTGGCTGTTGCATGTGGGATGTGGGCTTCAGAGTGACATCTGCTTGGCCAAGGCTGTGCTAATGTACATTTACGTATAGCTGCGGAGCTGCGGACTTTGACACAGACGGTATACATGTAGCCTACCAGACCGCTTGGCATCATGGGCACAGTCCATCTCAGTTCCATGTGACAGGTTTGCTGCGGTTGTTCCTCATGCACGCGTGCATGTGAGATGACATCAGGGCATGTGCTTGCGTGCATGCAGCGGCGTGACACTTGTTGTTGCACTGTGGTGGTTACTGGACATGTCACAGTCACTGGGGTCGTGTTGTTGTTGTATGCACTTGTCGTCCATGCAAAGGTCCTGGTATGGGATTCCCGGGCGGGGGTGGGAGGGTGCAGCACCCACAGACTCCAGGCGACCTATTCATGTCCACTGAGCGGTGTGTGTGTCCATGGGCGCTGGATCCATGTCGTGTCCTGGTTGTTCGTGCAGTTCCGTCCATGTGGGTGCGATACACAGAGCCCATGCCACTGCCTCCCACGATGCATGCGGTGTTCCTGGATGTGATGGGGAACAGTGTGCATGTCCCGGTCATATCCGATGTCATGGCGATGTCGTTGATGGTGTGGTTACAGTTGCCGGTCGTTTGGTATGGCTGTTGTGGTGGTGACTGGCCAGTCCGTGCGGAAGCTAAGCATGGGTGCGGGGTTGGGCATCATAGGTCACTCGGGGAACCTGCGTTGTGGTCCGACGTATTTACAGGTTGTCAGGTATGCGATGCCGTCCAGCAGGGCTTCCATGTCATTGGTGGTGTACATGTTTGCCAGCCAATGAAGCGGATGGTGGCTGTCAAGGTGTTGTTCGTAGGTTGTCCCTTGGAGGACCATGATGGGGCATGCTGGGTGACACTCGATGTAGCTGTTATCGATGATCCGTCGTGTGGAGGCACAGTGGTCCCATTTCAGTGCGGGTGCGATGTTGGCCACATACGCCATGCCCCCATAGGCAGAGCAGGCCCTGTCGTGTGCGTCCAGAGGAGGAGTAGTGGTAGCAGGTCCGCCTTCAGACATGCCGGGTTGGAGAGGCATATCTCGACGGGATGCTGGTAGGGACACCTCCGACAGTAGAAGACGGGCATGACGCAGCTGAACAATGTGATGCGGTAAGTCAGTCGGTAACTTACGTTCAGCAGGGACAGGAGATCGCATCCCAATGTATGGCACAGGTTGGTTTTGTACAGCTTGAGCTGTTCGGCGTAGTTGGGTAGGTGTGTTGCGGTTGCCATTTCGCAGCGGTTCGTTGAGGTGGCGTGCTCCGGCTGTGTGTGCAGTCTGCAATGTGCACGCTCCGGGGTTGCTGTGAGCTCTGTGTAGTCGTAGGGAGACAGGACTTGTGTTCTGTTGGCTTGTTTGGAGGACACGGGCCCTCTTCCCACATGCTTCTCAGACAGTTCAAGGTCAGTGCTGTGTGACTCCTTCCAATTAACTTGCATGTGGCCGACATGGGGGAGTGTTTTCTTCTTTCTTCCCCGTCCGTTGTGTGCTTCTGTGATATGCGCTATCTGCCCTGTGGTCGGTCTCCTCGGCATGCCTGTGTTGGTCTATTCTTGGACAATGGCTGTATTCACCGGCTTCTGTCGTAGGGCTGTGGTTTCGGAGTTGGAATGGAAGGTCATTCAGTGCTGTCTGCTCTCCCTTGTGTGGGCGGCAGGCTGCCTTTCCGCTCTGCGTTGGGCCTTGTGTGTGAATGTTATTCTTGGGCCACCTGTTGTCGGTCCCCGGGCTCTTTGGTGTTCCGTTTTATATGTCTTGTTCATATGTGCAGGGTGGTATGGGTGTTTCTGTGTGGTACTGGCGTTCCTCTTCCCGAAGGGGCCCTGCTTCTCCTAGTTGGTGTTGCCGCCGCTGTGTGCTACGCCATGTTTGTTACACTGGGGTGTGTCCTGCTGTTGCGTTTCTTCACTGACATGTGTGCGTCGGTTGTGTGGCGTTGGGTGTTGTCCGTGAATTGGGCGTTGAGGACATGTCTGTGGCCGGCCTGTCACGTGTCATGTGCGTTCGGGGTGGGGCTGATGTGTGTGCTGCTTGGTTGTGTCCCTGTGTCTGTGTGCGACGCATGCATGGCGCTGCGGTTGGCCTCTGCGTTGTGCGCATGTGTGGCGGCGTCATCGGCGCTTTGGGGCCGTGACGGGGTGGTTGGTTACTAGTCCCAGGTGGTGTGTACACATGTGTTCTGCGATGTTACGATTTGGCCTGTGTGTCATATGTGGATGCGATGGTGGATGTGTAGTGTACACGCGCTGGTGGGGGTTGTCCGCTTTTTCCGCCCTTGCACTGTGTGCGCTGTTTGCGTGCACTTGTTGTGTGTGTGCCTACCTGCGTCTCCGCGGTGCGTTGCGTCCTTGGTGGTGCATCAGCAGAAACATGGGGAGTGCCTGCAGTGCTGGATTCATGCTCGGGGAGCCGCTTCTTCGTTGTCCGTGCTCGGCATCCGTGTTACCGCTTCGGTTTGTCGTACGGTATCTCTTGGCCGTGGGAGCCGTTTGTTTGCGGTATCGTAATTTATGCGCCGGGCGGGACGTGTTTCGTCGGACGGTGTGTGTCAGTTGGGCTGCGCCGCTACATGTACGGGCGCACTTTGATGGCGGACGGTGTTGCTGGCTTGCCGGCGGTGTTTGGCCTACTTTTCGCATCGTAATTGGACGGGCGTCTGGACTGCTGCGTGCCGGCGGTAACTGGTGGTTTTTGCATCCGCCAGCACGGCGGTGGTGCTTCCGCCCGCCATCGTAATGTGCCCCTAAGTCTTCCATTGTGCACACTCAGGCACTTGGAAACTGTACAGCACAATTGGCGGAGCTGCGTGCTCTTGTACTTGGTCTCGAGTTTGCTAATCTAAATGTGAATACTCTTATTGTGTGCAATTCTTATTAGTGTGTCCAGTCTTTTAATGACAACTTATTCATTTGGTCTCGGAATGACTATTGAGATTCTAAGGGCAGCACAATTAAGCATAAAACGCTTTGGGTTCGAGTGGCAGATCTTAAACAACGTCTGCCCCTCACACATGTTATACATACTCTTGGCCATCATTGTGTGGGGGCACATGCTCTTGGTAATTCTTTGTCTGATGAAGCAGCCAAGTCTGCAGTAGCCACGTGTTCCGTAGCAGCAGTTACAAGATCCATGACTAAAATAGATAATGAGATTTTGACAGCAGTAGCTGCAAGGAGAGAGGGAACTGCTTATCCTCAGGATTTCCCTTCGAAGTACTCTTATCATATAACTCCCGAACAGGTTCCTTATGCTTTGATTCCCAACATGGACCGCAGACAATGTCTGATCAAAGGCACACACGAAGGCATAGCATATGTGTCGGCGACAGTCTCTATTTTACAGCAACGTTATTGGTGGCGTGGTTTATATAAAAAGACCCGTAATTATGTCCTTTCTTGTGACATTTGTCAGCAAATTAAGCCATCTACGGTTACCCGCCCACCACAAACATGGCTGTGTATTTCTAATCAACCTTTTGGCTGTATCTATCTTGATCACTGCGGTCCTCTTTCTTCAGATACTGCGTATAAATATATATTTGTTGCAGTTGATTCGTGCACTAGATTCCTTTGGGTTTGGCCACAATGCAGTGCTGACGCTCGAAATGTCATCAGGGATTTGCGTGTCTTTGTAGGGATGTTTGCCTGTGGTACCTTCCATTCTGACCAAGGTCCAGCGTTCACCTCTAAAGCGTACAAGGATGCAATGAAGTCTATAGGGGTGCTGGTGCAGTTTTCGTCTCCATACAGGCCTGAGGGCAATTCAATTGTGGAGCGAATGAACCGTGACTTAAAGCAATCCTTGACAGCAAAAGTCTTAGGTACTGGCAGGAACTGGCTGGCCCACTTGTATGGGGGTTCAACGTGCACTTAATAACCTCCCTAGATGATCTCTGGGTGGACGGACCCCATACGAAATGCTCTTTGGCATTAAAATGTTTGTGCCAGACCTTGATGGTCTAGACGTTGTGGCGGCTGCCGCAACCTTTGACGTAGATAATCATTCTACTGTGTTACAGGCTCTACAAAAGACACGTGACAGCTATGCAACTGAATATTTGCCCTTTTCCACTGATGCAGCACTGCTGATTCCAGTTGCCGGATGGCTTCCAAAAGTTGGAGATCTGGTACGAGAAAAGTTGGAGAACTAAAAAGAATTTGGTCCCTCTTATCGTGCACCGGTTCCAGTGCTTGGACTGAAGGGTACGCGTATAGTTATTTTACCACCGTTACCTGGTCGCAAAGGCAACAGTTATATTTTAGTGGACAATGTCAAACTACACCATGTGGCCGATTCTGAACAGTGTCACACCTGCAGTTTTGTGCAACGCAATTTCATTGGATCCACTGACTTCATCATCTTCCACTGGTCCTCGTAGGGCTAAGAAAGTGATGGACTCTATTATTGATTTTTCACCCGTCCGACCTCTGTCTTCTACCATGGATGTTGAGTATATATATCATCCTGATGAGTCAGTGTGTGAGGTGCCGAACAGTCGTGGAGAACATCAAGCGGACTCGACACTTCCACCTCTGATTAATCTACATATGAGTGGCTACTATCGAGGTCATGCCAGCCTCTCTTCCGGCTTGTCCTCATCGACATCCAGTTTGGCAGACACACCGACTAAATTAAGTATTTTTTTCTCTTGGTTCAAAAAGACTTTCCTGGTCCCTCCATGGACCTATATTTGGTTCCTTTTCATGTCAATTGGATTTGTGACAGTGTTCTTTTTGCTCATCAATGGTCATTACTTGCCAGAATGCTCTGCTGTTAACTTGGTCGATGGAATTCTGGCCCCTCACACATCGTCCCATATCATGAAACGTGATCAGTCTCATGTTAACATTTCAGCTTACCCGGTTGCAGATGGCATCGTTTGGGACAAAGTAGCCTATGAAATTCACGCCGGACTGAGGTCCTTAGGGTACCCTACATGTTTTGCGTCTCCTTAGGAGATGTGGTTACACGAGACATACATTCTGATGATTGGGATGTGCAAGCAGTACATGCATTGTTTTCAGATTTAAAATATTATGCTGCCTTTGATGCTGAAGATTTGTATTTAAATTCTGCCAACTATGGGGATTTATTTTGTTATCATCTTTATGGACATCATTTTTTACACAAAACAAACACAATAAGACCTGATTTTAATTATACACAATGGGAACATTGTTCTACTCCCATAGAGGGGAGTTCTAAAACTCTCAGAGATACATTTACTTATTTTTCAGATTATGACATATGTAATCCAGAATTCTATTACTTTAAGCTTCGGCCATGTTCACAATCCAAATTTATGTTGACCCACACTAAATTGCTTTATGCCAACTTGTTTAGAAATAAATTGGCAACGCAGGGTTATGATCATTGGAAAGAGACTGTTGATTTGAAATCAATCTGGGGCACAAAGCCTTGGCAGGTTCAGGGAACTGAAGCTTTACATCTTGCCTGCCTGATCTCAGCTCAAATTGTGTTTCTAAATGATACAGAATACCAAACTACCTGTTTTGGCCTGGCAACTGTCAAAAATGTAAATACTCCATCTATTCCGTCTTTAGCGGAATATGACGATTGGTGCACTCACACAAATTATACCATCGAGGCATTGCAGGCTTTATTTCAAAATGACACTTTCAATGTCTCTGAAGTTGATTCCTCCGGGTGGTTGGTGTGGCTAACTTATACAAATGCATGTCAAATGCGTATTTGTAATGTTACGCCCGGTTTCATTCAAACTAGATCTGATCCTCGTTATACCATTACACATTTGGTCACCACATATTCGGTGGGTAAGTTATGCCAACAATGGTTGGAACATTCCACGTTGACATCAGTGAAGCAACATCTTTCTCTGCTGTCACATGACATCAATCTGGCTGACTTCATCTTAGGGCCTAGGAATCCTAGAGCTAAACGATTTATTTATGCTGCATACAATGAAATCTGGAAGCTTTCGCAGATTGAAGCTGCTTTTCGTCTGCGCCAAATTGATCAAGCCAATTTAGAGAAAGTCCTTGCTGTAGTAGACAATAGCATTAACACACTTTCCTCACGCATTTATACGTTGGATAATATTGTTTCATCTGTTATTGATATTGTTCAAAGTGATGTTTCTGTGTAATATCATGGTCAAAATCAGTTAAGATCTGTTATGCAATTTGCTTGGACATTGCAGACTCTTAAAATGGGAAAAGTACCTTGGGATTATTTGAATGCCACTGCTTTGTTTTTGCCATTTAATCTGACTGATAAACAACGATTTATGTCCATGAAAGATGCTACATATGAATCACTGACAAAATATCGACGACCACAATATCGAGGTACAAAAATATCGGGACATAAATATCGATGTCAAGAATATCGACATCCTATCTACAACATGGTAAGTACAAAAATATCGAAAAAAAATATCGTTTTTTTAATATATAAAAAAATATTATAAAAAAATTAAATAATACATATAACTTAAAAAATATGTATAATTATTAGAAAATGTTAAAAATTATAAATAATAAATGTAATATAAAAATAAATTAAACATATATATGTATAAAATATAATATATATACTTAATAATATTTATAAATAATTATTTTAATAACATATATATATACACATACACCAATATTATAAATAAAAATATAAAAAATATATATAACAAATTAAAAAATTACAATATTTTTAATCTTTAAAAAAAAATTATACACTACATTAACTAAAACAGTAGATAAAATATTGTATAGCGGAAGGGATAAAATTACTATTCCAACTCCAGAGAGTGCAACAGAAGGGAAAGTATTGGATAGCGTAGGGGTAAAAATTACTATTCCCACTCCAGAGAGTGCAACAGTAGGGAAAGTGTTGGATAGCGTAGGGGTAAAAATTACTATTCTCACTCCACTAAGTGCAAAAGTAGGGAAAGTGTTGGATAGCGTAGGGATAAAAAGTACTATTCCCACTCTAGAGAGTGCAACAGTAGGGAAAGTGTTGGATAGCGTAGGGGTAAAAATTATTATTCCCACTCCAGAGAGTGCAACAGTAGGGAAAGTGTTGGATAGTGTAGGGGTAAAAATTACTATTCCCACTCCAGAGAATGCAACAGTAGGGAAAGTGTTGGATAGCGTAGGGGTAAAAATGACTATTCCCACTCCAGAGAATGCAGCAGTAGGGAAAGTGTTGGATAGCGTAGGGGAAAAAATTACTATTCCCACTCCAGAAAGTGTAGCTGTAGGGAAAGTGTTGGATAGCAGAGAGTTAAAATTAACATGCTTATCAATTAAATATTTTTTTTAATTAAATAACCAATGAATAAATAATTAACAATGAATTAATTATGAATACCAATCAATAACAATTAATAATTACTTTATGAAAATTAAATTACTTCCCCTATTCCCCTACAAACCCACAACACGCTCCTAAAATACATTAACACAATTAATATAGTTATCAAATAATCAATAATACAAATTAATTACCAATTAATAATTAATTTAAAAATAATTAATTATCAATATCAATAAATAAAAATTAATAGTTTATTATAATTAAAGTACTTCCCACCTTATTCCCCTATAAACCCACAACATGCTCCTAAAATGAATTAACATAATTAATATAATTATCAATTAATCAATTAATGATAATTAATTACCAATTAATAACTATTTAACAAAAAACTATTTACAATACCAATAAATAAAAATTAATAATTAGTTTATTATAATTAAATTACTTCCCACCCTATTCCCCTAAAAACCCACAACCCGCTCCTAAAATAAATTAACACAATTAATATAATTATCAATTAATCAATTAATAAAAATTAATTACCAATTAATAGTTAATTAACAATAAATTATTTATCAAAACCAATAAATAAAAAATATTAATTACTTTATTGTAATTAAATTACTTCCCACCTTATTCCCCTATAAACCCACAACCCGCTCCTAAAATAAATTAACACAATTAATATCATTATCAATCAATTAATAAAAATTAATTACCACTTAATAATTAATTACCAATAAATTTGTCAATACCAATAAATAAAAATTAATAATTACTTTATTATAATTAAATTACTTCCCACCCTATTCCCTATAAACCCATAACCCGCTACGGAACTAAAACGCAAAATGTACTATAAAAAATTAATAACTTCTAAAAATGTAATACATATATTTTTTTTAAAATACAATACTTAGCAAAAAATATAGAATACATACATATAAAATACATACTAAAATACAAAACATTAATATAAACATTGATATTATTAACAACGATATTTTTGCAAACGATATTACTGACTTCGATATTAACAAAAATGATATTTCTTACCTTTATGTCGATATTCTAGTCACCGATATTCTGTCCCTTCGATATTTAAAACTCAATATTTCTGTAGGTCGAAATTAAAAAGTCGATATTATGTCTGCACCGCTACATATACACTATTAGAGCCCTTGCCGTTCTCGGCAGCAGAAACGGACTCTGCTGTTTGGTTAATTCGTGGGCTTATCTCTCTCCCTTTTTCGTTATTTCAATTTAAATCATGCATGCAACATTTTCCGATTGGACGTTTTGAACCACTGGGTAGTGCATTTTTACATGAATTGTGGTCCCTACCTTTCACTTACAGCTGTCCGAGGGAGGGTAAGAAAGTTTTCCTTACAGGGGAGGACTGCGATTGCCCAATAGGACATTCCCTGGTTTGTAAACACGTTAATTTGCACTGCGCGTGTAATGTGTCAGCGCCCAATCTTGCTTGTTTTTTGAAAGGGACCCCAGTTCCGTCAATAATTCCCGCTTTTAAATTGCTTACAAATGGCAGTTATCTTACTTTGAACAACCAAGACTTCTGTGGTTTACGGGCAGGAGTCCCGTATTTAGTAACAGTTTCCCAGCGCGTAACTTGTTGTAGCAATGTGCTTTTTCCACCCCCGCATGGGAGTCTAGATAGTTCAATTTGGCCTTCCAATCCAACTTTGAAAACAGATTTCAACAAGGTGAGCAGGCTCAAGTGCTTTTATTCCAACAAGAGGTGTCTCTCACTTCAGCCCGAGAGACCGCCGAATTACAGGTGGCTAGGACTTCTAGTGAGATACAGTCCCTTCTGAACACCAACCTCCCACAACATTTTGGGGAGCTTATACACCAAATATTAAATGCGTCTGACACGAAAGGCCTTGCACATTTTTTTAAACGTGTGTGATCTGGTCTTGTGACTTCCTTTCAGACGATATTTGGAGTAATACCGGCTTTTATTCATTCTACTTTTTTCCAGCATCTTTGGAGGCTTTCCCTTAGTATTGGCGTTAGGTGCTGGAATCCTGCTTCTCCTGTTCCTGCTGTGTAATGGCTCCTCCTCTTGTGGTACTGCACAGCCCAAATCAATTGCAGCTGTCCCGTGATCGCATTCAACACGTTTTTGGATGCTTGCCATTAGCAACGCTTGGCATCAGTTATGGATTAACTTTTTGCTTTGCCTACTTTACTTCTGTGCAACCAGTGTTTTACTGTCAGCGATGCCCCTTTTATTGGGCAATGGATGTGTGCCTCTCCAACACATCACGTCCAGTCCCGGATTTTATCCAGTTGATGGGCCCTTTAGAGGCTCATGACCAGGCTTGTTCTGGGGATGGTCGTATGGTGCGTGCGGCTGCACTTGGAGTATTGGCTGAATGGGATGTCTGTGTGGCTGCATAGAACGTCCTGCAACGAAGTTTCATCGAATATCACGCAAGCTGCCCACTCATGATTTTAAAGGCGTCAGATTATGAGGAGCACGTTTGTTCCTTCGACTTACTTAATTGGATGGCATCCCTTTTATCAACCAACAATAAAGATGATCTTCTGGAGGGAATTGCATTCCTCAGATCACACACCCTGATGGACTTCCCTCCTCCTTCATAATAACTTTATTATTCCAGAGACAACTCTCTTTCAATACAAACTAGTGACATTATTGAATTTTATTTTTTGGTGGAATTTTCGAGAGAAAAAAATCCGATTTGGTTTTTTCAAAAGCTTTGACCTCTGCTTGACTTTTGAACTCTGTTTTGGTCCTTTGTCTATGTCCTATGACCTTACCAAGGGGAGGGTGTTATATGGTTCTTAGGGTGTTATATAGCGACTGGGGACATTGTCGACATTGCTAAGTTAGCATGAGCTTCGCTGCCATGATGCTGCTTATGCGCACGTTACTACATGACTTTGTTTTTGCAAGAATCTGTTTGTGCCTTTCACATGAGAACGGGCTGCTTTTGCGTTCTCTGCCTTTCCTGGAGTTTAGTCTAAACACAATGTGTAAAGTCGATCAACAATGCCCCTTTTTATTCTGTTCTGGTCAGTCCCTAGCACCTAGACATAACATGCTACACACAGCTGCAGTACTGAAGGCTCGTGTTTTTATATTACGTTGTTGCATGTTGTTTTAACACACTTGGAGAAAGCTGTTCCATGGAGAGCAGCTCTGCTGTTCCTATGATGTACACCTTACATCCAGGCTTTAAGGTATGGGGTCTGCTGTCAAAGCCCAGAGATCGTCCTTTTTATAAAATAAACTTCTTCTAGTCAAGGGGAGGGTGGTTAGTCCTAAATGACCTTATTTCCACAGACTTTATAAAATGGCTTTTCACTTTGTATTCTATGGAATTGTAACAATGCTAACTGTGCTGAGTTTATTGTAGAGCACGATAGTTAAAATAAACATTTTGAACTATTTCAGTGACTCTGCCTATTCTCATTGTAGACAAGTACGAGTGAGTGAAAGAAAGAGTACATCTTGCTCCCGCAATTCCTGAGTGTTGTGTTCTGGGTTGTCTAATCATTTGTACCTCCTTGATATTTGGAGGCGAACGAATGAGACACTATAGCTAGTTGGTTTGGGATTTTGGCTACTGATGTGGTAGGTTGGTACACCCCTATTCACTGAGGTCCTGTTTCCCTGTGCATAGTTCTGTGTATGTGCAGAATCCCTGCAACAGTAGGGTTCCCATAGTAGGAGTACATTTGATTACTGCCTTGTTTTATATGCCTGCATATATACATTGTTTTTGTACCATGATTAAAATATATATACTATTCACACGTTTGGTGCTTGTAATCACTTTATCTGCTTCTGTCTATTAATCATTGTAGCACATGTATTATATACAAGAAAAACGTTGGTTCAATATATATATATATATATATATATATACATATGTAACCAAAAACGCCCAGAAGCTTGAGGCCGCACACAGCTGCAGGTGAGTTACAAACTCACCTGCATCTCATCACTCATCATATATATATACATATATATATATATATATATATATATATATATATATATATATATATATATATATATATATATATATATATATATATACCAACAGAAAGGTTGCCCCACATGAAGACGCCACACAGGGAGAGTAGTGACAGCTCCCCTCTCTTGCTCAAATTAGTAAAGCCAAACGTGTTTCGAACACCACTGTGTTCTTGTTCACTGGCGCAACAAAGTAACAGCAGCCATTGTGGAACTCCATATTTAAATCACCAAGTCCCGCCCCAGCAGAATGAACAGTTTGCCACTGGGGCAGGACTTGGTGATTTAAATATTGAGTTCCACAATGGCTGCTGTTACTTTGTTGCGCCAGTGAACAAGAACACAGTGGTGTTCGAAACGCGTTTGGCTTTACTAATTTGAGCAAGAGAGGAGAGCTGTCACTACTGCAATCTGCAATAAATACGGGGTCAAACTCTTCCTGTGCGGCGTCTTCATGTGGGGCAACCTTTCTCTTGGTATGTCGTGCAGCTTGTCCAGCCGCGGAGATGCCCCGCTGCTGGTGAGCGGTTTTGCAGCGCTTGAATATCAAGACGGCGTAAGAAGGGTGAGCCCAATCATTGCGGGACTTGGTAATAGCAGAATGAACAGTTTGCCATCTTAATCAACCCACGAGGGATAGAAACCTTTTAATTTTACGAGTACGGCAGCACCCACAAGGGATGTAACATATGGAAACAACAAGTACCAGGATGAAATGATGCACACGCCCACTGGGGCCGGACTTGGTGATTCAAATATGGAGTTCCAAAATGGCTGCTGTTTATTTATTTATTTATAAAGTTTTATATAGCGCGAACTTGATCCCGAGGGATATCAGAGCACTTTACAGTTTAGGGGAGAAGAAGGTAACAAATCAAAACATGAGTCTAATATGGTGAATCTAATAGGCGTTGAAACAAATAGTGCACATATAACAGATCCTTTATAAACCTGAGTGAACGGGGAATGGGCTATATGATGGAGCAATGTGAAATAAGGGGAGTAAGTACAATGATCATATACAGAAATAAAGACCAATACCAAAACAATAAACAAAACATGAGTCAAATGGGGAGTCTAGTGGCATTGAGTCAGCTGGTGAACAACTACCAGATCCTTTATACACCTGGGTGAATGCAGAGTGGGCTAGACTATGGGGGCATAATGACTTAAGGGGAGTAAGTACCATAATCATATACAGAAATAATAACCTAAACAGCATAATAAACATATACAGGGATAATAAAAATGCTGTGGTATGTCCGATGCGCAAGAGCTAACAAATGTCCCTCATGTTAAGGTAAGAACTTATTCATGAGGAATCTTTTTGCTTCCAGTTTGAAGGCCTCCTTTGAAGAGATCCTCCGAATTTCAGGTGGAAGAGAGTTCCAAATTTTCGGAGCAGAGCCAGAGAAGGCTCGTTGGCATGTTCTCTTTTTGCAGAAGATCTGTGGTTTTAAGAGGAGGGAATTTGCACTCCTTAACAGTCTACCCCCTCCGGATAGTTCTAGTTTTTGTGCCAGGTAGTTGGGAGTTTTGAAGTGGAGGGCTTTGTGTGATAGTCAGGCAATCTTCAGTTGAATTCTAGCTTCGTAGGGTAGCCAGTTTAGAGATTTTAAAACCGGGGAGATGTGTGCCCTTCGCTTAGTGCCCGTAATCAATCTGGCCGCCGCGTTCAGTGACGCCTTTATGGGGGCCAGAGTGTATTTGGGGAGGCCACATAGTGTAGCACTGCCATAGTCAAGTCTCGGCAAGACAAGCGCTTGGACCACTTGCTTGAAATCTGCTTGCGGTAGGAAAGGTTTGAGATTCCTTAGTGTTCTCAGAAGGTGGTTAGCTCCCTTGCACACGTTGCTAATGTGAGTCTTCATATTCAGATGCTTGTCCAGGGTAATTCCTAGAGATTTGGCTGAGTCGATAGTGCGGGGGAGCAATTGAAGGCGGTGAGTTGGTTCATCCATAGGTCGATTATAGGAGTATGTTTCGGGGGAGAGATGAGGAGGAATTCTGTTTTGGCGGTGTTTAGTAGTAGGTGGTTCTCGGTTAACCAGTTTTGGGTCGTCAGTAGGGTGGAGTTGAGTGAAGTGATATCATCCGGGGAGGAGATTTTCAGATAGAGTTGGGTGTCGTCTGCATACATATGGAAGCGAATGTCCAATGATTTTAGAACATTAGCTAATGGTTCCAGGAACAAATTGAAGAGAATGGGAGATAGGGAGGACCCTTGGGGAACACCCATGCTGACTGGGGATGGCTGGGAGAGAGAGTGGTTCGCTTTAACTCTTTGGGTCCTGTGCTGCAGGAAGGACGAGAACCAATGCAGCACCTGACCCGAAAGGCCCATCCTATGCTCCAGAATGAATAGGAGGTTGTGATGATTGACAGTGTCAAAAGCGGAGGAGAGGTCAAGTAGGATAAGGAGGCAGGATTCATTTCGATCGAGCATTATTAAGATGTCATCCATCACGTGGGTAAGAGCCGATTCAGTGCTGTGCCCACTACGAAAGCCAGATTGGTGTTGGTCCAGGAGATGGAAATTTTCGATGTGCGCACATAGTTGTGACTGGACGCATTTTTCAAGGAGTTTGGCTAGAGTGGGGATGCTGGAGATAGGTCGGAAGTTGTTAAGATCTATACTGTCAGCTGTGGGTTTTTTCAATATAGGTGTTACCTGAGCCTCTTTTAGGCATTCTGGGATCGTGCCTTGTGCCAGAGATGCATTGACGACCTTTGTCCAGAATGGGGAGATTTCATCCTTAATTACTTTAAAGATGGTAGGTGGTAACGGGTCACTGAAATGATTAGATGGGTTGATACTCCGAAGAACCTTTTTGATATCATTTTCAGTGAAGGGGATAAAGGTGTCCCAGGAAGCGTTGTTCTTGATACCCCAGCTACATGGTGCTATCTTGTCTAGTATGGCCAGTGGGGGTGCAGGTTCGTTAGGTAGCAGTAGAGCCCTCCTGGTTTCCAGATCCATGTTAATAAGTCTAGTTTTCTCAGTAAAGAAGGCAACCAGATCATCACATGAGGGAGGTCTGACTTCCGAGGCCGATCGGTTAGGGGCTACCACCGATTGTTGTTTAACCAGTTCAAACAGTTTCTTGGGTCGGTTAGCCGCTTGGTTAAGTTGGGATCTGAAATACTCCGCCTTCTCTGTCTTGATTTGTTTGTTATACGAACTTCTGGCTGCTCTAAGGTTTTTAGATGGTCCGCAGATGGAGAGGTTCTCCAGGAACGTTCTAAGGACCTTAGTTTGCGACGTTCCGAGTTTAGGTTGCCATTGAACCAAGGTTTAGATATTTTTGCAGGTGCATTTTTTGTTGGAGTGGGGCCATCGAATCCATGATGTTGGAAATAGAAGAGTTGTAGAAGTCTGTGAGGGCATGGACTTCAAGTATGTCCAATTGGGGAGATAGGGCCCGATTACAGCGGTTCGCTAGGTCAGCTGTGTTGAAATCTCTGAGGTCCCTTTTCCAAATCTTTGGTTTGGTTTTTTGAGCCTTACTCTGATAAACCTCCGAGTTAATATGGAAGGAAATGATGTGATGGTCCGACCAATCACAAGGTATGATGGACTCCAATGAGATGGTATGACCTTTGGAGATGATGAGGTCTAACGTTTCTCCTTTGATGTGAGTAGGCTGGTCACAATGTTGAATCAATTCGTGGTCATTCAAGAAGGAACTGAGGCATGAGACTGCTTGGTCATTGGTGTTAGACCAGTGAAGGTTAAAGTCCCCAAGGTAGATATGGGACTGAACTGAGTCCACATTGCCGGAGATGATTTCCATTAATTGTTCAATGAAGGGGAGATTGTCGCCTGGGGGGTGATAGAATGTGTGTAATTTGCAAACCAGATGATTGTTACTTGAGATGTTGAGACAAAGATATTCACAAGTTACTGGAGAGGAGGACTCTGAAAGGGAGACCGCCAGCGTGCTCCGATGTATACAAGCCAGGCCACCACCCAGCTTCTTAACTCTATCAAGACGAATTATGTCGTGGGTGGGGGGCACCAAGAGGTCAAGATTTGGAGTGGACGAAGGGTTGAGCCAAGTTTCTGTGAGGATAATGATATCTATCTCATTCTGTTGTATGAGGTCGAAGATCTCGGATGCGTGTTTGCTTGCAGACCTACAATTGAGTAGTATGCATTTGATTTGAGCCGGAGTATGGGGGTGAGGAGTCTGAGTGATGTTCACTCTCTTGAGGTTATCGTTTTTTATGGCTCTGTTGTGGTTGTGGTGGGGTACCCTGTTCGGGTTAGAATGAATGGTTTGAATTATTCCCTTTGGACTCGTGATAACATCCGTGTTGGATGAATAAGACTTGAGTAGGCAGTCAATTTCAATGGACGTGAGACCGGACACTCTTCTTGGGCGAGAGGCTGCGTTAGGTAGGGGAACAGAATTGGAGATTGTAGGTGATAAGGGATGGTCACGGGGAGCTATGAAAGTGGCGCTGGCGGGGGCTCTGGGCCGGTTCAGACTAGAGAGGAGGGGGCTTAACAAGGGGAGAAAATCAAGTGAGAGGGCCTTCAAGCCATGGAGTTCGAGGGCAAGAAGGTGCATCTGGCGGGATATATCGTCCAAGCGTGCCAACATGTCTGGGTGTTGGGCGAGGGAAGGAAATTGATTGTGTAGATCTGGAGAGGGGGGAGGATGACTAAGTGTGTTAGAGGGGTCCGGGCGGTAATGGGGAAGCCCTGGGAGAAGGTGGGTCCCTGAGTATGAGCGGTGTTCCAGGATGCATAGACCCGGAGGTTGATTGAGTGTGGAAAACTGCCGAGGCGGTAGGGTGCCGATGTGCGTTAGAGGGGTCAGAGACGATAATGGGAGATTCCCGAGGAGAGGGTTGGTCACTGAGTGTTAGAGGTGTTCCCAGGAGTATTGTTACTTTGTTGCGCCAGTAAACAAGAAAACAGTGGTGTTAAAAACCCGTTTGGCTTTACTAATTTCAGCAAGAGAGGAGAGCTGTCACTACTGCAATCCGCGATAAATATGGAGGCAAACTCTCCCTGTGTGGCGTCTTCATGTGGGGCAACCTTTCTGTTGGTATGTTGAGCGGCTAGTCCAGCTGCGGAGACGCCCCACTGCTGGTGAGCGGTTCTGCGGCGCTTGAATATCAAGACGGCGTAAGAAGGGAAAGCCCAATCATTGCGGGACTTGGTAATAGCAGAATGAACAGTTTGCCATCTTAATCAACCCCCGAGGGAAAGAAACCTTTTAATTTTGCTAGTACGGCAGCACCCACAAGGGATGTAATATATGGAAACAACAAGTACCAGGATGCAATGATGCACACGCCCACTGGGGCGGGACTTGGTGATTTAAATATGGAGTTCCACAATGGCTGCTGTTACTTTGTTGCGCCAGTGAACAAGAACACAGTGGTGTTCGAAACGTGTTTGGCTTTACTAATTTGAGCAAGAGAGGAGAGCTATCACTACTGCAATCCGCTATAAATACGGAGTAAAACTCTCCCTGTGTGGCGTCTTCATGTGGGGCAACCTTTCTGTTGGTATGTTGAGCGGCTTGTCCAGCAGCGGAGAAGCCCCACTGCTGGTGAGCGGTTCTGCTGAGCTTGAATATCAAGACGGCGTAAGAAGGGAGAGCCCAATCACTGCGGGACTTGGTAATAGCAGAATGAACAGTTTGCCATCTTAATCAACCCACGAGGGAAAGAAACCTTTTAATTTTATGAATACGGCAGCACCCACAAGGGATGTAAGATATGGAAACAACAAGTACCAGGATGCAATGATGCATACACCCACTGGGGCGGGACTTGGTGATTCAAATATGGAGTTCCACAATGGCTGCTGTTACTTTGTTGCACCAGTAAACAAGAAAAAAGTGGTGTTAAAAATGCGTTTGGCTTTACTAATTTGAGCAAGAGAGGAGAGCTATCACTACTGCAATCAACAATAAATACGGAGTCAAACTCTCCCTGTGTGGCGTTTTCATGTGGAGCAACCTTTCTGTTGGTATGTTGAGCAGCTAGTCTAGCTGCGGAAATGCCCCGCTGCTGGTGAGCGGTTCTGTGGCGCTTGAATATCAAGACGGCGTAAGAAGGGAGAGCCCAATCATTGCAGGATTTGGTGATAGCAGAATGAACAGTTTGCCATCTTAATCAACCCACGAGGGAAAGAAACCTTTTAATTTTACGAGTACGGCAGCACCCACAAGGGATGTATGATATGGAAAAAACAAGTACCAGGATGCAATGATGCACATGCCCACTGGGGCGGGACTTGGTGATGTAAATATGGAGTTCCACAATGGCTCCTGTTACTTTGTTGCGACAGTGAACAAGAACACAGTGGTGTTCGAAACGCTTTTGGCTTTACTAATTTGCGCAAGAGAGGAGAGCTGTCCCTACTGCAATCCGCAATAAATACGGAGTCAAACTGTCCATGTGTGGCGTCTTCATGCGGGGCAACCTTTCTGATGGTATGTTGAGCGGCTAGTCCAGCCGTGGAGACACCCCGCTGCTGGTGAGCATTTCTGCGGCGCTTGAATATCAAGATGGCGTGAGAAGGAAGAGCCCAATCATTGCAGGACTTGGGAATAGCAGAATGAACAGTTTGCCATCTTAATCAACCCATGAGGGAAAGAAGCCTTTTAATTTTACGAGTAGGCAGCACCCACAAGGGATGTAAGATATGGAAACAACAAGTACCAAGATTCAATGATGCACACGCCCACTGGGGCGGGACTTGGTGATTTAAATATGGAGTTCCACAATGGCTGCTGTTACTTTGTTGCGCCAGTGAACAAGAACACAGTGGTGTTTGAAACGCGTTTGGCTTTACTAATTTGAGCAAGAGAGGAGAGCTGTCACTACTGCAATCAACAATAAATACGGAGTCAAACTCTCCCTGTGCGGCGTCTTCATGTGGGGCAACCTTCCTGTTGGTATGTTGTGCGGCTTGTCCAGCCGCGGAGATGCCCGCCTGCTGGTGAGCGGTTCAGCGGCGCTTGAATATCAAGACGGCGTAAGAAGGGAGAGCCCAATCATTGTGGGACTTGGTAATAGCAGAATGAACAGTTTGCCATCTTAATCAACCCACGAGGGAAAGAAACCTTTTAATTTTACGAGTATGGCAGCACCAACAAGGGATGTAAGATATGGAAACAACAAGTACCAGGATGCAATGATGCACACGCCCACTGGAGCGGGACTTGGTGATTTAAATATGGAGTTCCACAATGGCTGCTGTTACTTTGTTGCGCCAGTGAACAAGAACACAGTGGTGTTCGAAACGCGTTTGGCTTTACTAATTTGAGCAAGAGAGAGAGCTGTCACTACTGAAATCAGCAATAAATACGGAGTCAAACTCTTCCTGTGCGGCGTCTTCATGTGGGGCAACCTTTCTCTTGGTATGTCGTGCAGCTTGTCCAGCCGCGGAGATGCCCCGCTGCTGGTGAGCGGTTTTTCAGCGCTTGAATATCAAGATGGCGTAAGAAGGGTGAGCCCAATCATTGCGGGACTTCGTAATAGCAGAATGAACAGTTTGCCATCTTAATCAATCCACGAGGGAAAGAAACCTTTTAATTTTGCTAGTACGGCAGCACCCACAAGGGATGTAATATATGGAAACAACAAGTACCAGGATGCAATGATGCACACGCCCACTGGGGCGGGACTTGGTGATTTAAATATGGAGTTCCACAATGGCTGCTGTTACTTTGTTGCGCCAGTGAACAAGAACACAGTGGTGTTCGAAACGTGTTTGGCTTTACTAATTTGAGCAAGAGAGGAGAGCTATCACTACTGCAATCCGCTATAAATACGGAGTAAAACTCTCCCTGTGTGGCGTCTTCATGTGGGGCAACCTTTCTGTTGGTATGTTGAGCGGCTTGTCCAGCAGCGGAGAAGCCCCACTGCTGGTGAGCGGTTCTGCTGAGCTTGAATATCAAGACGGCGTAAGAAGGAGAGCCCAATCACTGCGGGACTTGGTAATAGCAGAATGAACAGTTTGCCATCTTAATCAACCCACGAGGAAAGAAACCTTTTAATTTTACGAATACGGCAGCACCCACAAGGGATGTAAGATATGGAAACAACAAGTACCAGGATGCAATGATGCATACACCCACTGGGGCGGGACTTGGTGATTCAAATATGGAGTTCCACAATGGCTGCTGTTACTTTGTTGCGCCAGTAAACAAGAAAAAAGTGGTGTTAAAAACGCGTTTGGCTTTACTAATTTGAGCAAGAGAGGAGAGCTATCACTACTGCAATCAACAATAAATACGGAGTCAAACTCTCCCTGTGTGGCGTTTTCATGTGGAGCAACCTTTCTGTTGGTATGTTGAGCAGCTAGTCTAGCTGCGGAAATGCCCCGCTGCTGGTGAGCGGTTCTGTGGCGCTTGAATATCAAGACGGCGTAAGAAGGAGAGCCCAATCATTGCAGGATTTGGTGATAGCAGAATGAACAGTTTGCCATCTTAATCAACCCACGAGGGAAAGAAACCTTTTAATTTTACGAGTACGGCAGCACCCACAAGGGATGTATGATATGGAAAAAACAAGTACCAGGATGCAATGATGCACATGCCCACTGGGGCGGGACTTGGTGATGTAAATATGGAGTTCCACAATGGCTCCTGTTACTTTGTTGCGACAGTGAACAAGAACACAGTGGTGTTCGAAACGCTTTTGGCTTTACTAATTTGAGCAAGAGAGGAGAGCTGTCCCTACTGCAATCCGCAATAAATACGGAGTCAAACTGTCCATGTGTGGCGTCTTCATGCGGGGCAACCTTTCTGATGGTATGTTGAGCGGCTAGTCCAGCCGTGGAGACACCCCGCTGCTGGTGAGCATTTCTGCGGCGCTTGAATATCAAGATGGCATGAGAAGGAAGAGCCCAATCATTGCAGGACTTGGGAATAGCAGAATGAACAGTTTGCCATCTTAATCAACCAATGAGGGAAAGAAGCATTTTAATTTTACGAGTAGGCAGCACCCACAAGGGATGTAAGATATGGAAACAACAAGTACCAAGATTCAATGATGCACACGCCCACTGGGGCGGGACTTGGTGATTTAAATATGGAGTTCCACAATGGCTGCTGTTACTTTGTTGCGCCAGTGAACAAGAACACAGTGGTGTTTGAAACGCGTTTGGCTTTACTAATTTGAGCAAGAGAGGAGAGCTGTCACTACTGCAATCAACAATAAATACGGAGTCAAACTCTCCCTGTGCGGCGTCTTCATGTGGGGCAACCTTCCTGTTGGTATGTTGTGCGGCTTGTCCAGCCGCGGAGATGCCCGCCTGCTGGTGAGCGGTTCAGCGGCGCTTGAATATCAAGACGGCGTAAGAAGGGAGAGCCCAATCATTGTGGGACTTGGTAATAGCAGAATGAACAGTTTGCAATCTTAATCAACCCACGAGGGAAAGAAACCTTTTAATTTTACGAGTATGGCAGCACCAACAAGGGATGTAAGATATGGAAACAACAAGTACCAGGATGCAATGATGCACACGCCCACTGGAGCGGGACTTGGTGATTTAAATATGGAGTTCCACAATGGCTGCTGTTACTTTGTTGCGCCAGTGAACAAGAACACAGTGGTGTTCGAAACGCGTTTGGCTTTACTAATTTGAGCAAGAGAGGAGAGCTGTCACTACTGAAATCAGCAATAAATACGGAGTCAAACTCTTCCTGTGCGGCGTCTTCATGTGGGGCAACCTTTCTCTTGGTATGTCGTGCAGCTTGTCCAGCCGCGGAGATGCCCCGCTGCTGGTGAGCGGTTTTACAGCGCTTGAATATCAAGATGGCGTAAGAAGGGTGAGCCCAATCATTGCGGGACTTCGTAATAGCAGAATGAACAGTTTGCCATCTTAATCAATCCACGAGGGAAAGAAACCTTTTAATTTTACGAGTACGGCAGCACCCACAAGGGATGTAATATATGGAAACAACAAGTACCAGGATGCAATGATGCACACGCCCACTGGAGCGGGACTTGGTGATTTAAATATGGAGTTCCACAATGGTTGCTGTTACTTTGTTGCGCCAGTGAACAAGAACACAGTGGTGTTCGAAACGCGTTTGGCTTTACTAATTTGAGCAAGAGAGGAGAGCTATCACTACTTCAATCCGCTATAAATACGGAGTAAAACTCTCCCTGTGTGGCGTCTTCATGTGGGGCAACCTTTCTGTTGGTATGTTGAGCGGCTTGTCCAGCAGCGGAGAAGCCCCACTGCTGGTAAGCGGTTCTGCTGAGCTTGAATATCAAGACGGCGTAAGAAGGGAGAGCCCAATCATTGCGGGACTTGGTAATAGCAGAATGAACAGTTTGCCATCTTAATCAACCCACGAGGGAAAGAAACCTTTTAATTTTACTAGTACGGCAGCACCCACAAGGGATGTAATATATGGAAACAACAAGTACCAGGATGCAATGATGCACACGCCCACTGGGGCGGGACTTGGTGATGTAAATATGGAGTTCCACAATGGCTCCTGTTACTTTGCTGCGACAGTGAACAAGAACACAGTGGTGTTCGAAACGCTTTTGGCTTTACTAATTTGAGCAAGAGAGGAGAGCTGTCACTACTGCAATCTGCAATAAATACGGAGTCAAACTGTCCCTGAGTGGCGTCTTCATGCGGGGCAACCTTTCTGTTGGTATGTTGAGCGGCTAGTCCAGCCGTGGAGACACCCCGCTGCTGGTGAGCATTTCTGCGGCGCTTGAATATCAAGATGGCGTGAGAAGGAAGAGCCCAATCATTGCAGGAGTTGGTAATAGCAGAATGAACAGTTTGCCATCTTAATCAACCCATGAGGGAAAGAAGCCTTTTAATTTTACGAGTAGGCAGCACCCACAAGGGATGTAAGATATGGAAACAACAAGTACCAAGATTCAATGATGCACACGCCCACTGGGGCGGGACTTGGTGATTTAAATATGGAGTTCCACTGTTGTATTCCTCTTAGGGTGTCCATAAACGGGCTTTCCAGTATCATGTCCTTATAAAGGCACAATTCGCCCTGTCCTTATATAGGCATAAAATCCCAGCCCTTATTTAGGCATTAAACCATGCACTCCAAATACAGGCATGGTCTCCGACATCCATCCACCCTAACGTCACAACGAGTACATGAAGAACAGACCCTTAGGCTGCGGGAGTTTCCCTAGTCCAGGACTATCGATTTCTTCAAGGACTCATATATTATGTATGAACCATTATTCCTTAGGGGTTCATTCATGACGTCTTTCGCTGACCGACTCACGTCAATACTAAACATTCCTAGGTACTCTCAGGTATAAATATACCTTCCCTAGCCCTTGTAAACTAGAGGAGACCTCGACTTCAGAGGAGCCCGTTTCCCGGCCTGACGCACTGAGAAGACGCTGTCATCCCTGCACGCAGAGAATCCAGCTTCCAGTGATCTGACTTCCCTTGCGGGGTGTTGGAGTTCGAGTCTGGGAAAGAGATTCTCTCTCATTCTTCAGGTATGGAGCTGATAAGAACCTAGAGGGACTCTTGGCATACTAGGCATACTAGGCTTAACATACTCTTAGTATACCATAGTAAGGAATACTTCACCTACTTCATACCTCTCCCTACACCTAAGCAGGTTAGGCACATTGGGATAGAACTAGCTTAGCAACGCATCGTATGAGTACTCGCATTTTTAGTCTGTGTTATTTATGTAACAGCATCTATACTAAAAGATAATGCTATCGCAGTATTATTTATTTCTACTGCTCACACTGTACATTATTTATCTCGCATACTGTCTTGTGATCGTAACAGCACATTTTACTTACACCAGAAACAAGACTGTTCAATAAATCTTTTATTGAAAACGCCATCTATTCCTTTCTGTGTAACTTGGAGAAAACTAAGCATGCACGACTGAGCTGAGTGAAATAGTTATCTATTGTTTCCACGACTCTGGGACACGTTCTGATTCTAAAGGGAAACACAGTGGTCATGTTTTGCGGCTGCCAGAAACTACTCCCTTCTTGTTGTCAAGGAGTTTCTAGTGGCCTCTGAGCTAGCTGGCACAAGTAATTAAGTTTAATATACTCGATAGGGACATACTGACCTTAGTCCTATGTCAAACCTATAGGATATATTATTCCAATGCGCAGAGCCTATTAGGGAAATAGGAGCTACACTACATGGCGCCCAACGGTTTGGTAAGGTGGTAATTCAACGTTAGATATTGAGTAACTCAGCTGTGCTTTTTCTCTCAAGACCCCTACCCATATACTCCAAAAGATGTCTGGAGTGGGCAGGGTTTAGTATCCACCACGGCTACATAGGGCAGTACCCTATATATTAGCTGTTTGGTTTGCTCAACGTTCAAGGATACAGTGTTCCAAAATATTGTGCACCTTATCTTTGCTTCCTTTAAACTTGTTCTACATTTTTCAAACAACAAAATGCCTGGCTCCGACACTGAAACCGGAAACGGTGGAGCTGCGACTGATCCAGCCCAAGCAGTAGTTTTTAACAATACAGGTTTAAATGAAACCGAGGAGGGTGTTATAGACATCCCTCAAAACTTAAGAAGAGCCATCACTCTAAAACTTATAAAACATGGCCTACCGCCAAGAGGAGGTAGAGCAGTTTTCGTGATAGAGGCACCTGAATCATTTCAGACAGAGGTATTCTATTCATGGGTAATATTTCCTGAATGCAATCCAATATCACACACATTTCACTTCTACAAAGAAGATGATTTACCAGAGGAATACATTCCTTTCGAGGATATAGAAATTCCATTAACATACCAGGAGCATCAGCTCTGGTTTAAAAGCGCCCTAAAACATCACAAAAACATTACTAGGCTCGGTCCACTAGGTAGACCAGGAGCAACATGGCCGATTCTAGCCGGCTATACACCTCATCCTGAACTGGATATAATGTCAGATGAGGAACTACTTACTCAAATACAAGAGTTAATAAAAATCTACAGACAATTGGTTCAATATGTCATGCGGACTTTTACAGTCCAGCAACCATTACCACTTCCAAATCCAACTCAACAACAGGGGAATACACTAAAAATTACACCACAGACTCTATACGCAGTCATGGGTAAAATGCCCACAAAACATGAGCAAATTCCTTTCTGGATAGCTCAAAAAATTACTCAAATCGAAGCAGTATTTCCAAATACTAGCCCGTATGAGAAACACAGAATACTGACAATCAGTTTACCAATGGGGATCACACCACAACTGGAAGACTGCACCACTTGGGGCTCAGTCTTTGCTGCCATCTATACCAAAACACATGGCATTCCGTCAATTGCGGTAATACCTGATGTCCTCAAACAAATTCAAAATGAATACGGTGCAGAGCCTGCTCTAAATTTAGGTATGAAATTACTGAAAAGTTTCGACCAGGTCTCAACAATAATATTATCTAATATTAAAGGGGAGGCAGCAGCAGTTGCGATCCGCCAAAAATTAAGGGAATTCGATGTTACAGAACATCAAACAGAGCTACCCAGAATAATAGAACAATCTTATGCAGAATTAGGCAGAGATAGTTTGGGTGGAAGACCAGTGAAGCCGAAGCTATCTGAAAGTCCTGAGAAGGACTCAATTAAACAAACTCCTACGTCTTCTAAAAAAAAGTGGGAATCTACTAAACAAAAATCGAACGAGAAACGTTCGCAATCCCGAGGTAGGTCTCCTCAAAAGGAGCCCTCTGAAAGGAGGTATAACCTCAGGAATAGGGATAATTTGAGAAAACCTGATAGGTATCAAGATACTGATACACGTTCCTCTCGTCCCTTTCAGATCTCATCACAGACTTCGGAAAGAAGAGGACAGACGGAACACAGAGAAGAACGCGTGAAATCGAAAGACGACAAACACGCTCCAAAAACTAGAGTAAAACCTCAATTCTCCAAAAAGAAAGTAGCATGTCTAAAAATCAGACATGCCGAGAATACTGAGAACACAACTCAAGAACGGAGAATGGGCTCAGACCATGCTGGACAGTGCAGCAGAAGTCACAATAGTTCGCCAGAACCTGAAGGAACTTCTGGAGATAGTGGACTTGAATGAGTACATCACAGTTGAGACTGTAGACACCAGGGTTAGTACTCCACAAAAGTTATATGACATAACTCTCCGGATGGAGGGAGACAAACCTAGACAGGTAAAAGCACTTTTTTGGGAAAGACTATCAAAGGGCTATGACATACTTCTAGCAGAAAGGGACTGGCCACCACAATTTGTCAGGGAGTGCCCACACGGCGAGGACATTATTATGCCTGCCTTCTCCAACCATATTCCAATACATCTAAGATATACATATGCCAGGAAATGGGCAGTGGCCCAGGCCCCAGCATTATATAAAAATCATGTAGGATGGGGTGAGGACTCACCTAACCATAAAATACATCTGAAACATGAACCAACTGCACAACGGCAGTACCCAATAAAGCAAGAAGCTAAAAAACAGGTCAGGGAGATCTTAGATCAACTTGAATACCAAGGGGTGATTGAAACATGCACCTCCTCAATGAACAATCCTTTGTTTCCTGTCTCCAAACCAGACAATACATATCGTCTAGTTTTGGACTACAGACATCTAAACACTTGTTCTAAAACTTTTGCAGTGCAAAATGCACCTAGCACAGCATTAATGAATAACATTGTGCGTAAAAAATATAAAACAACATTAGACATCTCAAATGGTTTCTTTTGTCAAAACATAGCACCTGAAAGCAGGTACTTAACAGCATTCTCCATAATGGGGACCCAGCGTCACTTTTGTCGACTCCCACAAGGGTTCAAGAATAGCCCAGGTTTATTCTCAGCGAGGGTAACGGAGTTGCTACAAATTTATGACAATGAGGCATTGTCCTATGTCGATGACATATATCTGACAGACGATGACCTGGAAAAACACTTGAACAGGGTGAGCACCATTATACTGGGTTTCGCCTCTGAGGGCTACAAATTCAACTTTAAAAAGTCCAGAATTGCCCATCTCAATGTCCTATTTCTAGGATATGAGCTTTCAAGTGAAGGCAAGAGCTTGGCAGCTAACTTTTTAGAAAAGTGTGCGCTGCTCCAACCTCCAAAAACGCAAAAAAACTTACAATCCATCCTGGGTTTCCTAAATTTTG
Organism: Calotriton arnoldi; assembly: GCA_963921515.1. NCBI lineage: Eukaryota > Metazoa > Chordata > Amphibia > Caudata > Salamandridae > Calotriton > Calotriton arnoldi. The sequence goes on along the minus strand of CAWUFW010012511.1, from coordinate 280,496 downwards.
GAAGAACATATATTCTAAATTACGCAGAAAGGGTTAAACCTCTCTACGCATTAATCAAACCTGATTTTTCGATCAGAAACTGGACACAGGAACACACAGAAATCTTGCGTTCACTCCAGGCTAACATGTTAGCAACAAATCACTTACAAACACACGTAAGTCAACGCAATTTGGTGATCCGAATAATTTTGGGTCAATGCGGATTCACCTACTTAACCTTCAATGAGGGTGAGAAAATACCAATCGCATACAAATCCCATTTGTACACACAAGCGGAAATGCTCTTCAGTTCAACTGAAAAAATCCTAACAGCAGTTCAAACCGCTGTAGCAAAAGAAAGAGCCTTAGCCCAGGGGAAACGCATTATTGTCGTCACCCCAGTACCAGCCTTAGAAGCGGTTACAAAAGCAAGCATTCCAAATGCTAAAGCATTACATCCAAGATGGATACAATGGGTTAATTCTCTTGCTGCAACTGATGTTGAATATGTTTTTGATCCAGATTTAAAAACACGAGCATTCCTGCAATACGAACATGAATGTCCCCTGCCTACTGAAATTCTGCCTCTCGATCAGTACGAATTCATAATTTACACTGACGGATCCGCACAACCCGCAACAGGGAGTAAGCAAGCTTACAGTGCAGCGTGTGCAATCGTTAAAGGTCGCATGCGAAATGGCATCTTCAGACCTAAGGTCACAAAAACTCAGTCTCTAGGAGATTGTACAGCTCAGCGAGCTGAACTACAAGCATTCAAACTGGCACTTGAAAGTACAGATCGAGAATTCCTCACACTAATAGTGTGCGATTCCTTTTACTGTGTTCAGTCGTATAATGACTATATACAAAACTGGCTTGAAAATGGTTTCAAAGATGCGAAAGGTGGCACAATAAAGCACAAAATGCTTTGGGAACAAGTAGTTCAGTTGAAAAACGAACTACCAAAGGCTCACGTGATCCACACACTGAGTCATCAACGTGATGGCGTTCACGTTGCAGGAATTCATTGGCTGACGAAGCCGCAAAGGGGGCTGTGCAAACGGCTTCCGTAGCTGCGATCACTCGTTCAAAAACAAAAATAGACGGTGAGATAATGTTGGCTGTCAATGCTTCAAGCAAAGGCAGCAGTGCAGCGTTACCAAAAAGTTTCCACTCAAGTACTCTTATGTAATTGATGCGAACAACGTTCCTTTTGCTCGAATCCCTGGAGTGGGGGATAGGGTAATTCCAAACATGGAACGTAGAACAGCCTTGATTTATGAAACACATTTGGGGGAGGGTCTGTCACATCAAGGGATCTCTAAAACAATTTTGACGTTAAAAGAGATGTACTGGTGGCCTGGGATGAATACAGAAATACACATATTCATCAACAACTGCTTAGACTGTAAATTACAGCGAGAGAGCCACCAGACACCATGCTGCGAATGCGGCAACCCAGTACAGACACCATTGTTAGACAGCATTCGTCTATCTACGCGCCTGCGTTCTACTGGACAAAGGCATTACCACAAATACTGAATTTAGGTTCCTATGGTTATGGCCTCAGCGCTCAGCTGACGCTCGAACTGTTATAAAAGATTTGCGAGTCTTTATCGGCATATACGCAATAGGCACGCTACATTCTGACCAGGGTCCTGCGTTTAGCTCTAGGGCTTACAAAGAAGCCATGGCCAGTCTGGGCGTTGCATTGCGGTACTCCTCTCCATTCCATCCTGAGGGAAATTCGGTTGTGGAAAGGAAAAACCGAGACATAAAGCAGTCTATAACAGCTAGAGTATTAGGTTCGGGTGACGGGTGGGTCAAACACCTTAGTGGGGTACAACGCTCTTTGAATAATCTGCCAAGAAGTTCTCTAGGGGGTCACTCCATATGAGGTCCTATTTGGGACAAGAATGTGGGTACCGGACCTTGAACACGTAGGCACAGTGGTGGAAAATAAACCTTTTGATATCAAAGATCGTTTGGCTGTTTTACAGGACTTAAACAAATTAAGAACGAAACAAAGCAACGTACTCCTACAGCCAACCACCACTGGGGAAAAATCGGCGGTCCCAGCAAGGCCTGTCTGGATTCCAAAAGTTGGGGATCTAGTCAGAGAAATAATTGCGGACAAGAACGAATTTGGACCTTCTTACAGACAACCAGTACCTGTCCTAGCCGTTCAAGGAACAAGAACAGTACTTCTGCCGCCCCTTGCTGGAAGAAAGGAGAGAAGATTTGTGTCCATCGACCTGATCAAACCACAGTATGTGGCCAATACTAAATAGTAGGCCTCGTGGACTCCGACCTAGTAGCAGACTCACTCCTCTCGCTACTATCCAAGAGGTTCAGACTGAAAGACTGATAACAATCGAGAAGTCAGCTGTAACTGATGGAGGACTAAGCAACAACGCTATGGAACTCATCCCTCTTGAACACCAAGTAACAGTTCGTCCAAATACACCTGTCTACACCAACGTAACAAGTGATGAACTGGTTCCAGTGATTTCTACAAATTCTGATGCTATTCCAACAATTGATAGGACTGCTTCTGGCTATTTCATTGACTTTGATACGTTCTCAGAAGATCCCAGTGAACCTAAAACGACGCCAGCATCATTCAAATTCAAGCAGCAAGTACAAGACTTTCTTCACTTTCTGAAAAAGTCTTATTTGGTTTCACCATGGATTGAACTCTGGATTATATCTGGACTTTTTGTTTTTCCTGCTCTGGCTAGCTTTGGTAACAACTGTGAGCGTGCTTATAAGTGGCAGATACATCCATGTGAACACTGAAGGAAAAGGCGTGAACGTACTTTTGAAACCTCATAAATCTTACCATCGTGAAGCAAGAGACTTGTCATCAGTGAACATCACAGCTGTTCCTATACAGGATGGTATAGTGTGGGACAAAACAGATTTTGACGCCTTCGGCCCGACGGAACAATTGAACATTCCACATTTGTTTAAAATTTCACTAAGTGATCTAATTACGTCCAGTACCTATTCAGATGATTGGGACTTTGAGACTGTCAATGATATAATGTTTGACCTACAAAAATCTGCTGCATTTTCTAAACATGAATATTTAGAGGGTTCATCAGACTATGAACAAATGTATTGTTATAACCACTATGGTCATCATTATTTGCATAAAACTGCATATCCAAGAAATGTGTTTATGTTTAACCAATGGGAACATTGTCCTACACCACCTAAAGGTAGTTCAAAAACATTTGCTAGTAAATTTCCATATTTTTCAGGTTACAATACATCTGATCCAGAAATGTTTTACTATAAAAATGTAAACATGACAGGACTGAAAATTATGTTAACAAATACAAAACAGATTTATTCTGCATTATTTAATGCCCAACTGTCTAGACAGGGTTTCGACTTTTGGAAAGACACAATAGACACAAAAACAGTCTGGGGTACTAAAGATTGGCAAGTGCAGGGGATAGAAGCTTTATTTAGAGCCTGTATCATCCCTGAACAAATAATGTTTTTGAATGAAACCATCCAACAAACATCTTGTCTTGGATTAGCCAAGATCAAAGAGATGAACACACTTTCTGTACCAACACCTGCCAGAGATAACGATACACAGGCAGTGGTGACAGTTGACAATATACTACAAATCAACAGATCTAATCCTGATTGGAAAAAATGGTTGATCTGGCCCACAGACACGAATAACTGTCAAGAAAGATTCCTGAATAAAACTCAGGGCTTTACTATTAATAGGCCAGACCCAAGATACGTCCAAAGACAACATCCGGGGGTAGTAACAACATATAGTGTAGGGAAATTATGCCTCGATTGGCTGCATAAGTCTACACTACAGGATGTGAAACAACACTTAACCTTACTTAAAAAGGACGCAGACCTTAGGGAATTCTTGCTTGGACCAAGAAAACCGCGTCAAAAACGTTTCATATATGCCGGCATTTATGCTGCCTATAATGAAGCATGGAAAGTATCACAGATGGAGGCTGCAGAACGAATACATGAACTTGATCGTATTAATTTAGAGAAAACACTCTCTGTGGTCGACAATGGGTTAACAACTTTGTCCTCCAGAATATAATCATTGGATGGCATTGTATCCTCTGCTATCGACATACTAGAACAAGATTTGGCGATGTTACAACAAGGCCAATCTCAATTACGTTCTATTATGTTATTAAGATGGACGCTGCAATCTTTGCGAGCTGGCTATGTGCCTTGGCGTTTCACCAACACATCGGCTCTGTTTGCAGAATACAATCTAACTTATAAACAGATCGAACTGGCACAAAGAGGAGCAAGGTATACAGTGCTGAGCATTGAAAAACTGGAAAAGTTACCATTCACAGTGGCAGAAAAACCAGCTACAGAATGGCTTAGTCATGGCAAAATCACACTACCTGTGACTACTTTTCAGTTTCAGTATTGCCTCAGACAAATGCAAGCAGGCAAATATGAAAGGTTGGGTAAGGAATACATTAAGACATCTTGGGATTTACCGTATACATATAGATGTTGGAGTGGGGATCGTGAAGTGTTTTTGAGCGGTACAAACTGTAACCGTGCACTAAGCGGTTCACTTATATGTCAGGACATTTCCTTACACGGGGCTTGTAATGGTTCTGTGGCAAATTTGTCTTGCCATCAGCAGGGTACACCAGCTGCTGTGATTAATCCAACGTTTGGACAACTTTCTAATGGGAGTTACCTCATGTTGAATGACCAGAGTTGCTGCGGCATGCTGCCAGGCATCTCATATCTAGTAACGGTCAACTCCAGGGTCACTTGCTGTATGCAAGTATTGTTTGCCCCAATAGACACAGTCAGGGAGTCGCCTCTATGGCCTTCGCTGAACGTCTCTTTTATAAGATTTGATACATTGAGCAGAATGAAAGCCATGCTTTTACAGCAAACAGTGCCTTTGACCTCGGCCAAAGAAACCTATGATCTACAAATAGCAAGGACTTCGGCTGAGATACAGACTTTAATACGTACAAACTGCCCTATACATTTCGTAGAAATGATATCACGTATCTTCAACATGTCTGATACAACTGGCATTATACATGTATTTAAGAGCATCTGCTCCGGTCTGTTAGCACCTTTCCAGGCAATACTCGGAATCATCCCGAACTTTGCACATTCGGTGTTTGGTGGCATACCATTAATTCTAGCACTTGTTGCTGGAATTCTATTTCTCTTCCTGCTATTGCGCTATGGCCAGCCTCTTTGCAGACATCACTCCGAGCGAAATGGAGAAAGCTCTCCTTGAACGAAAGTGCAATGAGCGAATAGTAGAGCTTTTGGGAATAAATCGTCTACGGGACCTTAATACAACTTGGTTCCTGTCATTCAGACCAATCTGGCAAGATTGCATCTTACCTGTTCTACGATGCCTGCTATGCGGTGTAGAATGCGTGTTGGACACCTGTCTAACATTTCCATCGGATACGCCAACGGATGTCGATACTCTGCTGGACCAGATAACGGCCCATGCTATGTGTTGTCCCCAGAGGCTTCCTATCCTGATGTCAGCATTCATTGAGATCTCACAGACACTTCCGGCTGCTGCTGCGGTACGAGAAAGATCTACAGGCACACAGGTAACAACGGACGCGAACATTGCTGCGGCGACCAATGCTGAAAGCGATGCTTCACATCTCTGTGTGATTAACCTGCTTCACGAGGTGTTCCAACTAACACCAACTACAGTGGATGAAGTTTTGTCTATAGAAATAGATGATCTCATGTTTACACCAGACCCGTAAACTGACTCTGATTCAGCATACAGTGTTCCAGAGATGCAGTAACAATTTGGCCTTCATTTTTTCAAAACAACTTGGAACTCTCCCAAAATTGAACTTTTTCCCATTTTTCGAACGAAAATGGCACTTCAATCTGCTTAAAGTAGAACTAGCCTTATAGTACAGACTTGGCGGTACTTCCACAGACACTTAGTCATCTTGTGTGTCTAAAACAGTTGATTAATTTTCATGACATGAAATGACTTTGATTTTTGAACAACTTATCGATCATTTTTTTTTGTCACATGTAAATATTACTGCTTATTTCATTCCAATTGCATTTATTTTCGAACTTTATGCCTGAAATGAAAAGCATTTGCTTCAAATGTACAGTACCTTTTGCATTTTTTACTATGTTTTTTAATGCTTTTAAGAAATATTTTTAAATAAATATGCGGTACTCCATTTTATGTTTAGCATTTTAAATGTTTAGCATTTTAGTGTTATCGTATACACGAAAGTGGAGTGGGTGTTGTATTCCTCTTAGGGTGTCCATAAACGGGCTTTCCAGTATCATGTCCTTATATAGGCACAATTCGCCCTGTCCTTATATAGGCATAAAATCCCAGCCCTTATTTATGCATTAAACCATGCACTCCAAATACAGGCATGGTCTCCGACATCCGTCCACCCTAATGTCACAACGAGTACATGAAGAACAGACCCTTAGGCTGCGGGAGTTTCCCTAGTCCAGGACTATCGATTTCTTCAAGGACTCATATATTATGTATGAACCGTTATTCCTTAGGGGTTCATTCATGACGTCTTTCGCTGACCGACTCACGTCAATACTAAACATTCCTAGGTACTCTCAGGTATAAATATACCTTCCCTAGCCCTTGTAAACTAGAGGAGACCTCGACTTCAGAGGAGCCCGTTTCACGGCCTGATGCACTGAGAAGACGCTGTCATCCCTGCACGCAGAGAATCCAGCTTCCAGTGATCTGACTTCCCTTGCGGGGTGTTGGAGTTCGAGTCTGGCAAAGAGATTCCAAACTCTCTCATTCTTCAGGTATGGCGCTGATAAGAACCTAGAGGGACTCTTGGCATACTAGGCATACTAGGCTTAACATACTCTTAGTATACCATAGTAAGGAATACTTCACCTACTTCATACCTCTCCCTACACCTAAGCAGGTTAGGCACATTGGGGTAGAACTAGCTTAGCAACGCTTCGTATGAGTACTCGCATTTTTAGTCTGTGTTATTTATGTAACAGCATCTATACTAAAAGATAATGCTATCGCAGTATTATTTATTTCTACTGCTCACACTGTACATTATTTATCTCGCATACTGTCTTGTGATCGTAACAGCACATTTTACTTACACCAGAAACAAGACTGTTCAATAAATCTTTTATTGAAAACGCCCGTCTATTCCTTTCTGTGTAACTTGGAGAAAACTAAGCATGCACGACTGAGCTGAGTGAAATAGTTATCGATTGTTTCCACGACTCTGGGACATGTTCTGATTCTAAAGGGAAACACAGTGGTCATGTTTTGCGGCTGCCAGAAACTACTCACTTCTTGTTGTCAAGGAGCTTCTAGTGGCCTCAGAGCTAGCTGGCACAAGTAATTAAGTTTAATATACTCGATAGGGACATACTGATCTTAGTCCTATGTCAAACCTATAGGATATATTATTCCAATGCGCAGAGCCTATTAGGGAAATAGGAGCTACACTACACCACAATGGATGCTGTTACTTTGTTGTGCCAGTGAACAAGAACACAGTGGTGTTCAAAACGCGTTTGGCTTTACTAATTTGAGCAAGAGAGGAGAGCTGTCACTACTGCAATCCGCAATAAATACGGAGTCAAACTCTCCCTGTGCGGTGTCTTCATGTGGGGCAACCTTCCTGTTGGTATGTTGTGCGGCTTGTCCAGCCGCGGAGATGCCCCCCTGCTGGTGAGCGGTTCATGCGGCGCTTGAATATCAAGACGGCGTAAGAAGGGAGAGCCCAATCATTGTGGGACTTGGTAATAGCAGAATGAACAGTTTGCCATCTTAATCAACCCACAAGGGAAAGAAACCTTTTAATTTTACGAGTACGGCAGCACCCACAAGGGATGTAAGATATGGAAACAACAAGTACCAGGAAGCAATGATGCACACGCCCACTGGGGCGGGACTTGGTGATTTAAATATGGAGTTCCACAATGGCTGCTGTTACTTTGTTGCGCCAGTGAACAAGAACACAGTGGTGTTCGAAACGCGTTTGGCTTTACTAATTTGAGCAAGAGAGGAGAGCTGTCACTACTGCAATCCGCAATAAATATGGAGGCAAACTCTCCCTGTGTGGCGTCTTCATGTGGGGCAACCTTTCTGTTGGTATGTTGAGTGGCTAGTCCAGCCGCTGAGACGCGCCGCTGCTGGGAACGGTTCTGGGGTGCTTGAATATCAAGACGGTGTAAGAAGGGAGAGCCCAATCATTGCGGGACTTGGTAATAGCAGAATGAACAGTTTGCCATCTTAATCAACCCCCGAGTGAAAGAAACCGTTTAATTTTGCTAGTACGGCAGCACCCACAAGGGATGTAATATATGGAAACAACAAGTACCAGGATGCAATGATGCACACGCCCACTGGGGCGGGACTTGGTGATTTAAATATGGAGTTCCACAATGGCTGCTGTTACTTTGTTGCGCCAGTGAACAAGAACACAGTGGTGTTCGAAATGCGTTTGGCTTTACTAATTTGAGCAAGAGAGGAGAGCTGTCACTACTGCAATCAGCAATAAATACGGAGTCAAACTCTCCCTGTGTGGCGTCTTTATGTGGGGCAACCTTTCTGTTGGTATGTTGAGCGGCTTGTCCAGCAGAGGAGATGCCCCACTGCTGGTGAGCGGTTCTGCTGCGCTTGAATATCAAGACGGCGTAAGAAGGGAGAGCCCAATCATTGAGGGACTTGGTAATAGCAGAATGAACAGTTTGCCATCTTAATCAACCCACGAGGAAAAGAAACCTTTTAATTTTACGAGTACGGCAGCACCCACAAGGGATGTAACATATGGAAACAACAAGTACCAGGATGCAATGATGCACACGCCCACTGGGGCGGGACTTGGTGATTTAAATATGGAGTTCCACAATGGATGCTGTTACTTTGTTGCGCCAGTGAACAAGAACACAGTGGTGTTCGAAACGCGTTTGGCTTTACTAATTTAAGCAAGAGAGGAGAGCTGTCACTACTGCAATCCGCAATAAATATGGAGGCAAACTCTCCCTGTGTGGCGTCTTCATGTGGGGCAACCTTTCTGTTGGTATGTTGAGTGGCTAGTCCAGCCACGGAGATGCCACGCTGCTGGTGAGCTGTTCTGAGGCACTTGAATATCAAGACGGCGTAAGAAGGGAGAGCCCAAACATTGCGGGACTTGGTAATAGCAGAATGAACAGTTTGCCATCTTAATCAACCCCAGAGGGAAAGAAACCTTTTAATTTTACGAGTACGGCAGCACCCACAAGGGATGTAACATATGGAAACAACAAGTACCAGGATGCAATGATGCACACGCCCACTGGGGCGGGACTTGGTGATTTAAATATGGAGTTCCACAATGGATGCTGTTACTTTGTTGCACCAGTTAACAAGAACACAATTGTTTTCGAAATGCGTTTGGCTTTACTAATTTGAGCAAGAGAGGAGAGCTGTCACTACTGCAGTCCTCAGTAAATACGGAGTCAAACTCTCCCTGTGTGGCGATTTCATGTGGGGCAACCTTTCTGTTGGTACGTTGAGCTTCTAGTCCAGCCACGGAGACGTCCAGCTGCTGGTGAGCGGTTCTCCAGTGCTTGAATATCAAGACGGCGTAAGAAGAGAGAGCCCAATCATTGCGGGACTTGGTAATAGCAGAATGAATAGTTTGCCATCTTAATCAACCCACGAGGGAAAGAAATCTTTTAATTTTACAAGTACGGCAGCACCCACAAGGGATGTAAGATATGGAAACAACAAGTACCAGGATGCAATGATGCACACGCCCACTGGGGCGGGACTTGGTGATTTAAATATGGTGTTCCACAATGGCTGCTGTTACTTTGTTGCGCCAGTGAACAAGAACACAGTGGTGTTCGAAACGCGTTTGGCTTTACTAATTTGAGCAAGAGAGGAGAGCTGTCACTACTGCAGTCCGCAGTAAATACGGAGTCAAACTCTCCCTGTGTGGCGTCTTCATGTGGGACAACCTTTCTGTTGGTATGTTGAGCGGCTAGTCCAGCCGCAGAGACGCCCCGCTGCTGGTGAGCAGTTCTGCGGCGCTTGAATATCAAGACGGCGTAAGAAGGGAGAGCCCAATCATTGCGGGACTTCGTAATAGCAGAATGAACAGTTTGCCATCTTTATCAACCCACGAGGGAAAGAAACCTTTTAATTTTACTAGTATGGCAGCACCCACAAGGGATGTAAGATATGGAAACAACAAGTACCAATGGCTGCTGTTACTTTGTTGCGCCAGTGAACAAGAACACAATGGTTTTCGAAATGCGTTTGCCTTTACTAATTTGAGCAAGAGAGAAGAGCTGTCACTACTGCAATCCGCAATAAATATGGAGTCAAACTCTCCCTGTGTGGGGTTTTCATGTATGTTGAGCTTCTAGTCCAGCCGCAGAGATGTCCCGCTGCTGGTGAGCGGTTCTGCAGTGCTTGAATATCAAGACGGCGTAACAAGGGAGAGCCCAATCATTGCAGGACTTGGTAATAGCAGAATGAACAGTTTGCCATCTTAATCAACCCACGAGGGAAAGAAACCTTTTAATTTTACGAGTACGGCAGCACCCACAAGGGATGTAAGATATGGAAACAACAAGTACCAGGATGCAATGATGCACACACCCACTGGGGCGGGACTTGGTGATTTAAATATGGAGTTCCACAATGGCTGCTGTTAATTTGTTGCGACAGTGAACAAGAACACAGTGGTGTTCGAAATGCGTTTGGCTTTACTAATTTGAGCAAGAGAGGAGAGCTGTCACTACTGCAATCCACAATAAATACGGAGTCAAACTCTCCCTGTGTGGTGTCTTCATGCGGGGCAACCTTTCTGTTGGTATGTTGAGCGGATAGCCCAGCCGCGGAGACACCCCGCTGCTGGTGAGAGGTTCTGCGGCGCTTGAATATCAAGACGGCGTAAGAAGGGAAAGCCCAATCATTGCTGGACTTGGTAATAGCAGAATGAACAGTTTGCCATCTTAATCTACCCACGAGGGAAAGAACCCTTTTAATTTTACCAGTACGGCAGCACCCACAAGGGATGTAATATAAGGAAACAACAAGTACCAGGATTCAATGATGCACACGCCCACTGGGGCGGGACTTGGTGATTTAAATATGGAGTTCCACAATGGCTGCTGTTACTTTGTTGCGCCAGTGAACAAGAACACAGTGGTGTTCGAAACGCGTTTGGCTTTACTAATTTGAGCAAGAGAGGAGAGCTGTCACTACTGCAATCCGCAATAAATACGGAGTCAAACTCTCCCTGTGCGGCGTCTTCATGTGGGGCAACCTTCCTGTTGGTATGTTGTGCGGCTTGTCCAGCCGCGGAGATGCCCCCCTGCTGGGGAGCGGTTCAGCGGCGATTGAATATCAAGACAGCGTAAGAAGGGAGAGCCCAATCATTGCGGGACTTGGTAATAGCAGAATTAACATTTTGCCATCTTAATCAACCCACTAGTGAAAGAAACCTTTTAATTTTACGAGTACGGCGGCACCCACAAGGGATGTAAGATATGGAAACAACAAGTACCAGGATGCAATGATGCACACGCCCACTGGGGCGGGACTTGGTGATTTAAATATGGAGTTCCACAAAGGCTGCTGTTACTTTGTTGCGCCAGTGAACAAGAACACAGTGGTGTTCGAAACGCGTTTGACTTTACTAATTTGAGCAAGAGAGGAGAGCTGTCACTACTGAAATCTGCAATAAATACGGAGTCAAACTCTTCCTGTGCGGCGTCTTCATGTGGGGCAACCTTTCTCTTGGTATGTTGAGCGGCTAGTCCAGCAACGGAGACGCCACGCTGCTGGTGAGCTGTTCTGCGGCACTTGAATATCAAGACGGCGTAAGAAGGGAGAGCCCAATCATTGCGGGACTTAGTAATAGCATAATGAACATTTTGCCATCTTAATCAACCCACGAGGGAAAGAAACCTTTTAATTTTATGAGTACGGCAGCACCCACAAGGGATGTAAGATATGGAAACAACAAGTACCAGGATGCAATGATGCACACGCCCACTGGGGCGGGACTTGGTGATTTAAATATGGAGTTCCACAATGGCTGCTGTTACTTTGTTGCACCAGTGAACAAGAACACAGTGGTGTTCGAAACGCTTTTGGCTTTACTAATTTGAGCAAGAGAGGAGAACTGTCACTACTGCAATCCGCAATAAATACGGAGTCAAACTCTACCTGTGTGGCGTTCTCATGTGGGGCAACCTTTATGTTGGTATGTTGAGCAGCTTGTCCAGCAGCGGAGACTCCCGTCTGCTGGTGAGCTGTCCTGCTGCGCTTGAATATAAAGACGGCGTAAGACGGGAGAGCCCAATCATTGCGGGACTTAGTAATAGCAGAATGAACAGTTTGCTATCTTAATCAACCCAAGAGGGAAATAAACCTTTTAATATTACGAGTACGGCAGCACCCACAAGGGATGTAAGATATGGAAACAACAAGTACCAGGATGAATTGATGCACACGCCCACTGGAGCAGGACTTGGTGATTTAAATATGGAGTTCCACAATGGCTGCTGTTACTTTGTTGCGCCAGTAAACAAGAAAACAGTGGTGTTAAAAACGCGTTCGGCTTTACTAATTTGAGCAAGAGAGGAGAGCTGTCACTACTGCAATCTGCAATAAATATGGAGGCAAACACTCCCTGTGTGGCGTCTTCATGTGGGGCAACCTTTCTGTTGGTATGTTGAGCGGCTAGTCCAGCCGCGGAGACGCCCCGCTGCTGGTGAGCGGTTCTGCGGCGGTTGAATATCAAGACGGCGTAAGAAGGGAAAGCCCAATCATTGCGGCACTTGGTAATAGCAGAATGAACAGTTTGCCATCTTAATCAACCCCGAGGGAAAGAAACCTTTCAATTTTACTAGTACGGCCGCACCCACAAGGGATGTAATATATGGAAACAACAAGTACCAGGATGCAATGATGCACACGCCCACTGGGGCGGGACTTGGTGATTTAAATATGGAGTTCCACAATGGCTGCTGTTAATTTGTTGCGACAGTGAACAAGAACACAGTGGTGTTCGAAATGCGTTTGGCTTTACTAATTTGAGCAAGAGAGGAGAGCTGTCACTACTGCAATCCGCAATAAATACGGAGTCAAACTCTCCCTGTGTGGCGTCTTCATGCGGGGCAACCTTTCTGTTGGTATGTTGAGCGGCTAGCCCAGCCGCGGAGACACCCCGCTGCTGGTGAGCGGTTCTGCGGCGCTTGAATATCAAGACGGCGTAAGAAGGGAAAGGCCAATCATTGCTGGACTTGGTAATGGCAGAATGAACAGTTTGCCATCTTAATCTACCCACGAGGGAAAGAACCCTTTTAATTTAACCAGTACGGCAGCACCCACAAGGGATGTAATATATGGAAACAACAAGTACCAGGATTCAATGATGCACACGCCCACTGGGGCGGGACTTGGTGATTTAAATATGGAGTTCCACAATGGCTGCTGTTACTTTGTTGCGCCAGTGAACAAGAACACAGTGGTGTTCGAAACGCGCTTGGCTTTACTAATTTGAGCAAGAGAGGAGAGCTGTCACTACTGCAATTCGCAATAAATATGGAGGCAAACTCTCCCTGTGTGGCGTCTTCATGTGGGGCAACCTTTCTGTTGGTATGTTGAGCGGCTAGTCCAGTAACGGAGACGCCACGCTGCTGGTGAGCTGTTCTGCGGCACTTGAATATCAAGACGGCGTAAGAAGGGAGAGCCCAGTCATTGCGGGACTTGGTAATAGCAGAATGAACAGTTTGCCATCTTAATCAACCCCAGAGGGAAAAAAAACATTTTAATTTTACTAGTACGGCATCACCCACAAGGGATGTAAGATATGGAGACAACAAGTACCAGGATGCAATGATGCACACGCCCACTGGGGCGGGACTTGGTGATTTAAATATGGAGTTCCACAATGGCTGCTGTTACTTTGTTGCGCCAGTGAACAAGAACACAATGGTTTTCAAAACGCATTTGGCTTTACTAATTTGAGCAAGAGAGGAGAGCTGTCACTACTGCAATCAGCAATAAATACGGAGTCAAACTCTCCCTGTGTGGCGTTTTCATGTGGGGGAACCTTTCTGTTGGTATGTTGAGCGGCTAGTCCAGCTGCAGAGACGCCCCGCTTCTGGTGAGCAGTTCTGCGGCGCTTGAATATCAAGACGGCTTAAGAAGGGAGAGTCCAATCATTGCGGGACTTGGTAATAACAGAATAAACAGTTTGACATCTTAATCAACCCACGAGGGAAAGAAACCTTTTAATTTTACGATTACGGCAGCACCCACAAGGGATGTAACATATGGAAACAACAAGTACCAGGATGCAATGATGCACACGCCCACTGGGGCGGGACTTGGTGATTTAAATATGGTGTTCCACAATGGCTGCTGTTACTTTGTTGCGCCAGTGAACAAGAACACAGTGGTGTTCGAAACGCGTTTGGCTTTACTAATTTGAGCAAGGGAGGAGAGCTGTCACTACTGCAATCCGCAATAAATATGGAGGCAAACTCTCCCTGTGTGGCATCTTCATGTGAGGCAACCTTTCTGTTGGTATGTTGAGCAGCTAGTTCAGCCGCGGAGACGCCCCGCTGCTGGTGAGCGGTTCTGCGGTGCTTGAATATCAAGACGGCGTCACAAGGGAGAGCCCAATCATTGCGGGACTTGGTAATAGCAGAATGAACAGTTTGCCATCTTAATCAACCCACGAGGGAAAGAAACCTTTTAATTTTACTAGTACGGCAGCACCCACAAGGGATGTAAGATATGGAAACAACAAGTACCAGGATGCAATGGTGCACACGCTCACTGGGGCGGGACTTGGTGATTTAAATATGGAGATCCACAATGGCTGCTGTTACTTTGTTGCGCCAGTGAACAAGAACACAGTGGTGTTCAAAACGCGTTTGGCTTTACTAATTTGAGCAAGAGAGGAGACCTGTCACTACTGCAATCCGCAATAAATACGGAGTCAAACTCTCCCTGTGTGGCATCTTCATGCGGGGCAACATTTCTGTTGGTATGTTGAGCGGCTAGTCCAGCCGCGGAGACACCCCGCTGCTGGTGAGCGGTTATGCGGCGCTTGAATATTAAGACGGCGTAAGAAGGGAGAGCCCAATCATTGCAGGACTTGGTAATAGCAGAATGAACAGTTTGCCATCTTAATCAACCCACGAGGGAAATAAACCTTTTAATTTTACGAGTACGGCAGCACCCACAAGGGATGTAAGATATGGAAACAACAAGTACCAGGATGAATTGATGGACACGCCCACTGGAGCGGGACTTGGTGATTTAAATATGGAGTTCCACAATGGCTGCTGTTACTTTGTTGCGCCAGTGAACAAGACCACAGTGGTGTTCGAAACGCGTTTGGCTTTACTAATTTGAGCAAGAGAGGAGACCTGTCACTACTGCAATCCGCAAAAAATATGGAGTCAAACTCTCCCTGTGTGGCGTCTTCATGTGGGGCAACCTTTCTGTTGGTATGTTGAGCGGCTAGTCCAGCCGCGGAGACGCCCTCTGCTGGTGAGCGGTTCTGCGGCGCTTGAATATCAAGATGGCATAAGAAGTGAGAGCCCAACCATTGCGGGACTTGGTAATAGCAGAATGAGCAGTTTGCCATATTAATCAACCCACGAGGGAAAGAAACCTTTTAATTTTACCAGTACGGCAGCACCCACATTTGATGTAAGATATGGAAACAACAAGTACCAGGATTCAATGATGCACACGCCCACTGGGTCGGGACTTGGTGATTTAAATATGGAGTTCCACAATGGCTGCTGTTACTTTGTTGCACCAGTGAACAAGAACACAGTGGTGTTCGAAACGCGTTTGGCTTTACTAATTTGAGCAAGAGAGGAGAGCTGTCACTACTGCAATCCGCAATAAATACGGAGTCAAACTCTCCCTGTGTGGCGTCTTCATGCGGGGCAACCTTTCTGTTGGTATGTTGAGCGGCAAGTACAGCCGCGGAGACGCCCCGCTGCTGGTGAGTGGTTCTGCGGCACTTGAATATCAAGACGGCGTAAGAAGGGAGAGCCCAGTCATTGCGGGACTTGGTAATAGCAGAATGAACAGTTTGCCATCTTAATCAACCCACGAGGGAAAGAAACCTTTTAATTTTACGAGTACGGCAGCACCCACAAGGGATTTAAGATATGGAAACAACAAGTACCAGGATTCAACGATGCACACGCCCACTGGGGTGGGACTTGGTGATTTAAATATGGAGTTCCACAATGGCTGCTGTTAATTTGTTGCGGCAGTGAACAAGAACACAGTGGTGTTCGAAACGCATTTGGATTTACTAATTTGAGCAAGAGAGGAGAGCTGTCACTACTGCAATCCACAATAAATACGGAGTCAAACTCTCCCTGTGTGGCGTCTTCATGTGGGGGAACCTTTCTGTTGGTATGTTGAGCGGCTAGTCCAGCCGCGGAGACGTCCCGCTGCTGGTGAGCGGTTCTGCGGCGCTTGAATATCAAGCCGGCGTAAGAAGGGAGAGCCCAATCATTGCAGGACTTGGTAATAGCAGAATGAACAGTTTGCCATCTTAATCAACCCACGAGGGAAATAAACCTTTTAGTTTTATGAGTACGGCAGCACCCACAAGGGATGTAAGATTTGGAACAACAAGTACCAGGGTGCAATGATGCACACGCCCACTGGGGCGGGACTTGGTGATTTAAATATGGAGTTCCACAATGGCTGCTTTTACTTTGTTGCGCCAGTGAACAAGAACACAGTGGTATTCGAAACGCGTTTGGCTTTAATAATTTGAGCAAGAGAGGAGAGCTGTCACTACTGCAATCCGCAATAAATATGGAGGCAAACTCTCCCTGTGTGGCGTCTTCATGTGGGGCAACCTTTCTGTTGGTATGTTGAGCAGCTAGTTCAGCCGCGGAGATGCCCCGCTGCTGGTGAGCGGTTCTGCGGCGCTTGAATATCAAGACGGCGTAACAAGGGAGAGCCCAATCATTGCGGAACTTGGCAATAGGAGAATGAACAGTTTGCCATCTTAATCAACCCACGAGGGAAAGAAACTTTTTAATTTTACTAGTACGGCAGCACCCACAAGGGATGTAAGATATGGAAACAACAAGTACCAGGATGCAATGATGCACACGCCCACTGGGGCGGGACTTCGTGATTTAAATATGGAGTTCCACAATGGCTGCTGTTACTTTGTTGCGCCAGTGAACGAGAACACAATGGTTTTCGAAACGCATTTGGCTTTACTAATTTGAGCAAGAGAGGAGAGCTGTCACTACTGCAATCCGCAATAAATACGGAGTCAAACTCTCCCTGTGTGGCGTTTTCATGTGGGGCAACCTTTCTGTTGGTATGTTGAGTGGCTAGTCCAGCTGCGGAGATGCCCCGCTGCTGGTGAGAGGTTCTGCGGCGCTTGAATATCAAGACGGCGTAAGAAGGGAGAGCCCAATCATTGCGGGACTTGGTAATAGCAGAATGAACAGTTTGCCATCTTAATCAACACACGAGGGAAAGAAACCTTTTAATTTTACTAGTACGGCAGCACCCACAAGGGATGTAAGATATGGAAACACCAAGTACCAGGATGCAATGATGCACACGCTCACTGGGGCGGGACTTGGTGATTTAAATATGGAGTTCCACAATGGCTGCTGTTAATTTGTTGCGACAGTGAACAAGAACACAGTGGTGTTCGAAATGCGTTTGGCTTTACTAATTTGAGCAAGAGAGAAGAGCTGTCACTACTGCAATCAGCAATAAATATGGAGTCAAACTCTCCCTGTGTGGCGTTTTCATGTGGGGCAACCTTTCTGTTGGTATGTTGAGCAGCTAGTCCAGCTGCGGAGATGCCCCGCTGCTGGTGAGCGGTTCTGCGGCCTTGAATATCAAGACGGCGTAAGAAGGGAGAGCCCAATCATTGCAGGAGTTGGTAATAGCAGAATGAACAGTTTGCCATCTTAATCAACCCACGAGGGAAAGAAACCTTTTAATTTTACGAGTACGGCAGCACCCACAAGGGATGTAAGATATGGAAACAACAAGTACCAGGATTCAATGATGCACACGCCCAGTGGGGCGGGACTTGGTGATTTAAATATGGAGTTCCACAATGGCTGCTGTTACTTTGTTGCGCCAGTGAACAAGAACACAGTGGTGTTCGAAACGCGTTTGGCTTTACTAATTTGAGCAAGAGAGGAGAGCTGTCACTACTGCAATTCGCAATAAATATGGAGGCAAACTCTCCCTGTGTGGCGTCTTCATGTGGGGCAACCTTTCTGTTGGTATGTTGAGCGGCTAGTCCAGTAACGGAGACGCCACGCTGCTGGTGAGCTGTTCTGCGGCACTTGAATATCAAGACGGCGTAAGAAGGGAGAGCCCAGTCATTGCGGGACTTGGTAATAGCAGAATGAACAGTTTGCCATCTTAATCAACCCCAGAGGGAAAAAAACATTTTAATTTTACTAGTACGGCATCACCCACAAGGGATGTAAGATATGGAGACAACAAGTACCAGGATGCAATGATGCACACGCCCACTGGGGCGGGACTTGGTGATTTAAATATGGAGTTCCACAATGGCTGCTGTTACTTTGTTGCGCCAGTGAACAAGAACACAATGGTTTTCAAAACGCATTTGGCTTTACTAATTTGAGCAAGAGAGGAGAGCTGTCACTACTGCAATCAGCAATAAATACGGAGTCAAACTCTCGATGTGTGGCGTTTTCATGTGGGGGAACCTTTCTGTTGGTATGTTGAGCGGCTAGTCCAGCTGCGGAGACGCCCCGCTTCTGGTGAGCAGTTCTGCGGCGCTTGAATATCAAGACGGCTTAAGAAGGGAGAGTCCAATCATTGCGGGACTTGGTAATAACAGAATAAACAGTTTGACATCTTAATCAACCCACGAGGGAAAGAAACCTTTTAATTTTACGATTACGGCAGCACCCACAAGGGATGTAACATATGGAAACAACAAGTACCAGGATGCAATGATGCACACGACCACTGGGGCGGGACTTGGTGATTTAAATATGGTGTTCCACAATGGCTGCTGTTACTTTGTTGCGCCAGTGAACAAGAACACAGTGGTGTTCGAAACGCGTTTGGCTTTACTAATTTGAGCAAGGGAGGAGAGCTGTCACTACTGCAATCCGCAATAAATATGGAGGCAAACTCTCCCTGTGTGGCGTCTTCATGTGAGGCAACCTTTCTGTTGGTATGTTGAGCAGCTAGTTCAGCCGCGGAGACGCCCCGCTGCTGGTGAGCGGTTCTGCGGTGCTTGAATATCAAGACGGCGTAACAAGGGAGAGCCCAATCATTGCGGGACTTGGTAATAGCAGAATGAACAGTTTGCCATCTTAATCAACCCACAATGGAAAGAAACCTTTTAATTTTACTAGTACGGCAGCACCCACAAGGGATGTAAGATATGGAAACAACAAGTACCAGGATGCAATGGTGCACACGCTCACTGGGGCGGGACTTGGTGATTTAAATATGGAGATCCACAATGGCTGCTGTTACTTTGTTGCGCCAGTGAACAAGAACACAGTGGTGTTCGAAACGCGTTTGGCTTTACTAATTTGAGCAAGAGAGGAGACCTGTCACTAATGCAATCCGCAATAAATACGGAGTCAAACTCTCCCTGTGTGGCGTCTTCATGCGGGGCAACCTTTCTGTTGGTATGTTGAGCGGCTAGTCCAGCCGCGGAGACACCCCGCTGCTGGTGAGCGGTTATGCGGCGCTTGAATATTAAGACGGCGTAAGAAGGGAGAGCCCAATCATTGCAGGACTTGGTAATAGCAGAATGAACAGTTTGCCATCTTAATCAACCCACGAGGGAAATAAACCTTTTAATTTTACGAGTACGGCAGCACCCACAAGGGATGTAAGATATGGAAACAACAAGTACCAGGATGAATTGATGGACACGCCCACTGGAGCGGGACTTGGTGATTTAAATATGGAGTTCCACAATGGCTGCTGTTACTTTGTTGCGCCAGTGAACAAGACCACAGTGGTGTTCGAAACGCGTTTGGCTTTACTAATTTGAGCAAGAGAGGAGACCTGTCACTACTGCAATCCGCAAAAAATATGGAGTCAAACTCTCCCTGTGTGGCGTCTTCATGTGGGGCAACCTTTCTGTTGGTATGTTGAGCGGCTAGTCCAGCCGCGGAGACGCCCCTCTGCTGGTGAGCGGTTCTGCGGCGCTTGAATATCAAGACGGCATAAGAAGTGAGAGCCCAACCATTGCGGGACTTGGTAATAGCAGAATGAACAGTTTGCCATATTAATCAACCCACGAGGGAAAGAAACCTTTTAATTTTACCAGTACGGCAGCACCCACATTTGATGTAAGATATGGAAACAACAAGTACCAGGATTCAATGATGCACACGCCCACTGGGTCGGGACTTGGTGATTTAAATATGGAGTTCCACAATGGCTGCTGTTACTTTGTTGCACCAGTGAACAAGAACACAGTGGTGTTCGAAACGCGTTTGGCTTTACTAATTTGAGCAAGAGAGGAGAGCTGTCACTACTGCAATCCGCAATAAATACGGAGTCAAACTCTCCCTGTGTGGCGTCTTCATGTGGGGCAACCTTTCTGTTGGTATGTTGAGCGGCTAGTCCAGCTGCGGAGATGCCCCGCTGCTGGTGAGAGGTTCTGCGGCGCTTGAATATCAAGACGGCGTAAGAAGGGAGAGCCCAATCATTGCGGGACTTGGTAATAGCAGAATGAACAGTTTGCCATCTTAATCAACCCACGAGGGAAAGAAACCTTTTAATTTTACTAGTACGGCAGCACCCACAAGGGATGTAAGATATGGAAACACCAAGTACCAGGATGCAATGATGCACACGCCCACTG
This sequence comes from Calotriton arnoldi, assembly GCA_963921515.1. Lineage (NCBI taxonomy): Eukaryota > Metazoa > Chordata > Amphibia > Caudata > Salamandridae > Calotriton > Calotriton arnoldi. Next base: position 259,614 of record CAWUFW010012511.1, on the reverse strand, counting down.
GGGCGGGACTTGGTGATTTAAATATGGAGTTCCACAATGGCTGCTGTTACTTTGTTGCGCCAGTGAACAAGAACACAGTGGTGTTCGAAACGCGTTTGGCTTTGCTAATTTGAGCAAGAGAGTAGAGCTGTCACTACTGCAATCCGCAATAAATATGGAGTCAAACTCTCCCTGTGTGGCGTCTTCTTGTGGGGCAACCTTTCTGTTGGTATGTTGAGCGGCTTGTCCAGCAGCGGAGACGCCCCGCTGCTGGTGAGCGGTTCTGCTGCACTTGAATATAAAGACGGCTTAAGAAGGGAGAGACCAATCATTGCGGGACTTGGTATTAGCAGAATGAACAGTTTGCCATCTTAATCAACCCACGAGGGAAAGAAACCTTTTAATTTTACAAGTACGGCAGCACCCACAAGGGATGTAAGATATGGAAACAACAAGTACCAGGATGCAATGATGCACACGCCCACTTGGGCGGGACTTGTTGATTTAAATATGGAGTTTCACAATGGCTGCTGTTACTTTGTTGCGCCAGTGAACAAGAACACAGTGGTGTTCGAAACTCGTTTGGCTTTACTAATTTGAGCAAAAGAGGGGAGCTGTCACTACTGCAATCCGCAATAAATACGGAGTCAAACTCTCCCTGTGTGGCGTCTTCTTGTGGGGCAACCTTTCTGTTGGTATGTTGAGCGGCTTGTCCAGCAGCGGAGACGCCCCGCTGCTGGTGAGCGGTTCTGCTGCGCTTGAATATAAAGATGGCTTAAGAAGGGAGAGACCAATCATTGCGGGACTTGGTAATAGCAGAATGAACAGTTTGCCATCTTAATCAACCCACGAGGGAAAGAAACCTTTTAATTTTACAAGTACGGCAGCACCCACAAGGGATGTAAGATATGGAAACAACAAGTACCAGGATGCAATGATGCACACGCCCACTTGGGTGGGACTTGGTGATTTAAATATGGAGTTTCACAATGGCTGCTGTTACTTTGTTGCGCCAGTGAACAAGAACACGGTGGTGTTCGAAACTCGTTTGGCTTTTCTAATTTGAGCAAAAGAGGGGAGCTGTCACTACTGCAATCCGCAATAAATACGGAGTCAAACTCTCCCTGTGTGGCGTCTTCATGTGGGGCAACCTTTCTGTTGATATATATATATATATATATATATATATATATATATATCACTGCTCCAGAAATCTCTTGTTCAAGAAATTATAGCACTCACGGGGTCGGCAGTCAGTTGATTTTATTTTCTCAACAAACAACAAACGCGTTTCGGAACCAGTCCTTCATCAGTGTTTACACATCATGTTCTTAAGCGCCATTTTAAAGAGGCAAAATTATAAACATAAACAGAGGATATGGCGCATTCTTACTGAGCGCCATTACTAAGTGGTGTGACATATCACATGTACCACCATTAAACCATAATCTCGCCGTGGATCGGCACCAGGCAACCTCCATAATGGGGTTGCCCCTTTATTCCTCTGTTACTTTTTTCTATAAATCAACCAGTTTCATGTAAAACTTATATACAGTAGCAGTATAATTTTAAATTCATTAACGTCACCTATTTACTAGAGACATGTTAAATACCAGGGTGCACACATAATATTATAAAATTAAATGCCACGATATTAAAGAGACAAGATCATAGAGAAGAAAAGAAGAAAATAGAGGTATAGCGCATGTTTTCTAAGCGCCATTTCTAAATGGTGATTTACAAGATTCAGAAATCTGATCTACTAAACTAATTTATATGAGAATCAATATTCTTACACGAAAATTCGCCATAATTAGCAGCACGTATATCACCAATGAACTACAATCTCGCCGCCGATCCACGGCGAGATTGTAGTTCATTGGTGATATACGTGCTGCTAATTATGGCGAATTTTCGTGTAAGAATATTGATTCTCATATAAATTAGTTTAGTAGATCAGATTTCTGAATCTTGTAAATCACCATTTAGAAATGGCGCTAGAAAACATGCGCTATACCTCTATTTTCTTCTTTTCTTCTCTATGATCTTGTCTCTTTAATATCGTGGCATTTAATTTTATAATATTATGTGTGCACCCTGGTATTTAACATGTCTCTAGTAAATAGGTGACGTTAATGAATTTAAAATTATACTGCTACTGTATATAAGTTTTACATGAAACTGGTTGATTTATAGAAAAAGTAACAGAGGAATAAAAGGGGCAACCCCATTATGGAGGTTGCCTGGTGCCGATCCACGGCGAGATTATGGTTTAATGGTGGTACATGTGATATGTCACACCACTTAGTAATGGCGCTCAGTAAGAATGCGCCATATCCTCTGTTTATGTTTATAATTTTGCCTCTTTAAAAATGGCGCTTGAGAACATGATGTGTAAACACTGATGAAGGACTGGTTCGAAACGCGTTTGTTGTTTGTTGAGAAAATAAAATCAACTGACTGCCGACCCCGTGAGTGCTATAATTTCTTGAACAAGAGATTTCTGGAGCAGTGATATTTAACCACGAGGCACCACCGTGGTTTGTAAAGCACCCGCCCCTTGAGTGACCCGCAAGTGGGGTGCATTGGAGCTGGATATATATATATATATATATATATTACCTACTGGCGGTCGCCAGTAGGTAGTTATAGTTAGGACCTATTTTCCATAGGAAAAGCATTTTTTGTTTTCCCAATAACTTTAGCGTCGTTTGACGAATCTCCGTGAAATTTTCAAAACTAGTGGGGCGCTTCGGTCAGCTACTGTCTTGAAAGTTTCGGGGTGATTCGCCAAGCGGGGGCCGAGAAAAAAGGGGGGTCCCAAAACGTGTTTTCTCCATGTTAATTTCCCTAGGAAACTTTAGACACTGCTACAGCCCGAACTGCTGAACGGAATCACACCAACTTTGGCAAATAGGTAGCCCTTGGTTCAGAAAGAGTCCTTTTTGTTAAATGGTGTAAATCCGTTCAGTAGTTCCTAAGAAATTCAAAAAATAGAGGTCGGAAAATCAATTTCCCATAGGAAACTTTAGCCAAGGCTACAGCCCGAACTGCTGAACGAAATTACACCAACTTTTGCAAAAAGGTAGTGCTTGGTTCAGAAAGCGACCTTTTTTTAAAATGGTGTAAATCCGTTCAGTAGTTGCTGAGAAATTCAAAAATAAAAGTTTCGATATCTATGGTCGCGGTGGATTCGCGAACCCTCCCGACCACGAGCTTCACTGTCATTGGCTGCCAACACTCCAAACCAGGAAGTGTTGGCAGCCATCTTGTGACTCAGTAGAACCGAGTCACAAGAAAACAGTGAAACAAGCCTGAAAAACAAGAAAAGGGGGCAGGGTAGAAACACCCTGACCCCCCAGGCATGCTCAGGGGGTCCCACAAGGACCCCAGGGCCAAAAAAAGATTTTTTTAATTTTAAAACGGCAAAATTCGTGAAGGATCCACAAATCCCGCTGATGAAATAAAAAAAAATGAAGCGCGGGCTGCCGCGCTTCGTTGTATTTAAGCCCCCGGGTGGGCCAAGTCCCGGAGGCTTGAGTAATTATTGTGCGATCATGCGTAGTCGCTGGACCAACTGGGTACACCTATATTACTTTCAATGAAGACGATACAGTACCTATTGCACACAAATCACTTTTGTGCAAAAACGCTGAAATGCGTTTTGCATTCACTGAAAATCATTGCGATCATGTCAGCTTGTACAGAACATAAATTATTCGAATGTTCTTGTGTCTAATGATGCACTAAAAAATCAGGTCTAATTAGGTTGTATAAAGGTTTTACTCTTTCTGTGTAATCCAAAATGTAAGTGCTGGCAACATTTTATAATCCTAAAATGGATTGTAGTCTTTTCAGAGTCGTCCGAGGTTGGATAAATGCACGTTTTTCTAAAAAATATGTCACCAGTCTTTTGCCTTCACTTGACAACTCACATTCTAGAAATAGGACACTGAGGTGGGCAATTTTCGATTTTCATAGATTAAATTTGTAGTCCAGGTGAGCAAACCCAAGAATAATGTGGTTTACTCTAGCAAAGTGTTCCATCAATTCATTGTCTGTCAGATAGATATCATCTACATGGGACAATGCCTCCTCGTTAAAAACAGCCAGGGGCTATTCCAATACCCCTGAGGTAATCGACAAAATTTGCATTGATAACCTAGTGCTCAGAATGCTGTCAAATACCTGCTCCCAGGCGCTATATTTGAGCAGAAAAATCCATTTGAGATATCTTCCGCACAATGTTATTCATTAGTGCGGCAATATGTGTGTTTTGTACTGCAAATGTGCATGTGGAAGCATTTAAATGTCTGTAGTCTAAGACTAAACAATATAAATTATTGGGTTTCATTACCGGAAATAAGGGATTATTCATGGATGTTGTGCAATTTTCTATTACACCCTGATCTAGGGTTTCCCTGACTTGTTTCTTTGCTTCATGTTTTTTGGGTATTGTCTCTGTGGTGAGGATTAGATTTTAATGGGATTTTTTGGTGAAGTGACTCATCATCCCACCTAACATAGCCCTAATGCCTACTCCTGTGCATAAGACTTTTTTTACTGATTCTGGTACGAGGTCGGAGAAGGCAAATAAAATTACGTCTTCCCCCATTCAGCAATACATTACGAACTCAGGTGGCCAATCTTTTTCAGTCAAAAGAATGTCATAATCATATGTCAGATCCTCCCAAAAGAGACCCTCCACTTGTCTGGGTATGTCTACCTCCATTTGGAGTGTTATCTCGTATAAACGATGTGGACACTTACCCTTGTATCAGGCGTTTCCACCATGATATGCTCGCTCAGTGCTACTGCTACCAGATAATCCATCAGGTTCCTGTGAGCTATTGTGACTTTAGCCCCACTGTCCAGCATCGTCACTGCCCATTCCCCGTTCAGAAGCAGAGTCCTCAGTAGTATGGGCATTTCTAATTTTAATCCTGGCTACCTTCTTCTTTTTAAATTGATGTTAAGGAGTCTTTTGTTTACCTTTCTGTTTAATGATGTAGTCCGAAGTGCAATGTGTATCCATTTTTGGCTTGACTCACTCTTCCGATCTTTGCTCTGATAACTTTTCTCTCTCCGAAATATTTTCGAATGACTCCTGAAAGGAACGAGAGGAACGTGTATCAGTATCCTGGTACCTGTCAGGCTTTCTAATATTGTCACGGTTTCTCAAATTATATTTTCACTCAGTGTGTTCCTGTTGAGGAGACCCACCATGTGACTGTGTTTTGTTTTGTTTATTGGAAGTATCGGGTGCTTGCTTAGAGTTATCCTTTTCAGAATTGCTCCTAGCTATTGGTTTCTCAGGTCTGGCTCCCAGATTATCTCTACCTAGTGAAGCATATGTTTCTTCGATAATCTTAGGCAATTCTCGCTCCTGCTGTGCAGGAGTGAATTCCCCCAGCCACTGCTGCTGCCTACCCTTTTATGTTACTTAACATAATTGCAGATACTTGGGAAAAATTGCCCATTAGTTTCATCCCAAGGTCCAGGCCAGGCTCTGCCCCGGAATCATTTTGGATTTGTTTCAGTACATCTGGTATAACTGTTATTGAGGGGTACCATGGGTTCTGGTATAAACGGTAGCGAGGATTGTACCCTAAGTGGCAGTCTTCTATTGGGGGAGCCATCCCCATTGACAAGCAAATTGTTAATGGTCTATGTTTCTCCTGCGGGTCCGTATGGAGAAAAACTGCTTCAAGCTGAGCTATTTTCTACTCTATCCAGAACGGGATTTGCTCTTGACTGGTGGAAATCCTACCCATCACAGCGTTCAGTGTTTGAGGGCTGATACTCTTAGTAGCCAATTGAGGTTGCGTAGCCTCAGCACCCCTTGCAGTTTGAACCATCAGTGTTCTCATTATGTATTGTTAAAGATTCCTGTACATTTTTACTAAGGCTCTCTACAGTGTATGCATTTCTGCTGCTGGTAGAGTAGCAATATCTGGATGCGGCATATAAGAAGCTAAGACCGGTCAGGTCACTCCTTCTGTACTGAGCAGACCGAGTCTCATGTGTTCTGTGGTATGGGGTAGGGCACCTTTAAAGCAATTAATTTGCTCTTGGTAATCAAAGGGACTTCTATGTCCACGTATGGAAAGTATTCTTCAGGTGGTTCATCTTCAATGTAAGTATGAAACAAATGTTTGCCTGAAACTCCAGGTGGGAATTTAAGTTAACCCAAGAATGGAATACCACCTTTGTAATTGCTTTATGTGCCTCAACGACAAAGGAAACATGTAGTACTTTCATATTAACTGCCTGTAAGCAATTTTCTTCAATGTTTAGAACAGCTACCTGATCCTCAATGTCCTCACCCGCTTCTCTTTTCACGGACATTGTGTGAATAAAAACAGTATTTTATTTAAATGAATTTTGGTGGACATATGGTATGCACAATGTGGGAAACTTTCAATCCTCCAAGTTTGAATAACCTACAGCCAACGTATTAGGTATACATACTTAGCTGAGGCAGATTTTATTTCCCTTCCCACTTTGGACATTTCCAGTTAAAATGTGAGTAGTGGTATCTGAGAAAGCACAACTTAACTACTCAGATTGACCATTAAATAAGAACTTAACCAACGCTGGTGTCACCATGCCGTGTAGTTCCTACAAATCTGTAGGATCTGTGCATTGTTACACAACACAAACTAGGGGATTGGTGCCAAGAATTATTCTGGACACCCCCGCAGGATATGTTGGCCTATAGACCAGCTAGTTGACAGTGCCACCGTGAGCCCCCTAACCTTACCAAGGAGCGAATTGTTTTGGCAACCACTTAACAATACAACTCTGACCCCTCAGGGATCGTGGAAACATTACAGAACCTTTCGCTCAGTCACCCATGCTTACTTCCTCTCAGGGAGATATATAGAGAACACACAGTGGGACGTTGTATATATATATATATATATATATTCACTGAAAAAACCATAGGTTTCAGGGACGTTATAGTTAGTTGGAGATTTCACTCGTACAAAACCAGAGAAATTCCACCGTTATAGTTAGTTCAGCTAACTATAACTCGCGCCCCCGCAATGCACTGCTGATCACGTCACATATTACATCATTCATGACATGGTCAGTGACATCACTGATGACATCTCAAATGACATCACTGATGACATCACTGATGTCATCATCCAGTGACTGTGTGTTTCTGTAAAGTTTAAATATGTTTTATATATATATATATCATCAGTGATCAAGGCCGCAGGTCGGCGGCCAAAACGCGTTATGTGGACCATTCTTGGCTTGAAATAAACTCCTGATTTCACCTGCTGCTGTGGTCTGTGCCTGTGTGTTCCTTGCTGGTTGCAGTTACTACGGGACTTTGTGCTGATATATATATATATATATATGCCAAGGTGTATTGAAGAATGAGTGGGTGTATAAGTGTCTGAATGGATGATTTAGTAGGTGCGTGACTGATTGTATAAGTGACTCATTAAGCGTATCTTACTGAATGCATGGGTTAGTGAGTAAACTGTGTAAATGTCTGTATCAGTCTGTCTGTTGGTGTGTAGCTACATGACTGTCTATATGGGTTATTGATTTGTTGTCTGAGTATCTGTATGGGTGCCTGAGTATCTGTGTGAGTAGGTGGGGGTGGGTGACTCTGTCCATAGATGTGTGAGTGGGTGATTCACTGGGTGTATGGGTTGAAGAGTACATCTGTGAAGGGCTGTATAGGTGGGTGAGTGTGTGTATGGGTGTGTTGGTGAGTAAATGGATGTCTCAGTGGTATATGTGTGATTAACTACATATGTGAAAGTAAGTATATGTGAGTGTTGGAGTATATAAATGACTATACGTGAGTGTAAGTGATTGTGAGAGTAGCTGTATGGATGAGTGTTTGCTTGTATCAGTGATTGTATAAGAGAGTAAGTATGTGTTAGTATTTATATAAATAAGTGAGTTGGTCTGTGTATAACTGTATAGGTGAGTAAATGGGTGTGATTGATTCTTTGCATGACTGAGTAGGTGTATGAGTAAGTCTATGGATGAGTGGCGGTGTGTGAGTGTATGTATAGGTGTATGAGTGCATATGATAGTGCTGTATTGATGAGTGACTGCATGTATTAGTTGCTGTATGGGTGAATGAGTGGATGTGTGTGTGTAGACCAAGGAATCACTGAGCAGGTATGTACTAACTGCTATTGGTGTGTCTATGGTTTCGAACATGGTAGTCTGTATTTTAGAGTGGGTGTATAAAAAGTTATATTAGGGTGTGAGGAGGTGCATCAGATTATCACTTGGATGATGTCATCAGTGATGTCATCAATGATGTCATTTGAGATGTCATCAGTGATGTCACTGACCATGTCATGAGTGATGTAATATGTGACGTGATCACCAGTGCATTGCGGGGGCGCGAGATATAGTTAGCTGAACTAACTATAACGGGGGAATTTCTCTGGTTTTGTACGAGTAAAATCTCCAACTAACTATAACGTCCCTGAAACCTATGGTTTTTTCAGTGAATTTCTAAGGTTTTTTAAATGCTAATTTCTAACTATAACGTGCCTGAAACCTATGGTTTTTTCAGTGAATTTCAAAGGTTTTTTAAATGCTAATTTCTATCTATAACGTCCCTATTAAGTCCCCTTGAAACCTGAGGGTCCCTGGGGGCCAACTAGCCTACCAGGTACCTCCAGTAACCGCCACAGAGCTGTGTTGCAGAGTGGTGTAAAAAGGGGCATGGCCTCGGACCACCTCTCTGCAATGCAGCTCTGTGGCACTTACTGGAGGTACCTGGTGGGCTAGTTGGCCCTCAGAGACCCTCAGGATTCAAGGAGACTTAACCCCCCAATTTACAATGCGCCAGGGGGCACATTTGCACACTTGTTTTGTTAGGCCCCGCCCCTCCCTGCACCACTGTGCAAACGCACCCCCTGGCATGTTGTAAATTGGGGGATTAATTCCCCTTGAGTCTTGAGGGTCCCTGGGGCCCAACTAGCCCACCAGGTACCTCCAGTAAGCGCCACAGGGCTGCGTTGCAGAGAGGTGGACCGAGGCGACGCCCCTTTTTACACCTCTCTGCAACGCAGCTCTGTGGCGCTTACTGGAGGTACCTGGTGGACTAGTTGGCCCCCAGAGACCCTCAGGATTGAAGGGGACTTAATCCTCCAAGTTACAACGTGCCAGGGGGGGCGATTGCACACTTGCCATATCAGGCCCCACCCCCTCCCTGCACCACTTTGCAAAGACGCCCCTGGCGCGTTGTAACTTTGGGATTAATTCCTTGAGTCCTGAGGGTCCTGAGGGCCAACTAGCCCACTAGGTACCTCCAGTAAGCGCCACAGGGCTGCCTTGCAGAGAGGTGGTCCGAGGCCACGCCCCTTTTTACACCTCTCTACAACGCAGCTCTGTGGCGCTTACTGGAGGTACCTGGTGGGCTAGTTGGCCCCCAGGGACCCTCAGGACTCAAGGGGAATTAATCCCCCAAGTTATAACGCACCTGGGGGCGCGTTTGCACACTTGCCATATCAGGCCCCGCCCCCTCCCTGCACCACTGTGCAAACACGCCCTCTTGCGCGTTGTTACTTGGAAGATTAAGTCCCCTTGAATCCTGAGGGTCCCTGGGGGCCAACTAGCCCAACAGGTACCTCCAGTAAGCACCACAGAGCTGCGTTGCAGAGAGGTGTAAAAAGGGGCGTGGCCTCAGACCACCTCTCTGCAGTGCAGCCCTGTGGCGCATACTGGAGGTACCTGGTGGCCTAGTTGGCCCCCAGGGACCCTCAGGACTCAAGGGGAATTAATCCCCAAGTTACAACGCACCAGGGGCGCGTTTGCACACTTGCCATATCAGGCCCCGCCTCTCCCTGCACCACTGTGCAAACGCGCTCCTGGCATGTTGTAACTTGGAAGATTAAGTCCCCTTGAATCCTGAGGGTCCCTGGGGGCCAACTAGCCCACCACGTACCTCCAGTAAGCGCCACAGAGCTGCATTGCAGAGAGGTGTAAAAAGGGGCGTGGCCTCAGACCACCTCTCTGCAATGCAGCCCTGTGGCGCATACTGGAGGTACCTAGTGGGCTAGTTGGCCCCCAGGGACCCCCAGTATTCAAGGGGAATTAATTCCCAACTTACAACACGCCAGGGGCGCGTTTGCTGAGTGCTGCAGGAGGGGCGGGGCCTCCAGCGCGTGATCCGGCTTTTTTTTTTTTTTTTTTTTAAATGTAGAAGGGGGGCTGTGTGGCCCCCCCTTTATTTTCAATATTTGGGCCCTGGGGTCCCCATCCCCCAGGGCCTGACCCGTTTAAAAAAAAAAAAAAAATCGGGAAGGGGGCCGCACGGCCCCCCTCCCGAGGCCAATTTCGGCCCGGGGACCCCATCCCCCGGGACATGGCCACAATGTTTTTTTAATTTAATAAATATTTTTTAAGGAAGGGGGCTGCGTGGCCCCCCTCCTGAGGCCTCTATTGGCCCCGGGGACCCCATCCCCCGGGGCTGGCCTTTTAGTTCTTTTTTTTTGTTTGTTTCTAAACAGGGAGGGGGGCCGTGTGGCCCCCTTCCCGGGCCACTTCTGGCCCCAAGGACCCCATCCCCCGGGGCCGGCCCTCTCCGTTGGGGACCGTGGGGGGAGCCCCAATGCCCCCACGGTCCTGCTGGCTCCCCGCCTCCTGCGGGAGCCGGCATTGCTTTTCCACACCGGGAGCTGCTGACATGCAGCTCCCCGTGTGGAAAAGCAATGTGGTTTGGATTTTGAAAGCGAGAGCAGGTTTCCCTGCTCTCGTTTTCAAAACCCAAACCACAGTTTGCTATGGCAGGGCGGGAGCCGCTCCCGCCCTGCCATAGCAAACAGCAGTGTCCCGGGGGTGGGCACCCCGTGACACTGCAGGAGCTGGCCCTGGGGGGTGGCGGTCCCCAGGGCCATCAAGGGCTCCAGGAGGGGGGCCACGCGGCCCCCCTCCCCTGGATTGTAAAGCCCCGGGGAGGTGGTGGTCCCCGGGGCGCATTTGCATACTTAGTGCCCCGGGGAGGTGGTGGTCGCCGGTGCATGTGGGGGGGCTCAAGCCCATCCACACAGGTTGTTTGTTAAAAAAATAGAATCCCCAGGAGGTGGCTGTCCACGGGGCTGCGGGGGGGCCGCGTGTCCCCCCGCATTTTATGTGCAAAGCCCCGGGGAGGTGGTGGTCCCCAGGGCATGTGTGGGGTCTCGAGCCCCCCACATATGTTTTTAAAAAAAAATAGAAGCCTTGTGGAGGCGGCGGTCCCCTGGGCTGCGGGGGGCCACGTGCCCCCAAACCATTAATAAAGCCCCGGGGAGATGGCGGTCCCCTGAAAATATATTCACAACAGTACAGACTGCTGTAGTGAGAGAGAGAGCACGAGCACAGGGTAAACGCATAATTGTCTTTACCCCAGTGCTGACCTTAGAGGCCATCACCAAAGCAAACATTCCAAAGGCAAGAACATTACATTCAAGATGAATTCAATGGTCTAACTTACTCACTGCAACAGATGTCGATTACAGATTTGATGCTACATTACAAACACAAGCATTTCTCTAGTATGAACAAGAATGCCCTCTGCCGAATGACATTATGCCTCTAGATCGATATGAATGCATCATATATAGAGATGGTTTTACCCGCCCTGCTGTAGGAACAAAACAGCAATATTCTGCAGCATCGTGATTATAAAATGGCGCATGCATGACAGAAACTTCCGTCCTGGGAAGACACACACTCAGTCCCTAGAGGACCATACAGCGCAGCTGCCAGAACTCAAAGCCCTGATACAAGGCTTCAAAATATGTATTGGGAATTCCCCACACTTATTGTGTGAGGTTAATTTTAATGTGTCCAGTCCTATAATATGTATCTACACTACTGGGGCCAGAATGGATTTAGATACTCAAAAGGTTGCATAGTGAACAAGTGGCGAAGCTGAAAGAAGGCCTGCCATGGGCTCATGTTATTCATACGAGTCATCAACATGTTGGTGTTCACATTGAAGAGAATTCCGGATTAAGCCGCCAAGGCAACAGTTCGTACTGCTGCCATTGCTGCAATAACTCATTAAAGTATGAGGATAGATGGTACCACTGTGGTGGCAGTTAATGCCATGAGCAACAGAACAATGCTACCAAAAGGCATTCCACTCAAGTACTCCTACAAATTAGATGCACAAAATATTCTGTATGCTCAGGTTTCAGGAGTAGGGTATATAGTAATACCAAACATTGATCGCAGATTAGGACTGATATTGAGCCGGGATCAGTGCGGAAGTGGCCAGGCCAGGTATGGGTACAGCTTGCTCATCCAGAGAAGCTTCCCCACCCTGAGAACCCTGCTGTCTTGCACCTCGCACACCCAGCCCCCTAGCTTGTCAGCAAGACACCGTGAGGTCTGGAAATATTTGTAGGGTGACTAAGACAGCAAAAAACACTGTGCGAAGGAGAAGCCCATGACCAACCCCAACCACCAGCCCTAGCCCTTGACTCAAAGTTAGCAGAGGCGACACGTAGGGAGGATAACAAGCCGACAACAACAGACTTTTGCTCCTAGCCATCGGGTCTAAAAAAAACTAAAGTAAATGACTTCTTAAAAGCCACTTGTATGGCGCTCAACTCCCCCACCCAAACAGACCAAGGGCAAGGCTGAGATAGCGAATTATCTCCAGTGAAGAAGATACTCACTCCCATGTCCAAGGCAAAGCCACCACCACAGCCTACGTCAAATCTGACAGGGAGAAAGAGAAAACTGAAATGTGACTTAGAGCAACAACTTCAGTTTTTCCCCTACCATCTAACAAAGTCACACCTGAACACTCTCTTCAAAGCTCAGCATCTGTTCGAGGTCCTAGTGCATGATACAAAACAGCTGCCCCTCAACCTATGCCCCTTGACGCACTGTTTAGTCCCCAGAACAATACTCAGATGTACCATACAAGTGAGTTACATAATGGTTTAACTACTGCTGTTCTGGAGGTGGCCTCAAATGACTCCACAGTATGACAGGAGATGCTCCTAAGTCTTGTCTGTCAGACACAGGACCTGTCCACCGACAAGCACAGTTCATCTCCCACCTTAGCCCCAAAACATGAATATAACACCCTGCTCTCTCCCATCAAACTCCCCCTGGGGGCCCACAACTCCTTGGTGGAAGGCTCCCACCCTTGGAGAAACTTTGAGGAGCAGACAATAAAAGACCTCGACCCACCTGAACCCTCCCATGCTCAAAAGCGGGCCAAGATGACACAGCAGTCGCACCATCAGTTCAGATGGCTAGTCTATCCCCAGAATCATCAAACCACTGGCCAGGCACATCCATCTGGCACCAGCTGCTGAGCACCATGGAGGTGATTTTGTCTGCATTAACATACCATTCAGGCACACTGAATGCACAAGTTGACCTACTCAATGCTCTTGCAGTCCACATGCATAGAACTGATCATAAATCGAAGGCACTGCATGCCATTATAAGAAAAGTGTAGCATGATCCAGCTACAACTGACCACATATGCCAATGCTCTTCGACCATGGATACTCTTGCCAGGGTCCCTACAATATTATCAGAACTATTGGAAGAAGTCAAGGCCTCCCAGATCAGACCATCTTCCAGCAACCAGCTGGCTACTCCCAAGAAGTGTCATCTCAAGAGCCCATTAACAAGAGCATCAGTCCTATTCTCCATACAGGAGGATCCAGAAAACAAGCCATCCCTGCAAACGATGGCATCATTAACGAATGGACTAGACACCGCATGCCAACTCAGCCAGCTCCCGAAGAAGAGATGGCAGTGGATCTGTGCCCACAAGCACATGAACTTCACTCTCAAGGAGGAAATGCAAGCGTCTGAGAATATCAACAAAAAACAAAGGCAAAAATGTTATCAACTGAGCCTATTCCACAAAAAAAAACAGCACAGCGTTACTACTCCTAAAAGAAGAAGGCCACATAACAGGCCCAAGACACAGCTCCTATTACTGCTCCTTATCCGATATTTTGGTGGCTGGAGGAGCGCAGGGAAGCCATTGGCTGATTCACAGCGGCCATGTCAAGCAAACATTCTATGCCACCAGCACCAACAATGCCTGAGTCACATACACACACACAGTCGTCCTCTGCCGACACAGCTCACCCATCAGTACTCCTTGGGGCACAGAAGTCACATCAGATAGATTACACACAGTCACCGCACCGAGAACTGGTGACCATACCAATCTTAAAGGATTGCACTTTCTTGACAGGATTGAGCTTCAATACAGGAATTTTCTAACATCAGAGGGAAACAACGTTCAAAGATGAGTCACTGTGGTGTTCCCCCACCTAGAAATCCAAAGAGTGCCCTAGATCCACCTCCCCGTCAGCCAAGCCTTAAAAACCTGGGCAAGGCTCCATGTTGTGCCAGATGCAACATCTACAACTTGGGAACAGCACCAGGGGATTGGCAGCACAAATCCCGAGAAGGCAAGGCTCAAGCTGATCCTATGTTACAAATCTAGGGGGAACTATGACATCCTAAACCAGAGCACAGTTCTAAGGCTGCTCAAAGCATCACAAGGCCTTTATAATGTCCAACAACATAGAAGCATTTCAATTCATACCCAGCCCAGAACAACTAAGGAACAAAATTACTACCATTACCTGGTCAAACGAAAATACTGCATCCCATGTCTGGCAGCACAGGAAAACATTTGCAGCATTGGGAATCGACATGAGGAAACTTGCTCCAGTCTACTATCCTAGCCCTCAGCTCCTGCCTCTTCCAATATCAGGCCTGTTGAAGAGGACCGTCGACCCAGTGCACACAACAGCAGTCAGGGCAGGCCAACAAATCACAAGGCCACTTTCTCCACATAGACAAACACAACAGACAGCCAACCTTGATGACAACCAACAAGAATGGCCCTCCAGTAGCAGTTCCATAAGAGTTGCATGAGGGATGCATCTGGGACCCCTGCAAGCCCACCCTTGTAAAATCTGTGCATGGACTGTGAATTGCCAAGGCAGCAAGGTGGAGGATGACAACTTCCTATCCTACTTATGTGAATTTGACGTCCTGCTGCAGCAAAAAACCTGGCAGCAGGCACCAACACCAATTCTGGGCTTCAAAGAATACCACAATGCAGCAATAAAAGAAGTGAAGATGGGCAGGGCAAAAGAGGGGCTGCCGTTTTGCATCTCGACTGAAATGTTGTGGGCCCACAAGGTGGTGGACCTGGGCTTATCATTGATTCAATGCCTAAAGTTCTCAGGGGCACTGCATTCAGAGCTGCACTCTACACTAATAGTTCTTAATTTCTATATCAACCCACCCCATAAGAACAAAACCGCCAATATCAAGACCCTGACAGGTCTAAATAAATCTCTGCAATTTGTGTATTCACAAGCTCTAATACTGTTGTCGGGCGATTTCAACATGAACTTATTGCAAGGTTCAGATTTTAAACCCCCCAATCAAATCTTGAAAATAATAATCAGAAACCAGGACAGACATGACCACCCAGACAGGATGTGCATAACTGCCTTTAATGCCATCGGAGGGAGCTGCTCGGACAAACCAGCAGCCTTCACCAGAGTGACAGACAGGGCATATTCCACATTAGACTATACTTTGGTAGACCCCTACTTTTTCACAGGATCTACCTACTTTTCCATAAAAATGAGGCCAGATAGTAATCACTTGGTACAAATATTTACACTGGAGCTTACTCCACTGAGGTCCCCAGAAGCACAAGGCATGTCCTCAGCCCCAACTGTTCTAGGGGTGGGCGGAATTTGCGTAGTCGTGCTACGCAAAGCTCTGCGAAATGGTAAAAAATCTCCGCGAGCACGCAAAAGTTCCGCGAACGCGCTGAATTGCTTGTTCCACCCGTTCGCGATGCTTTTTTCCTGTTCGCAAACGCTGTTTGCATGCTCAGGGAGAAATATCTCGCGAACACGCATTTTGGAAGCGCGAACAAGCAAAAAACTCCGCGAAGCCGCGGATCGCAGAATTTTTGGCAATTCCGCGTTCTCCGCGGAACGCAAAATTACCCAAATTCCGCGAGCGGAACGGAATTTACTGCCCAGGCCTACTGTTCACCATGAGGTACCTCATATGAAAGGACACAATGATAGGGATCAATATGGACTTCAATACCACCCACCTCAAATCGGATCTGCTAAGTGCCAATTCCTGCATCACACCTATTCAGGCCTGTGAGGCCTTTGGAGAGACCCTCACCACAAAATTCCTAATCAACCCCCCTCAGCAAACAAGGCTTTGGACCGATTGGGGCACAATGGTTCACCTCACAAATACAGATCATGAAAAACCACTCAACATGGGGCTCAGACGCACCTTCCAGTGGGGCGGGCAGTTAACCAACAGGGTTCAATCATTAAAATCTACAAACCTACAAAAAGCCATTTGGTCCGCCAAACACAACTTCAGATAGGTTTCTGGATAAAACTGCTTCACGCAAGCAAGCATAAAAACTGTAAATCTTTTTGGTCTAAAATCAACAAATTTGCAAATGGCCGTCACCGGCACCATAACGAGGGTATAACAAAAGCTGCTTGAACAACACACATTGTCACAGTCCACAATCAGGCTGACCAGGGCCATCTCCTGACAATGCATGAAGAGGCCTGCGGGAGACCCAAAAAGGTACTTATTACACAGAGGAGGTCCACATCCTGATAGACCACAAGCAGGTTACCTAAAGGCAAAAAAAACTCAGGTCCAAGGGGGCACTAGGGCCCAATGGCCTTCCAAGCGTGCTATTCATAAACAACTCCCCCACTTTAGACGTTGCAATTAACCCCTCTATTAATGTGAGTCATGTCAACAAACACCATTCCGGCAAGGCAGCATCGCATCGCTAATAAATAAATCTGGTGAGCACTCAAACCCCACTATCTACAAACGAATCACTTTAATCAACGTAGAAGCCAAGATCTGTGCTTCCAACATGCCCATAGATCTAGAGGACAGGGCCACCTGATCAAACATAGCCCCAAAACCTCAGACAGGCTTAAGAGCAGGAATGAGCTCACTAAATGACCTGTGGCGGTTACCCTACTGGCCAATCAAGCAATCTCTAAATCCAGCAAGCTCTATGCCTTCTTAATTGACCTAAAGGTAGCTTTTGACAAAGTTCAGAGGGCTCAGCTGTAGGAAAAAATGTATTGGTGGGTGATGCTGGTGAAACTGCTGGAGGCAATCATCAACATCCACTCCAACAATTGGGTACAAATCACGAGAGTCCACAGCTCCAGCACCACTCAAAAAATCAACACCAACGTTGCCCAAGAAACAGGGGTGCATTTTGGCACCCTACCTATTCAACATCTATATAGGCATTCTTGATAGTCACCTTGAAAATGTGCTGAACGATCCTCCCAGGCAAGGCAAAGAACAAATTAGATGTCAGCAAAAAGCAGACAATATGGTCCTACTCAGCAAACCACCAATTTGCCTACGGCTGGGCCTTAACTTTAGGAAACCCAAGGTACTTAAAATCCTACAACAAAAGACATAAAACAACTCAACACATCATCTCCTTCAGGTCATGGGTGCAAAATTCATGCCTTGAAATCCTATGGCTCAGAACTGCTCAAAGGGAAAAATGTAGCAAACTTAACTACACTACAATCGAGCCTCTTTAAAAAACTGTGTGCAATTCCACAGCACTTCTCACAAGTCCAAATCAGGCTCAAGTTTGGTCTACATCACCAGGGCCCAGTCAGGAACAGGGCCTTAGTAAAGATTTGCTGGACGACAAGGGCAGCCGAAGCGAACTCCCTTTCATTATCAGTGCTGGCTGTCAATAGAAAAGCAGGCCTGTGAAAATAAATCTGTGTTGGCTGCATTATAGCAGGCAATCTCAATGCTGCAATTAGAAGCTGGGCATACCTCCATGGAATACAGCACCTTCAAACGAATCACAAACAGAGCAGACAAGCTTTTATCACAAGTCACATACAAGGCTATTAGTGAGCAAATGGCACGCGTTGGCTGTCATGTCATCGTATGGGGCTTGGTGACCCCAGCCCTCCCTGTCTTCCCATTTCTCTGAGGCCAAGAAACATGATCTGATGCTCATCCACCTTGGTGTCT
This sequence comes from Calotriton arnoldi, assembly GCA_963921515.1. Classification (NCBI taxonomy): domain Eukaryota; kingdom Metazoa; phylum Chordata; class Amphibia; order Caudata; family Salamandridae; genus Calotriton; species Calotriton arnoldi. The sequence continues at coordinate 241,569 of CAWUFW010012511.1, read as the reverse complement.
TTCCCTTGCAATCAGTCTTAGACTACCACTCAGTGCCGTCTTTGCAAATATCCTAACTAAACAAGGATATGTGTCTGCCCAGCCATGCTACCAACAGGCAAAATCTTCTAAGACCATCTTTAACATCTTTGCAAATCCGGTTTTGCCGTCCAGCTGTAATAGCCATACTTAGCAGGGACCCAGTGCAACTATCATGCAAGGTTGTGAGGCTACTTAATGAGCTGAAAGAGCATAGCACATGACTTGGCTTGCTCCTCGCACCCGATTTACTAGCTGAGGGTCTCTTCAGTACAATTGCCGTTGCACTCCAGCCACTATTAAGAAGCAGGAAGAGCACAGCACTTTATTCTCCTGGTCCTGCTTTTATACTGACATCTTTATAGCCTCACCTGGACTAGTTGGTGCCACAACACTGGAGTTCCCTGCTGAGGGGCGCTCGAGTACAATTGTCACTGTACTCCAGCCATCTTTAAGAAGCCAGAGGAGTATAGCACTCTATTCTCTTGATCCTGCTCCTTACACTCACACTCTTACTCTCCCACCTGGACCGGTTGGTGCCACTTCATTAACACACAAAGCACTATGTACTTTATTCCCCAGGACCGTCCGTCAAATCTTAGGATTTTAGTCCTCTACTGAGGAGTGAATGACGTTCTTATCCCTTCTATCTTTGATTGCCTAAATATGTAATTTGGTCTTTTATATGCTTTTATCCTTCATTGATTGCTCGACCATGTATATGGAAAGGATTTTAATTGATCTATCAATAAATACTACTTACTTCCTGTATAAAAATGTTTATCGTACGATAAAGTAAACATGTGTTAGTGTTTAAAGCTGTATTATGAGTGTGTACATAGTAGTGTGGGCCTGCAATATCTGATAGCTAAAAGGTATGTAACTCATGCTACACAATGTGGATACATAACAAGATAAATGCAGTCAGTTTTCCCCTGAGACTCCTTTTTCTAAAATGGTTGTTGTCTATGATTGAAATGCAACTAAGAATGGGGCTTGCATATCAGCTGAAGTTCTTACAATTACTGAGCATTTTTCAGACAACCCTAAGGGTGCAACCCATAATGGTGTGTTTTTATCTGACTCTAGCAAGAAGTTACAATATCAACTGGTAACACAAACTATGGATGCTGGTAATGAGGACCAGAGATTGAAATGGATTAGGAACTGTCCATAAGAGGATCATTACAAAATCATAATGCAGAGAAGTAGTCTAGTAATATAAAAAAAAAATCAATGCAGAATAATAAAACCATCCTTATGGAATAGTGGCCAAGAACCAGGAACTCTGAGTCATGTAAGGGATGTGCTTTTTCTTCTCCATAAGTGTAGTAGTAAGATACATGTTATAATCTCCCCTTTCTTCCCTGTCCTCCACTTTCCTGTTGGTATGCTCTACCCCCCCTCCTCTGTTGGTACTGCCTGGGTGTGGTGACAGGAGTGCACCTTAGAACGTTGGTGACTGTGGGCTGAGGAGCGCCAGGCTAGGCAGCTTGAGTATTGTTTCTAATAAACTCACGTTTCTTCATCATCCGCTTTGTGGAGTTATTTCCAACAATTTGGCAACGACTGGAACTGGGTGCTGTGCTGGGGACAGCTGAAATTCCTCACCCCTGTTTTCGCCAGCCTGCTTCATTTTTGCGTCCTTTTCTGCATTTATCATGGCTGCAAGCGTGTATGGTGTCATCCTGCTTATGCGCTTGGTAAATAAATGCCTACCTTCACTGCCAAGGCTTAACGGAGCCGTCCTGTGTCATCCATTGGTTCTTTATAATTTCCTCATCGTGGAGCTTCAGTGGTTTTCCTCTATATCGCTTCACAAGGACATAATTGGTGTGTTCACGGAGAAGACGCTCCCAGAGGAAGTTTTCACCGTCAGCGCCGGGTTTCCTGTCAACGCTGAGTGGAGTAGCGTCTCATCTCAAGAGAACGTCGTCTCCTCACGAGAGAACGTCGGACGTGAGGGAGTGTTACTGATCAGCGCATGTGGAGAAGTGTTCGTCGTCAGCAAAAAAAATCCTGTCAACGCTGAATGGAACACCGGCGCCTGCGCTTAGACGTCTCCTGTCAGCGTTTTTCAGCTGTTCTTCTTCCTACGCTACAAGAAGTGTTCTCGCCTCAGCGTCGGGTCCCGTCAGCACGCCTCTCGTGAATGGTGTCCACTATCAGCTGTTGCCACTCCCATGAAAAGGAATTCATGAGAGTGTTACACAAGTGTGGGTCCAAGGGATTTTCCTGCCACCGCGCTGTCCTTCACATCATTTCACACAGCAAACAGTATAATCCTATGGAAAGTGATCCTCACCTCAAGTAAGTGGTTAAAACTACACGCTGACAGGCACAGCTTGCCTGCAGTTATTCTGACTGTGATTCATGGGAAGTTATCGAGTGCTGATAACTACACGCTGACAGGCACAGCTTGCCTGCAGTGTTCTAGTACTGTTTTCGTGGTGTTGTTATCGCTGGCAGGCACAGCTCTATGCCTGCAGTTTTCTCTGACTCATCTTGTTGAGTGGTTTGGTATCCTTGTGTGGAAATCCTTGCCTCCGATCAGTTTTTTACTCTAGTTTCCTTTGCCATTGTCGTTTCCACCTATTGTTCCCCATTGTATCGCACATTTTTACTGTCAAAATGTCTGTTACCAACATGAATCAAACGCCTCCATTTCTAAATGATGAAGGGGAACCAGAAATTCCATGGGATAGGTGGATTAAAATGTTTCATTCATACCTAATTGCAATAGGAGGAGAAAAATTTTCTTCAGTGAGGAAACAACACATACTATTGCATAATTTAGGCACACAAGGAAGGAAGATATATGAAGATCTTGCTGATGGAGGGGAAGAGGAAGGTGAGGGGGATGTTGATGTTTTCACAACCACCCTGAGGAAACTAGGTGCCCATTTCAAGGACAAGGTTAATGTGATTTTGGAGCGCCACAAGTTTTTTCAGAGGGTTCAAGGAAAAAATGAAAAGGTAACCTCATACATAGCCACCTTGAGGGGACTCTCTGCTACTTGTGAATTTGGTGCACTTGCCGATTCTCTCATCAGAGATCAATTGGTTCGTTGCACCAATGATCACAAGGTGCAAGAGAGGTTGTTAACCCTTAGCCCAGGGTTAGAAGAGGCTGTGGCTATAGCAAAAAGTATTGAGCACACTGCTTTTTGTGTTAAGGAAATGAAAAGTAACAAAGAGTCAGCATCAGAAGAGAAACATATTATTGAAATTAAAGAGGAGGATGATATTTTAAAAGTAGAATACAAGAGCAATGTGGTTAAACCTAAGCTTAAGAAAGAAAATTTCAGATGTTACAGATGTGGTAATGCCAATCACCTTGCTAATTTCCCTAAGTGTCCTGCCAGAGGAGTTCAGTGCAGGAAATGTAACAGAGTGGGAATTTTTCTAAAGCATGTAACTCCAAAGATGTAGGCAAAGGTGTACATGCTGTCTATGATCAGGCCACGGAAGCTGGAGACAACAAATTTATATTTCAGGTACACATTAAAGATGAGACAATTAGTTATCCTATCTGTGAAATACAGTTGAATGGGAAAAATGTCAAGGCTTTTGCGGATTCCTGTTCCCCGTACACCCTCATAGAGGAAAATACTTTTCGAAGTTTGTTTAAAGAAGGTGAATACATGTTAGAAAACCCTGATGTACATCCAGGGGGGTACAACAAAGATCCCATTCCCCTTGTAGGGATGGTGAAGATGCGTATCACGTTTAAAGAGAGACATACTTATGGTAAGGTTTACGTTACTGAGAAGGGAAGTAACTTACTTGGGTGGAAACACCAGAAAGAGTTAGGCATCAGGCTTGACCCCAATAATGTAGAACAAGTGTTGCTGGTTGATAGATCCTTGACAGGAAAAGAGATATGCAATGAATTTCCAGAGGTATTCACTGACAATGTGGGGTTGTTGAAAAACTACATGCATAAAATTAAACTAAAAAAATACGCTGTTCCAGTCACTCACAAGACCAGGTCCATTCCTTTGGTAATGCGGGAACCGTTAAAAAAAGAACTGGAGAAACTAGAGGGGCTGGGCATAATTCAGGCAGTAGAAAGTTCTGAATGGTTGGCCCCCATTGTTATTACTTCCAAAAAGAGAGTAACGAGATCCGCATGTGTGTGTACCTCAGGAGTCTCAATGCCAACATTTGGATAGACAGGTACCCACTTCCAAAAATCAATGAGATGTTGTCTGTAATAAATAATGCTAAGTATTTTTCGGTACTAGACCTCACATCAGCTTACCATCAAGTTGCATTACATCCCGATTCCCAAATCCTCACGGCATTTACCACACCTTTTGGCACCTACAAATTTCTAAGGATGCCGTTTGGGTTGGCCTCTGCTGCAGCAGCATTTCAAAGAATAATGCAACATGTTCTGAGGGGTTTAGACAAATCCATCTGTTTTCAAGATGATATCCTCGTGTATGGATCAGATGAGGAAGAACACAATTGCAATTTAAGAAAAGTATGCACCAAGCTTAGTGAGACAGGTTTCACCATTAAAAAGAACAAGTGCAAAATTGGAGTAGCATCAGTAGAATTTCTAGGTCATACTTTGCCCAGTGAAGGCATGAAGCCTAAATTGGATCTCATTGAGGCTGTGGTAGAAGCTCCCATTCCTGTCAACAAAGAGGAAATAAAATCCCTTTTAGTATTGGCAGAATATATGTCCAAATTTATTAAAAATTTCTCACATCTAGTACAACCCATCAGAGACCTATTAAAAAAAGAGAATAAATTTGAATGGTTGCCCACCCACAACAGTGCATTCACGGAGCTCAAAAAGGCTATTGCTACGGCACCCTGCATAGGAAACTTTGACAGTACCAAAGACACGTTCCTCACTACTGATGCCAGCAATAGAGGCATTGGTGCCACACTTTCCCAAATGCAAGGAGGGAAAGAGAAAATCATAGCCTTTGCCTCCAGGACACTCAAAGATGCAGAAATTAACTACTCCACAATTGAGAAGGAGGCATTATCCTGTTTTTGGGCCACGAATCATTTTACATTTTTTTCTATGGGGTATACCGTTTGTGCTCAGGACGGATCACAAACCCCTGGTGTCATTATTTTCTTCTAAGGACATTGAAAAAGCTACACCCCGCATTGGTAAATGGCTAGTGTCTCTACAAAATTTCAACTTCAAAATCGAGTACGTTCCAGGCAACAAAAATAAAGTAGCTGACTGTCTCTGAAGGTTTGAAGTCCTGCAAGTAAACATTCCTGCCATTTTAGAAGAGGAATGGAACACTCTCATGTCCAGTGATGTCACCCTAAGAATGGTTAGAGAAAACATCATTAAGGGTTGGCCCAAGAAATGTAGTGACCTCCCGGCTGAGTTACAACCGTTTTGGAACGTCAGAGATGAACTGTCACTTGCAGGGATCAATGTGTTCAAAGCAGATAGGGTAATTCCCCCAGAAGAACTCAGGGAGCGCATCTGTGAAATAGCTCATGAGGGCCATCTGGGTAGAAGCCTTACCAAAAGCAAGCTCCGCTCAGGATATTGGTTTCCTGGCATGGACACTTGCATAGAGGAATTGGTTAAAGGGTGCCATGCTTGTGGTCTCAGCGATAAAACCAAAAGCACACGGAAAACACCTCTGGAACCTGTTCATGTGCCTATTAAGGCGTGGGAGAAATTAGGCATGGACATTATTGGCCCCCTTCAAATTCCAGGCCTACAAGAGAGATTCATTATAGTGTTAGTAGACTATTTTTCCAAATGGATCACTCTTAAGTTTGTCAATAAAGTAGACACCAAAACGATCATACTTTTCTTATCTGACGTTTTTGCGAATGAAGGCATTCCTCATACGCTCATCACTGACAATGGGGTACAGTTGGTTTCCGAGGAAATGAAAGAATTTCTTATCAGTTTGGCTATAAAACACATTTGCACCCCATTATATTGTCCTCGTGCTAATGGGTTGGTGGAACACTGTAACAGAATGATCAAAGAGTCTCTACAATTGGCGATGGTTGCACGCAAACCCATTGTTCAGTCCATTAAAGACACTATCTGGTCATATCACACCACACCCAACAGTGTGACAGGGTACTCACCTTTTTGTCTTCTAAGAGGATGCAAACCAGGATCCAAACTTACACCCAACTGGTTATTTGAAGACAATTCAATTGTAAGGGATGACACGTTAACCAGGGAAAGAATTGAGTGCCACCAAAATAAATACAAACAAGCATATGATCGTAGATGGGGAGTCAAGTCACATGATTGGGAAGCAGGTCAACTAGTCCTAGTCAAAAGCCCTCACGATGGGGCTAACAGGTACGATAAATACTATGGTCCTGCTAGAATAAAGGAGGTCAAGAAAAATGTGGTTACCATGTCAGACGGTAGAATGTGGAGCATGGACAGATTAGCTCCATATCCAGAGCAGAGTAGTGGTAACAAGTTGGATGAAAGGTACAAGGTGAGAACCAGCATTCCAGAAGTCAAACACAGTGACAGAAATGTGAGACCACCCAAGTGACATGAGGACTATGTCATGAAATAAAATGTCATGGGGTCATATCAGTCCTTTGTACAATGTCATGAACAAATGTGATGGGTAAACGCAATGACAGAGTTGTTATCCTCATGTGGCACACGGCCAATGTCATGTAAATCCTGTCAGGAGTCCACATTAGTTCCCCTGTTTCCCCCTCCTTGCTTTCTCTCTCCTTCCCCTATTTGGCTTTCTTTCACCCTTGGGGAAGGAGGTGTGTTATAATCTCCCCTTTCTTCCCTGTCCTCCACTTTCCTGTTGGTATGCTCTACCCCCCTCCTCTGTTGGTACTGCCTGGGTATGGTGACAGGAGTGCACCTTAGAACGTTGGTGACTGTGGGCTGAGGAGCGCCAGGCTAGGCAGCTTGAGGATTGTTTCTAATAAACTGACGTTTCTTCATCATCCGCTTTGTGGAGTTATTTCCAACAATACATTTATTCCAGTCAAGCTTTCAGAATGGTACAAATCAAATGTAGATATGTCTATCCTGTTATAATGGTACCATGCAGAACGTCTTCAAAAGGCTTGTTCAAAAGACTTGCTAGATAACTTAAAATATAGCGTTTATTTTTTTTTACCTTTCTTGTAGTTTTTCCAGAAACGCGTTTGCTGCTTTTGTATCCCTCCTTGAGAATGTTTGGAACATGAACAATGTTTCTACGTACCCCAGCAATTCAGTGATGGATATGGAATACTTCAGCAAGATTTTTGTTACCCTGTAAAAAAAATATTACAGGCTATGAACTTTTACCACCAACTGACTTACTCCTGTTTTATTGAAGAATTAAGGGGTATATTTATGAAATGATCATGCAGCACAGCAAGTCACCTTGCTGCGCTGGGAGATAGGGAAAGGGCAAGAATGCACCGTACTTAACAATATATGGCGCATTCCTGCAATTTCCCAGTGTTGTTGCTCAATGTCCTCCCTAGCACCAATGCAGGCACTTTTGAACTAAGATGAAAGGGTACCTGCGTAGTAAGCAGGATTGAGTTTGTGCAAGAAGGTATCCGCAGGTATACCTTCCTGCACAAAACAATTCTCTGAGCAATTTTCCTCTTACACAGAAAGAGGAATTAATGAGAAGAAATAAGCATATTTTTCCTCGTTACACCTCACCTGGGGAGGTGTAGCATTTCAACACATTTTCAGGTCTATTCCCAGGATTACCACTGATGGTAAATATGGAAATGCGCCTAAATCCATGTTTGGATGCGTGGAAACACCCACGCTCCACTTATGAATGCCTCCCTGGGCAGAGTAACACAATGCAGCAATTTACACTGCGTTGCTTTACTCTGGATTGATCATGCCACGCAAGGCCACGCAAGGTGGCCTTGATGGCTTGATAAATCAAATGTAAGAGTTGTATAGCTCATGCGCCCTATTGTGTGATGCAAAGGCAGCACAACTCCTACATAAATAGGTCCCTAAGTGCACTTGTTTATTTAAGGAATACTAGAGTGGAAGGTGCAGAGAGAGTATATCGAGTACAAAATATCGAGTTGCACAAATATCGAGTCATTAATATCGTGGGTCAGAAATATTGACAGCAAGAATATCGTGGTCAAGAATATCAACTTAAGGTAAGTAATATTGAATTTAATAAAATATTGAAGAGTTTAATATCGTTTACAAAAATATAGTTGTTATTTATTATTGTTATGTATTTTAGTATATATATTTTATTTTTTTGTATAAGAATTGTTTGTATTTTTAATATATGTGTTAAATTTTTAGTAGTTATTAATTTTTTCCGTAGCGGGTTGTGGGTTTAAAAAAGGAATAGGGTGGTAAGTAATTTAATTATATTAAATGTATTATAATTTTATTATTTGAATTTTACGTTATTGGTTCCGTACCAGGTTGTGGGTTTCTAGGGGAACAGGGTGGGAAGTACTTTAATTATAAGACATTTATTGATTAATTTTTATTTATTAATATTTGTTTAAATGAGATGTTATAGTGTTAAATGTGTAAAGTAATTTATTATTAATTAATTAATAATTGGTTGTTAATACATTTTAATTAATTGATTGGTAATTAATTATGGGATGTTTCTGTCATTAATTTTAGGTGTGTGTTGTGGTGTTTATAGGTGTAAAGGGTGGGAAGGGTGGAAAGTAATTAATTTTTAATGTATGAATTAATAATTGGTTGTTAATTAATTGTAATTAATTAATTGGTTATTAATTTTGGTAATTTTGGTAATTATGTAATTAATTTTAGGTGTGTGTTGTGCTGTTTATAGGAGTAAAGGGTGGGAAATAATTTGTATTTAATTAATTATATAAAGTTGTTAATTAATGTTTATTTGATATTTATTTTGGGTAATTGTTTATATTTGTGTGTGTTGTTTTTACTTTTAAAGGGGTAAAGGATGGGTATTAAATACACATTAATTATTTAATTATTAGTTGTTAATAGTAATAGTTTTTAATTTTAAAATTAGTTTTCATTGTGTTTTATTATATTATGGTTTAATTTAGGTGTGTGTTGTGTAAATTATAGTGGTAAAGTGTTTGTAGTCAATGAATGTTTATTAGTTTTTTTATTAATAATTTCTTTAATTCATTATTAATTATGTTAATAATGTAAATATATTTAATTAAAATGTTGAAGAATTTTGTTATTGGTGTGGTGTTATAGGGTAGGAAATAAAATTAATACATTTATGTTTTAATTAATTTTTTTGTTTGTAAATATTTTCTAGTTTAAAAGAATTATTTTTTTGTAAATGTACTATTTTATTTTCTATAATATTTGTAGGTTTTTGTTATATGTAGACAGTATTATAACATGAGTTCTTTGTATATGTTAATATTCTTTATTTTTATTGTTTACATTCTTTATATATTTTTTTCTAAGGGTTGGAGTGCAAATATTATTTGTTTTTTCTCCACTATCCTGCACTTTCCCTACTGTTACACTCACTGGAGTTGGAGTAGTAATTTTTGCCCCTCCGCTATCCAGCACTTTCCCTACTTTTGCACTCACTGGAGAGGTAATAGTAATTTTTACCCCTCTGCTATCCAACACTTTCCCTACTGTTGCTCTTACTGGAGTGGGAATAGTAATTTTTACCCCTCTGCTATCCAACACTTTCCCTACTGTTGCACTCACTGGAGTGGGAATAGTAATTTTTACCCCTCCGCTATCCAACACTTTCCCGACTGTTGCATTCAGTGGAGTGGAAATACTAATTTTTACTCCTCAGTTTCCCAATATTTTCCCTACTGTTGCACCCTTTGGAGTGTGAATAGTATTTTTTTTTCTCCGCTATCCAACACTTTCCCTACTGTTGCATTCACTGGAGTGGGAAAAGTAATTTTCACCCCTTCGCTATCCAGCACTTTCCCTACTGTTGCACTCACTGGAGTTGGAAAAGTAATTTTTACCCCTCCGCTATCCAACACTTTCCCTACTGTTGCTCTTACGGGAGTGGGAATAGTAATTTTTACCCTTCCGCTTTCAAACACTTTCCCTACTGTTGCACTCACTGGAGTGGGAATAGTAGTTTTTACCCTTCCGCTTTCAAACACTTTCCCTACTGTTGCACTCACTGGAATGGGAATACATATTTTTACCCCTCCATTATCCAACACTTATCCTACTGCTGCATTCAGTAGAGTGGAAGCACTAATTTTTACTCCTCAGCTATACAACAATTTCCCTACTGTTTCACTCTTTGGAGTGGGAATAGTAATTTTTGCCCCTCCGCTATCCAACACTTTCCCTACTGTTGCTCTCACTGTAGTGGGAATAGGAAATGTATCCCCTCTGCTACCCAACACTTTCCCTACTGTTGCACTCATTGGAATAAGTATAGTAATTTTTACCCCTCCGCTATCCAGCACTTTCCCTACTGTTGCACTCACTGGAGTGGGAACAGGAATTTTCACCCCTGTGCTATCCAACACTTTCCCTTCTGTTGCACTCACTGGAGTGGGAATAGATTTTTTTACCCCTCCGTTATCCAACACTTATCCTACTGTTGCATTCACTGGAGTGGGAAAATACATTTTCACCCCTTCGCTATCCAGCACTTTCCCTACTGTTTCAATCACTGGAGTGGGAACAGGAATTTTCACCCCTGTGCTATCCAACACTTTCCCTTCTGTTGCACTCACTGGAGTGGGAATAGTAATTTTTACCTCTCCGATATCCAACACTTATCCTACTGTTGCACTCACTGGAGTGGGAATAGTAATTTTTACCCCTCCGCTATCCAACACGTTCCCTTCTGTTGCACTCACTGGAGTGGGAATAGTAATTTTTACCTCTCCGATATCCAACTCTTTCCCTACTGTTACACTCACTGGAGTGGGAATAGTAATTTTTACCCCTCCGCTATCCAACACTTTCCCTACTGTTGCACTCACTGGAGTGGGAACAGGAATTTTCACCCCTGTGCTATCCAACACTTTCCCTTCTGTTGCACTCACTGGAGTGGGAATAGAATTTTTTACCCCTCCGTTATCCAACACTTATCCTACTGTTGCATTCACTGGAGTGGGCAAATAAATTTTCACCCCTTCGCTATCCAGCACTTTCCCTACTGTTTCAATCACTGGAGTTGAAATAGTAATTTTTACCTCTCCGCTATACAACACTTTCCCTACTGTTGCACTCTCTAGAGTGGAAATAGTAATTTTTATCTCTCCACTATCCAACACTTTCCCTACTGTTGCACTCAATGGAGTGAAAATAGTAATTTTTACCCCTCAACCATCCAACACGTTCCCTACTGTTGCACTCACTGGAGTGGGAATAGTAATTTTTACCCCTCTGCTATCCAACACTTTCCCTACTGTTGCACTCACTGGAGTGGGAATATATTTTTTTACCCCTCCGTTATCCAAAACTTATCCTACTGTTGCATTTAGTGGAGTGGAAATACTAATGTTTAGCCCTCAGCTAGCCAACATTTTCCCTACTGTTGCACTCTTTGGAGCGTGAATAGTATTTTTTTATCCGCTATCCAACACTTTCCCCACTATTGCATTCACTGGAGTGCGAAAATTAATTTTTACACCTTCGCTATCCAGCACTTTCCCTACTGTTGCACTCACTTGTGTGGGAATCGTAATTTTTACCCCTCCGCTGTCCAACGCTTTCCCTACTGTTGCTCTTAGTGGAGAGGGAATAGTAATTTTTACCCCTCCGCTTTTCAACACTTTTCCTACTGTTGCACTCACTGGAGTGGGAATAATAATTTTTACCCCTCAGCTATCCAACACTTTCCCAACTGTTGCACTCACTGGAATGGGAATACATTTTTTTACCTCTCCGTTATCCAACACTTATCCTACTGCTGCATTCAGTAGAGTGGAAATACTAGTTTTTACTCCTCAGCTATCCAACATTTTACCTACTGTGGCACTCTTTGGAGTGAAAATAGTAATTGTTGCCCCTCTGCTATCCAACACTTTCCATACTGTTGCTCTCACTAGAGTGAGAATAGAAAATTTTCCCCCTCCGCTACCCAACACTTTCCCTACTGTTGCACTCAGTGGAGTTGGAATAGTAATTTTTACCCCTCCGCTATGCAGCACTTTCCCTACTGTTGCACTCACTGGAGTAGGAATAGTAATTTTTACTTCTCCGATATCCAACAATTATGCTACTGTTGCTCTCACTGGATTGGGAATAGTAATATTTACCCCTCCACTGTCCAACACTTTCCCTACTGTCGCACTCACTGGAGTGGGGATAGTTATTTCTACCCCTCCGCTAACAAACACTTTCCCTAGTGTTGCACTCACTGGAGTGGAAAAACATTTTTTGCCCCTCCGTTATCAAACACTTATCCTACTGTTGCATTCAGTGGAGTGGAAATACACATTTTTACCCCTCAGCTATCCAACATTTTCCCTACTGTTCCACTCTTTGGAGTTTGACTAGTAATTTTTGCCCCTCCGCTGGCCAACACTTTCCCTACTGTTGCTCTCACTGCAGTGGGAATAGTAAATTTTCCTCCTCCGCTATCCAAAACGTTCCCTTCCATTGCAATCACTGGAGTGGGAATAGTACATTATACCCCTCCGCTATCCAACACTTTCTCTTCTGTTGCACTCACTGGAGTGGGAATAGTAATTTTTACCCCTTCGCTATCCAACACTTTCTCTACTGTTGCTCTTACTGGAGTGGAAATAGTAATTTTTACCCCTCCGCTGTCCAACACTTTCCCTACTGTTGCACTCACTGGAGTGGGAATAGTAATTTTCACCCCTCCGCTTTCCAACACTGTCCCTACTGTTGCACTCACTAGAGTGGGAATAGTTCTTTTTACCCCTCGTTTAACCAACACTTTCCCAACTGTTGCACTCACTGGAGTGGGAATACATTTTTTTATCCCTCTGTTATCCAACACTAATCCTACTGTTGCATTCAGTGGAGTGGAAATACTAATTTTTACCCCTCAGCTATCCAACATATTTCCTACTGTTACACTCCTTGGAGTGGGAATAGTAATTTTTGCCCCTGCACTATCCAACACTTTCCCTACTGTTGCTCTCACTGGAGTGGGAATAGTAAATTTCCCCCCTCCGCTATCCAACAATTTCTCTACTGATGCACTCTTTGGAGTGGGAATAGTAATTTTTGCCCCTCCGCTATCCAACACTTTCCCTACTGTTGCTCTCACTGGAGTGGGAATAGTACATTTTAACCCTCGCTATCCAACATTTTCCCTACTGTTGCACTCCCTGGAGTTGGAATAGTAATTTTTACCCCTCTGCTATCCAGCACTTTCTCTACTGTTGCACTCACTGGAGTGGGAACAGTAATTTGTACCCCTCTGCTATCCAACAATTTCCCTACTGTTGCACTCACTGGAGTGGGAATACATGTTTTTTAGCCCTTCGTTATCCAACACTTATCCTACTGTTTCACTCTTTGGAGTGGGAATAGTAATTTTTGCCCCTCCGCTATCCAACAATTTCCCTACTGTTGCTCTCACTGGAGTGGGAATAGTACATTTTAACCCTCCGCTATCCAACACTTTCCCTACTGTTGCACTCCCTGGAGTTGGAGTAGTAATTTTTACCCCTTTGCTATCCAACACTTTCCATACTGTTGCTCTTACTTGAGTGGGAATAGTAATTTTTACCCCTCCGCTGTCCAACACTTTCCCTACTGTTGCACTCACTGGAGTGGAAATAGTTATTTTTACCCCTCCGCTAACCAACACTTTCCCTACTGTTGCACTCACTGGAGTGGGAATACATTTTTTTATCCCTCCGTTATCAAACACTTATCCTACTGTTGCCTTCAGTGGAGGGGAAATACAACTGTTTACCCCTCAGCTATTCAACGTTTTCCCTAATTTTGCACTCTTTATAGTGGGAACAGTACATTTTGCCCCCTCCGCTATCCAAAACGTTCCCTTCTGTTGCACTCACTGGAGTGGGAATAGTAATTTTTACCCCTACGCTCTCCAGCACTTTCTCTTCTGTTGCACTCACTGGAGTGGGAATAGTATTTTTTTACCCCTTTGCTATCCATCACTTTCCCTACTGTTGCTCTTACTGGAGTGGGAATAGTAATTTTTACCCCTCCGCTGTCCAACACTTTCCCTTCTGTTGCACTCACTGGAGTGGGAATAGTAATTTTCACCCATGCACTATCCAACACTGTCCCTACTGTTGCACTCACTGGAGTGGGAATATTTATTTTTACCCCTCCGCTAACCAACACTTTCCCTACTGTTGCACTCACTGGAGTGGGAATACATTTTTTTCCCCTCCGGTATCCAACACTTATCCTACTGTATTTCCTAATGTTGCACTCCTTGGAGTGGGAATAGTAATTATTGCCCCTCCGTTATCCAACACTTTCCCTACTGTTGCTCTCACTGGAGTGGGAATTGTAAATTTGCCCCCTCCGCAATCCAGCAATTTCCCTACTGATGCACTCTTTTTAGTGGGAATAGTAATTTTTGCCTCTCCGCTAGCCAACACTTTCCCTACTCTTGCTCTCACTGGAGTGGGAATAGTAAATTTTAACCCTCCGCTATCCAACCCTTTCCCTACTGTTGCTCTCACTGGATTGGGAATAGTAATTTTTACCCCTCCGCTATCCAACACTTTCTCTTCTGTTGCACTCACTGGAGTGGGAATAGTATTTTTTACCCCTTCGCTATCCAATACTTTCCCTACTGTTGCTCTTACTGGAGTGGGAATAGTAATTTTTATCCCTCCGCTGTCCAACACTCTCCCTACTGTTGCACTCACTGGAGTGGGAATAGTAATTTTCACCCCTCCACTATCCAACACTGTCCCTACTGTTGCACTCACTGGAGTGGGAATAGTTATTTTTACCCCTCTGCTAACCAACACTTTCCCTACTGTTGCACTCACTGGAGTGGGAATACATATTTTTTACCCCTCCGTTATCCAACACTTATCCTACTGTTGCATTCAGTGGAGTGGGAATACTAATTTTTACCCCTCAGCTATCTAACATATTTCCTACTATTGCACTCCTTGGAGTGGGAATAGTAATTTTTGCCCCTCCGTTATGCAACACTTTCCCTACTCTTGCTCTCACTGGAGTGGGAATAGTAAATTTTCCCCCTCCGCTATCCAACAATTTCCCTAGTGATGCACTCTTTGGCGTGGGAATAGTAATTTTTGCCACTACGCTATCCAACACTTTCCCTACTGTTGCTCTCACTGGAGTGAGAATAGTAAATTTTAACCCTCCGCTATTCAACAATTTACCCACTGCTGCACTCCCTCGATTTGAAATAGTAATTTGTACCCCTCTGTTATCCAGCACTTTCTCTACTGTTGCACTCACTGGAGTGGGAATAGTAATTTTTACCCCACTGCTATTCAACAGTTTCCCTACTGTTGCACTCACTGGAGTGGGAATAAATTTTTGTACCCCTCCGTTATCCAACACTTATCCTACTGTTGCACACTTTGGAGTGGGAATAGTAATTTTTGCCCCTTTGCTATCCAACTTTTTCCCTACTGTTGCTCTCACTGGAGTGCGGATAGTACATTTTAACCCTTCGTTATCCAACACTTTCCCTACTGTTGCACTCCCTGGAGTTGGAATAGTCATTTTTACCCCTCCGCTGTCCAACACTTTCCCTACTGTTGCACTCACTGGAGTGGGAATAGTTATTTTTACCCCTCCGCTAACCAACACTTTCCCTACTGTTGCACATCATTGATAGTCGGAATAGTACTTTTTACCTCCCCGCTATCCAACACTTTCCCTACTGTTGCACTCTCTGGAGTGGGAATAGTAATTTTTACCTCTCCACTATCCAACACTTTCCCTACTGTTGCACTCACTGGAGTGGGAATAAAATGTTTTACCCCTCCGCTATCCAACACTTATCCTACTCTTGAATTCAGTGGAATGGAAATACTAATTTTTACCCCTCCGCTATACAACATTTTCCCTACTGTTGCACTCACTGGAGTGGGAATAGTGATGTTTATATCTCCCCTATCCTGCACGTTCACTACTGTTGCACTCACTGGCAGTAGTATAGTAAATCTTACCCTCCGTTATCCAACACTTTCTTTACGGTTGCACTCCCTGGAGTTCGACTAGTAATTTTACCCTTCTGCTATCCAGCACTTTCTCTACTGTTGCACTCACTGTAGTGGGAATAGTAATTTTACCCCTCAGCTGTCCAACACTTTCACTACTGTTGCACAAAATGGAGTGGGAATACATTTTTACCCCTCCGTTATCCAACACTTATCCTACTGTTGCATTCAATGGAGTGGAAATACTAATGTTTATCCCTCAGCTATCCAACATTTTCCCTACTGTTGCACTCTTTGGAGTGTGAATAGTAATTTTTTGTCTCCGCTATCCAACACTTTCCCTACTATTGCATTCACTGGAGTAGGAAAATTAATTTTTACTCCTTCGCTATACAGCACTTTCCCTACTGTTGCACTCACTGGAGTGGGAATAGTATTTTTTAACCGTCCGCTATTCAACAATTTACCCACTGCTGCACTCCCTCGATTTGAAATAGTAATTTGTACCCCTCTGCTATCCAGCACTTTCTCTACTGTTACACTCACTGGAGTGGGAATAGTAATTTTTACCCCACTGCTATTCAACAGTTTCCCTACGGTTGCACTCACTGGAGTGGGAATACGTTTTTGTACCCCTCCGTTATCCAACACTTATCCTACTGTTGCACACTTTGGAGTGGGAATAGTAATTTTTGCCCCTCCACTATCCAATTTTTTCCCTACTGTTGCTCTCACTGGAGTGCGGATAGTACATTTTAACCCTTCGTTATCCAACACTTTCCCTACTGTTGCACTCCCTGGAGTTGGAATAGTCATTTTTACCCCTCCGCTGTCCAACACTATCCAACACTTTCCCTACTGTTGCACTCACTGGAGTGGGAATACAATGTTTTACCCCTCCGCTATCCCACACTTATCCTACTCTTGAATTCAGTGGAATGGAAATACTAATTTTTACCCCTCCGCTATACAACATTTTCCCTACTGTTGCACTCACTGGAGTGGGAATAGTGATGTTTATATCTCCCCTATCCTGCACGTTCCCTACTGTTGCACTCACTGGCAGTAGTATAGTAAATCTTACCCCTCCATTATCCAACACTTTCTTTACGGTTGCACTCCCTGGAGTTCGACTAGTCATTTGTACCCTTCTGCTATCCAGCACTTTCTCTACTGTTGCACTCACTGTAGTGGGAATAGTAATTTTTACCCCTCAGCTGTCCAACCCTTTCACTACTGTTGCACAAAATGCAGTGGGAATACATTTTTTACCCCTCCGTTATCCAACACTTATCCTACTGTTGCATTCAATGGAGTGGAAATACTAATGTTTATCCCTCAGCTATCCAACATTTTCCCTACTGTTGCACTCTTTGGAGTGTGAATAGTAATTTTTTGTCTCTGCTATCCAACACTTTCCCTACTATTGCATTCACTGGAGTAGGAAAATTAATTTTTACTCCTTCGCTATACAGCACTTTCCCTACTGTTGCACTCACTGGAGTGGGAATAGTATTTTTTACCACTCCGCTATCTAACACTTTCCCTTCTGTTGCTCTTACTGGAGTGGGAATAGTAATTTTTACCCCTCCTCTGTCCAACACTTTCCCTCCTGTTGTACTCACTGGAGTGGTAATAGTAGTTTTTACCCCTCCGTTATCCAACACTTTCCCTACTGTTGCACTTACTGGAGTGGGAATACTTATTTTTTACCCCTCCGTTATCCAACACTTATCCTACTGTTGCATTAAGTGGAGCGGGAATCCTAATTTTTACCCCTCAGCTATCTAACATATTTCCTACTGTTGCACTCCTTGGAGTGGGAATAGTAATTTTTGCCCCTCCGTTATGCAACACTTTCCCTACTCTTGCTCTCACTGGAGTGGGAATAGTAAATTTTCCCCCTCCGCTATCCAACAATTTCCCTAGTGATGCACTCTTTGGAGTGGGAATAGTAATTTTTGCCACTACGATATCCAACACTTTCCCTACTGTTGCTCTCACTGGAGTGAGAATAGTAAATTTTAACCCTCCGCTATTCAACAATTTACCCACTGCTGCACTCCCTCGATTTGAAATAGTAATTTGTACCCCTCTGCAATCCAGCACTTTCTCTACTGTTGCACTCACTGGAGTGGGAATAGTAATTTTTACCCGACTGCTATTCAACAGTTTCCCTACTGTTTCACTCACTGGAGTGGGAATACATTTTTGTACCCCTCCGTTATCCAACACTTATCCTACTGTTGCACACTTTGGAGTGGGAATAGTAATTTTTGCCCCTTCGCTATCCAACTTTTTCCCTACTGTTGCTCTCACTGGAGTGCGGATAGTACATTTTAACCCTTCGTTATCCAACACTCTCCCTACTGTTGCACACCCTGGAGTTGGAATAGTCATTTTTACCCCTCCGCTGTCCAACACTTTCCCTACTGTTGCACTCACTGGAGTGGGAATAGTTATTTTTACCCCTCCGCTAACCAACACTTTCCCTACTGTTGCACATCATTGATAGTCGGAATAGTAATTTTTACCTCTCCGCTATCCAACACTTTCCCTACTGTTGCACTCTCTGGAGTGGGAATAAAATGTTTTACCCCTCCGCTATCCAACACTTATCCTACTCTTGAAATCAGTGGAATGGAAATACTAATTTTTACCCCTACGCTATACAACATTTTCCCTACTGTTGCACTCACTGGAGTGGGAATAGTGATGTTTATATCTCCCCTATCCTGCACGTTCACTACTGTTGCACTCACTGGCAGTAGTATAGTAAATCTTACCCCTCCGTTATCCAACACTTTCTTTACGGTTGCACTCCCTGGAGTTCGACTAGTAATTTTTACCCTTCTGCTATCCAGCACTTTCTCTACTGTTGCACTCACTGTAGTGGGAATAGTAATTTTTACCCCTCAGCTGTCCAACACTTTCACTACTGTTGCACAAAATGGAGTGGGAATACATTTTTACCCCTCCGTTATCCAACACTTATCCTACTGTTGCATTCAATGGAGTGGAAATACTAATGTTTATCCCTCAGCTATCCAACATTTTCCCTACTGTTGCACTCTTTGGAGTGTGAATAGTAATTTTTTGTCTCCGCTATCCAACACTTTCCCTACTATTGCATTCACTGGAGTAGGAAAATTAATTTTTACTCCTTCGCTATACAGCACTTTCTCTACTGTTGCACTCACTGGAGTGGGAATAGTAATTTTTACCCCTCCGCTATCCAACACTTTCTCTTCTGTTGCACTCACTGGAGTGGGAATAGTATTTTTACCCCTTCGCTATCCAATACTTTCCCTACTGTTGCTCTTACTGGAGTGGGAATAGTAATTTTTATCCCTCCGCTGTCCAACACTCTCCCTACTGTTGCACTCACTGGAGTGGGAATAGTAATTTTCACCCCTCCACTATCCAACACTGTCCCTACTGTTGCACTCACTGGAGTGGGAATAGTTATTTTTACCCCTCTGCTAACCAACACTTTCCCTACTGTTGCACTCACTGGAGTGGGAATACATATTTTTTACCCCTCCGTTATCCAACACTTATCCTACTGTTGCATTCAGTGGAGTGGGAATACTAATTTTTACCCCTCAGCTATCTAACATATTTCCTACTATTGCACTCCTTGGAGTGGGAATAGTAATTTTTGCCCCTCCGTTATGCAACACTTTCCCTACTCTTGCTCTCACTGGAGTGGGAATAGTAAATTTTCCCCTCCGCTATCCAACAATTTCCCTAGTGATGCACTCTTTGGAGTGGGAATAGTAATTTTTGCCACTCCGCTATCCAACACTTTCCCTACTGTTGCTCTCACTGGAGTGAGAATAGTAAATTTTAACCCTCCGCTATTCAACAATTTACCCACTGCTGCACTCCCTCGATTTGAAATAGTAATTTGTACTCCTCTGCTATCCAGCACTTTCTCTACTGTTGCACTCACTGGAGTGGGAATAGTAATTTTTACCCCACTGCTATTCAACAGTTTCCCTACGGTTGCACTCACTGGAGTGGGAATACGTTTTTGTACCCCTCCGTTATCCAACACTTATCCTACTGTTGCACACTTTGGAGTGGGAATAGTAATTTTTGCCCCTCCACTATCCAATTTTTTCCCTACTGTTGATCTCACTGGAGTGCGGATAGTACATTTTAACCCTTCGTTATCCAACACTTTCCCTACTGTTGCACTCCCTGGAGTTGGAATAGTCATTTTTACCCCTCCGCTGTCCAACACTATCCAACACTTTCCCTACTGTTGCACTCACTGGAGTGGGAATAAAATGTTTTACCCCTCCGCTATCCCACACTTATCCTACTCTTGAATTCAGTGGAATGGAAATACTAATTTTTACCCCTCCGCTGTACAACATTTTCCCTACTGTTGCACTCACTGGAGTGGGAATAGTGATGTTTATATCTCCCCTATCCTGCACGTTCCCTACTGTTGCACTCACTGGCAGTAGTATAGTAAATCTTACCCCTCCGTTATCCAACACTTTATTTACGGTTGCACTCCCTGGAGTTCGACTAGTCATTTTTACCCTTCTGCTATCCAGCACTTTCTCTACTGTTGCACTCACTGTAGTGGGAATAGTAATTTTTACTCCTCAGCTGTCCAACCCTTTCACTACTGTTGCACAAAATGGAGTGGGAATAAATTTTTTACCCCTCCGTTATCCAACACTTATCCTACTGTTGCATTCAATGGAGTGGAAATACTAATGTTTATCCCTCAGCTATCCAACATTTTCCCTACTGTTGCACTCTTTGGAGTGTGAATAGTAATTTTTTGTCTCCGCTATCCAACACTTTCCCTACTATTGCATTTACTGGAGTAGGAAAATTAATTTTTACTCCTTCGCTATACAGCACTTTCCCTACTGTTGCACTCACTGGAGTGGGAATAGTATTTTTTACCACTCCGCTATCTAACACTTTCCCTTCTGTTGCTCTTACTGGAGTGGGAATAGTAATTTTTACCCCTCCTCTGTCCAACACTTTCCCTCCTGTTGTACTCACTGGAGTGGTAATATTAGTTTTTACCCCTCCGTTATCCAACACTTTCCCTACTGTTGCACTTACTGGAGTGGGAATACATATTTTTTACCCCTCCGTTATCCAACACTTATCCTACTGTTGCATTCAGTGGATTGGGAATCCTAATTTTTACCCCTCAGCTATCTAACATATTTCCTACTGTTGCACTCCTTGGAGTGGGAATAGTATTTTTTGCCCCTCCGTTATGCAACACTTTCCCTACTCTTGCTCTCACTGGAGTGGGAATAGTAAATTTCCCCCCTCCGCTATCCAACAATTTCCCTAGTGATGCACTCTTTGGAGTGGGAATAGTAATTTTTGCCACTCCGCTATCCAACACTTTCCCTACTGTTGCTCTCACTGGAGTGAGAATAGTAAATTTTAACCCTCCGCTATTCAACAATTTACCCACTGCTGCACTCCCTCGATTTGAAATAGTAATTTGTACCCCTCTGTTATCCAGCACTTTCTCTACTGTTGCACTCACTGGAGTGGGAATAGTAATTTTTACCCCACTGCTATTCAACAGTTTCCCTACTGTTGCACTCACTGGAGTGGGAATACATTTTTGTACCCCTCCGTTATCCAACACATATCCTACTGTTGCACACTTTGGAGTGGGAATAGTAATTTTTGCCCCTTTGCTATCCAACTTTTTCCCTACTGTTGCTCTCACTGGAGTGCGGATAGTACATTTTAACCCTTCGTTATCCAACACTTTCCCTACTGTTGCACTCCCTGGAGTTGGAATAGTCATTTTTACCCCTCCGCTGTCCAACACTTTCCCTACTGTTGCACTCACTGGAGTGGGAATAGTTATTTTTACCACTCCGCTAACCAACACTTTCCCTACTGTTGCACATCATTGATACTCGGAATAGTACTTTTTACCTCCCCGCTATCCAACACTTTCCCTACTGTTGCACTCTCTGGAGTGGGAATAGTAATTTTTACCTCTCCACTATCCAACACTTTCCCTACTGTTGCACTCACTGGAGTGGGAATAAAATGTTTTACCCCTCCGCTATCCAACACTTATCCTACTCTTGAATTCAGTGGAATGGAAATACTAATTTTTACCCCTCTGCTATACAACATTTTCCCTACTGTTGCACTCACTGTAGTGGGAATAGTGATGTTTATATCTCCCCTATCCTGCACGTTCACTACTGTTGCACTCACTGGCAGTAGTATAGTAAATCTTACCCCTCCGTTATCCAACACTTTCTTTACGGTTGCACTCCTGGAGTTCGACTAGTAATTTTTACCCTTCTGCTATCCAGCACTTTCTCTACTGTTGCACTCACTGTAGTGGGAATAGTAATTTTTACCCCTCAGCTGTCCAACACTTTCACTACTGTTGCACAAAATGGAGTGGGAATACATTTTTACCCCTCCGTTATCCAACACTTATCCTACTGTTGCATTCAATGGAGTGGAAATACTAATGTTTATCCCTCAGCTATCCAACATTTTCCCTACTGTTGCACTCTTTGGAGTGTGAATAGTAATTTTTTGTCTCCGCTATCCAACACTTTCCCTACTATTGCATTCACTGGAGTAGGAAAATTAATTTTTACTCCTTCGCTATACAGCACTTTCCCTACTGTTGCACTCACTGGAGTGGGAATAGTATTTTTTAACCGTCCGCTATTCAACAATTTACCCACTGCTGCACTCCCTCGATTTGAAATAGTAATTTGTACCCCTCTGCTATCCAGCACTTTCTCTACTGTTGCACTCACTGGAGTGGGAATAGTAATTTTTACCCCACTGCTATTCAACAGTTTCCCTACGGTTGCACTCACTGGAGTGGGAATACGTTTTGTACCCCTCCGTTATCCAACACTTATCCTACTGTTGCACACTTTGGAGTGGGAATAGTAATTTTTGCCCCTCCACTATCCAATTTTTTCCCTACTGTTGCTCTCACTGGAGTGCGGATAGTACATTTTAACCCTTCGTTATCCAACACTTTCCCTACTGTTGCACTCCCTGGAGTTGGAATAGTCATTTTTACCCCTCCGCTGTCCAACACTATCCAACACTTTCCCTACTGTTGCACTCACTGGAGTGGGAATACAATGTTTTACCCCTCCGCTATCCCACACTTATCCTACTCTTGAATTCAGTGGAATGGAAATACTAATTTTTACCCCTCCGCTATACAACATTTTCCCTACTGTTGCACTCACTGGAGTGGGAATAGTGATGTTTATATCTCCCCTATCCTGCACGTTCCCTACTGTTGCACTCACTGGCAGTAGTATAGTAAATCTTACCCCTCCATTATCCAACACTTTCTTTACGGTTGCACTCCCTGGAGTTCGACTAGTCATTTGTACCCTTCTGCTATCCAGCACTTTCTCTACTGTTGCACTCACTGTAGTGGGAATAGTAATTTTTA
Organism: Calotriton arnoldi; assembly: GCA_963921515.1. NCBI lineage: Eukaryota > Metazoa > Chordata > Amphibia > Caudata > Salamandridae > Calotriton > Calotriton arnoldi. The sequence goes on along the minus strand of CAWUFW010012511.1, from coordinate 218,042 downwards.
CCCCTCAGCTGTCCAACCCTTTCACTACTGTTGCACAAAATGCAGTGGGAATACATTTTTTACCCCTCCGTTATCCAACACTTATCCTACTGTTGCATTCAATGGAGTGGAAATACTAATGTTTATCCCTCAGCTATCCAACATTTTCCCTACTGTTGCACTCTTTGGAGTGTGAATAGTAATTTTTTGTCTCCGCTATCCAACACTTTCCCTACTATTGCATTCACTGGAGTAGGAAAATTAATTTTTACTCCTTCGCTATACAGCACTTTCCCTACTGTTGCACTCACTGGAGTGGGAATAGTATTTTTTACCACTCCGCTATCTAACACTTTCCCTTGTGTTGCTCTTACTGGAGTGGGAATAGTAATTTTTACCCCTCCTCTGTCCAACACTTTCCCTCCTGTTGTACTCACTGGAGTGGTAATAGTAGTTTTTACCCCTCCGTTATCCAACACTTTCCCTACTGTTGCACTTACTGGAGTGGGAATACATATTTTTTACCCCTCCGTTATCCAACACTTATCCTACTGTTGCATTAAGTGGAGTGGGAATCCTAATTTTTACCCCTCAGCTATCTAACATATTTCCTACTGTTGCACTCCTTGGAGTGGGAATAGTAATTTTTGCCCCTCCGTTATGCAAAACTTTCCCTACTCTTGCTCTCACTGGAGTGGGAATAGTAAATTTTCCCCCTCCGCTATCCAACAATTTCCCTAGTGATGCACTCTTTGGCGTGGGAATAGTAATTTTTGCCACTACGCTATCCAACACTTTCCCTACTGTTGCTCTCACTGGAGTGAGAATAGTAAATTTTAACCCTCCGCTATTCAACAATTTACCCACTGCTGCACTCCCTTGATTTGAAATAGTAATTTGTACCCCTCTGCTATCCAGCACTTTCTCTACTGTTGCACTCACTGGAGTGGGAATAGTAATTTTTACCCGACTGCTATTCAACAGTTTCCCTACTGTTTCACTCACTGGAGTGGGAATACATTTTTGTACCCCTCCGTTATCCAACACTTATCCTACTGTTGCACACTTTGGAGTGGGAATAGTAATTTTTGCCCCTTCGCTATCCAACTTTTTCCCTACTGTTGCTCTCACTGGAGTGCGGATAGTACATTTTAACCCTTCGTTATCCAACACTTTCCCTACTGTTGCACACCCTGGAGTTGGAATAGTCATTTTTACCCCTCCGCTGTCCAACACTTTCCCTACTGTTGCACTCACTGGAGTGGGAATAGTTATTTTTACCCCTCCGCTAACCAACACTTTCCCTACTGTTGCACATCATTGATAGTCGGAATAGTAATTTTTACCTCTCCGCTATCCAACACTTTCCCTACTGTTGCACTCTCTGGAGTGGGAATAAAATGTTTTACCCCTCCGCTATCCAACACTTATCCTACTCTTGAATTCAGTGGAATGGAAATACTAATTTTTACCCCTACGCTATACAACATTTTCCCTACTGTTGCACTCACTGGAGTGGGAATAGTGATGTTTATATCTCCCCTATCCTGCACGTTCACTACTGTTGCACTCACTGGCAGTAGTATAGTAAATCTTACCCCTCCGTTATCCAACACTTTCTTTACGGTTGCACTCCCTGGAGTTCGACTAGTAATTTTTACCCTTCTGCTATCCAGCACTTTCTCTACTGTTGCACTCACTGTAGTGGGAATAGTAATTTTTACCCCTCAGCTGTCCAACACTTTCACTACTGTTGCACAAAATGGAGTGGGAATACATTTTTTACCCCTCCGTTATCCAACACTTATCCTACTGTTGCATTCAATGGAGTGGAAATACTAATGTTTATCCCTCAGCTATCCAACATTTTCCCTACTGTTGCACTCTTTGGAGTGTGAATAGTAATTTTTGTCTCCGCTATCCAACACTTTCCCTACTATTGCATTCACTGGAGTAGGAAAATTAATTTTTACTCCTTCGCTATACAGCACTTTCTCTACTGTTGCACTCACTGGAGTGGGAATAGTATTTTTACCACTCCGCTATCTAACACTTTCCCTTCTGTTGCTCTTACTGGAGTGGGAATAGTAATTTTTACCCCTCCTCTGTCCAACACTTTCCCTACTGTTGTACTCACTGGAGTGGTAATAGTAGTTTTACCCCTCCGTTATCCAATACTTTCCCTACTGTTGCACTTACTGGAGTGGGAATAGTAATTTTTACCCGACTGCTATTCAACAGTTTCCCTACTGTTGCACTCACTGGAGTGGGAATACATTTTTGTACCCCTCCGTTATCCAACACTTATCCTACTGTTGCACACTTTGGAGTGGGAATAGTAATTTTTGCCCCTCCGCTATCCAACTTTTTCCCTACTGTTGCTCTCACTGGAGTGCGGATAGTACATTTTAACCCTTCGTTATCCAACACTTTCCCTACTGTTGCACTCCCTGGAGTTGGAATAGTCATTTTTACCCCTCCGCTGTCCAACACTTTCCCTACTGTTGCACTCACTGGAGTGGGAATAGTTATTTTTACCCCTCCACTAACCAACACTTTCCCTACTGTTGCACTCATTGATAGTCGGAATAGTAATTTTTACCTCTCCGCTATCCAACACTTTCCCTACTGTTGCACTCTCTGGAGTGGGAATAGTAATTTTTACCTCTCCACTATTCAACACTTTCCCTACTGTTGCACTCACTGGAGTGGGAATAAAATGTTTTACCCCTCCGCTATCCAACACTTATCCTACTCTTGAATTCAGTGGAATGGAAATACTAATTTTCACCCCTCCGCTATACAACATTTTCCCTACTGTTGCACTCACTGGAGTGGGAATAGTGATGTTTATATCTCCCCTATCCTGCACGTTCCCTACTGTTGCACTCACTGGCAGTAGTATAGTAAATCTTACCCCTCCGTTATCCAACACTTTCTTTACGGTTGCACTCCCTGGAGTTCGACTAGTAATTTTACCCTTCTGCTATCCAGCACTTTCTCTACTGTTGCACTCACTGTAGTGGGAATAGTAATTTTACCCCTCAGCTGTCCAACACTTTCACTACTGTTGCACAAAATGGAGTGGGAATTCATTTTTTACCCCTCCGTTATCCAACAATTATCCTACTGTTGCATTCAATGGAGTGGAAATACTAATGTTTATCCCTCAGCTATCCAACATTTTCCCTACTGTTGCACTCTATGGAGTGTGAATAGTAATTTTTGTCTCCGCTATCCAACACTTTCCCTACTATTGCATTCACTGGAGTAGGAAAATTAATTTTTACTCCTTCGCTATACAGCACTTTCCCTACTGTTGCACTCACTGGAGTGGGAATAGTATTTTTTACCACTCCGCTATCTAACACTTTCCCTTCTGTTGCTCTTACTGGAGTGGGAATAGTAATTTTTACCCCTCCTCTGTCCAACACTTTCCCTACTGTTGTACTCACTGGAGTGGTAATAGTAGTTTTTACCCCTCCGTTATCCAATACTTTCCCTACTGTTGCACTTACTGGAGTGGGAATACATATTTTTTACCCCTCCGTTATCCAACACTTATCCTACTGTTGCATTCAGTGGAGTGGAAATACAATTTTTAACCCCTCAGCTATCCAATATTTTCCCTACTGTTACACTTTTTGTTGTTGGAATAGTAATGTTTGCCCCTCTGCTATCCAACACTTTCCTTACTGTTGCTCTCACTGGAGTGGGAATAGTAAATTTCCCCCTCCGCTATCCAACACTTTACCCACTGTTGCATTCACTGGAGTGGGAAAATACATTTTTACCCCTTCGCTATACAGCACTTTCCCTACTGTTGCACTCACTGGAGTGGGAATAGCATTTTTTACCACTCCACTATCCAATACTTTCCCTAATATTGCTCTTACTGGAGTGTGAATAGTAATTTTTACCCCTCCGCTATCCAATATTTTCCCTACTATTACACTTTTTGTTGTGGAATAGTAATGTTTTCCCCTCTGCTATCCAACACTCTCCTTACTGTTGCTCTCACTGGAGTGGAAATAGCAAATTTCCCCCCTCCGCTATCCAACACTTTCCCTACTGTTGCACTCACTGGAGTTGGAATAGTAATTTTTACCCCTCCGCTATCCAGCACTTTCCCTACTCTTGCACTCTTTAGAGTTGGAATAGTAATTTTTACCTCTCCGCTATCCAACACTTATCCTACTGTTGCATTCAGTGTAGTGGAAATACTAATTTTTAACCCTCAGCTATCCAACATTTTTCCCTACTGTTGAACCCTTTGGAGTGTGAGTAATAATTTTTTTTCTCCGCTATCCAACACTTTCCCTACCGTTGCATTCACTGGAGTGGGAAAAGTAATTTGCATCCCTTCCCTATCCAGCACTTTCCCTACTGTTGCACTCACTGGAGTTGGAATAGTAATTTTTACCCCTCCGCTTTTCTGCACTTTCCCTACTGTTGCACTCACTGCAGTCAGAATAGTAATTTTTACCTCTCCCCTATCCAACTATTTCCCTACTGATGTACTCTCTGGAGTGGGAATAGTAATTTTTACCTCTCTGCTATCCAACACTTTCCCTACTGTTGTACTCACTGGAGGGGGAATAAAATAGTTTACCCCTCCGCTATCCAACACTTATCCTACTCTTGAATTCAGTGGACTGGGAATACTAATTTTTACACCTCCGCTATCCAGCATTTTCCTACTGTTGCACTCTTTGGAGTGAGACTTGTAATTTTTGCCCCTCTGCTATCCAACACATTCCCTACTGTTGCTCTCACTGGAGTGGGAATAGTAAATTTTACCCCTCCGCTATCCAACACTTTCCCTACTGTTGCACTCACTGGAGTTGGAATAGTAATTTTTACCTCAACGCTATCCAGCACTTTCTCTACTTTTGCACTCACTGGAGGGGGAATTGTAATTTTTACCCCTCCGCTATCCAGCACTTTCCCTACTGTTGCACTCACTGGAGTGGGAATAGTAATTTTTATCTCTCCGCTTTCCTGCACTTTCCATACTGTTCTCTCACTGGAGTGGGAATAGTAATTTTTACCCCACCGCTATCCAACACTGTCCCTACTGTTTTACTCACTGGAGTGGGAATAGTTATTTTTACCCCTCCACAAACCAACACTTTCCCTACTGTTGCACTCACTGGAGTGGGAATACATTTTTTTACCCCTCCGTCATTCAACACTTATCCTACTGTTGCATTAAGTGTAGTGGAAATACTCATTTTTACCCATAAGCTATCCAACCTTTTCCCTACTGTTGCACTCTTTGGGGTGGGAATAGTAATTTTTACCCTTTCGCTAACCAACACTTTCCCTACTGTTGCACTCACTGGAGTGGGAATACATTTTTTTACCCCTCCGTCATCCAACACTTATCGTACTGTTGCATTCAGTGGAGTGGAAATACTCATTTTTACCCCTCAGCTATCCAACATTTTTCCTACTGTTGCACTCTTTGGAGTGGGAATAGTCATTTTTGCCACTCCGCTATCCAACACTTTCCCTACTGTTGCACTCACTGGAGTTGGAATAGTAATTTTTACCCCTCCGCTATCCAGCACTTTCCCTACTCTTGCACTCTTTAGAGTTGGAATAGTAATTTTTACCTCTCCGCTATCCAACACTTATCCTACTGTTGCATTCAGTGTAGTGGAAATACTAATTTTTAACCCTCAGCTATCCAACATTTTCCCTACTGTTGAACCCTTTGGAGTGTGAGTAATAATTTTTTTTCTCCGCTATCCAACACTTTCCCTACCGTTGCATTCACTGGAGTGGGAAAAGTAATTTGCATCCCTTCCCTATCCAGCACTTTCCCTACTGTTGCACTCACTGGAGTTGGAATAGTAATTTTTACCCCTCCGCTTTTCTGCACTTTCCCTACTGTTGCACTCACTGCAGTCAGAATAGTAATTTTTACCTCTCCCCTATCCAACAATTTCCCTACTGATGTACTCTCTGGAGTGGGAATAGTAATTTTTACCTCTCTGCTATCCAACACTTTCCCTACTGTTGTACTCACTGGAGGGGGAATAAAATATTTTACCCCTCCGCTATCCAACACTTATCCTACTCTTGAATTCAGTGGACTGGGAATACTAATTTTTACACCTCCGCTATCCAGCATTTTCCTACTGTTGCACTCTTTGGAGTGAGACTTGTAATTTTTGCATCTGCTATCCAACACATTCCCTACTGTTGCTCTCACTGGAGTGGGAATAGTAAATTTTACCCCTCCGCTATCCAACACTTTCCCTACTGTTGCACTCACTGGGGTTGGAATAGTAATTTTTACCTCAACGCTATCCAGCACTTTCTCTACTTTTGCACTCACTGGAGTGGGAATAGTAATTTTTATCTCTCCGCTTTCCTGCACTTTCCATACTGTTCTCTCACTGGAGTGGGAATAGTAATTTTTACCCCACCGCTATCCAACACTGTCCCTACTGTTTTACTCACTGGAGTGGGAATAGTTATTTTTACCCCTCCGCAAACCAACACTTTCCCTACTGTTGCACTCACTGGAGTGGGAATACATTTTTTTACCCCTCCGTCATTCAACACTTATCCTACTGTTGCATTCAGTGGAGTGGAAATACTCATTTTTACCCATAAGCTATCCAACCTTTTCCCTACTGTTGCACTCTTTGGGGTGGGAATAGTAATTTTACCCCTTCGCTAACCAACACTTTCCCTACTGTTGCACTCACTGGAGTGGGAATACATTTTTTACCCCTCCGTCATCCAACACTTATCGTACTGTTGCATTCAGTGGAGTGGAAATACTCATTTTTACCCCTCAGCTATCCAACATTTTTCCTACTGTTGCACTCTTTGGAGTGGGAATAGTCATTTTTGCCACTCCGCTATCCAACACTTTCCCTACTGTTGCACTCTCTGGAGTTGGAATAGTAAATTTGTAATGGTCAATTTAAGTTTAATGATTTTTTTCATATTTTAATGTTTTAATTTATTCTAGAATGTTTTTTATATTTTAAATTATGTATATATTTATATATATACATATATATATTATTTTATATAATTGTAATGTTTTAAAATAAATTAAAGATAATAGTTTATTGAATATGTTAAAGTAAATATATATATGTATATATTATTATGTTTGTTTTTATTTTTTTAATTAAGTTTATTTGTAATATTTTGTAAGCATTTATATTAAATGTAATTTATCTGGTTAACATTAATATTAATATTTAATATATTTAATATTTTAAATGTTATATATATATTAATTCGATTTTTTTACATCGATATTTTTGATTCAATATTTTTGTACTTACCTGTGTATGTATGGGAGTCAATATTTTTGTAGTCTATATATTTTTTTAGATATTTTGAACATCAATATTTTTAAAATCGATATTCTATCAGTGAACTGGTGCAGACTGAAAAACTTCATAAGGTCTCTGTTTAGGTGTGTGCAAATTCTTTTAGTTTGCTTTCACTTATATGAAATTACATGCAATTACATAAAATGAAATTTCATGCTATATTATAGTGCAAAATGTTTCATCAGGTCAGTCATACTCTTTATTTGGGCTGTAGGCCATAAAAGAAACATGAATTTACAAAAATACATTAAGATACAAAATTGGTATAACTGTATGCAAATACATAAACAATAAAATAGCCTACTGGTATGTACCCCAATCTAAGCCTAGGTAGCTACACAACATTTTCCCTACATTTGTCGTACCTTGCTCTGCAGAACGGTTCTTGCACTGACCTTTAACCCAGTTATGTGACGAATAAATGTTGATCTGTTTTCTTGAAACTAGCCTAATTTATTATGCATGAGGATTTTTAGAAAGGTCCTTGCACATAACGCACATGACAGGATTAACATACTCTGTATAAAAGTCATGGTCATCTTCATCCTAGGGCGAAAGAACTACTTTGCATGATTGCAGGTATTGATTTGGGCTTATTTACATAATTGTACTCACAACATATCAATTGTGTAAGGAACACTGAGGCTATCTTTATGGTATAAAAGAACCATACCAGCCTGACGAAGTTACAACACACAGTGGTCTGACACCTCTTGCGGGGTGTCCAACTCAAGACCAAGATGGGGAACTTAGTTATCTCCCATAAGGTAATGAGGTTGGCTCCTTACTAGAGGATTCTTGGCTCTTAACACTCACATACATGCTAGGTACACATAGGTAATATTAGGAAGGGTTTGCATATTTGGAGTACGCTTGATTACTGTAATCTATCTATGTGCCTGCATATATTCATTATTTTAGCACCATGGTAGAATTCTACCTTTTATTTACTCTGTTGGTGCTTGTAATCTTATACATGTGCTTCTGTCCAATGATTGTCGCAGCAACATGCTTTATACTAGAACGACGTTGGTTCAATAAATGCTTATTGAAAATGTCCCCATTGTTTAGTCTGTGTATCTCTTTGAGACTAAGTGGGCATGATTGACTAGGGGAAACGTAGTGTACTGTTTCCACGATCCCTGAAGGATCAAGGGTTGTCATGTTCGATAGTTGACAGAAACTATTTGCTCCTTGGTAAGGTTAGGGGGCTTATGGTGGGACTGTGAGCTAGCTGGTCTAAAGGCTAACATATCCTTTGGGGGTGTCTGGAATCAATCTGGACACCCATCCCATAGTTTATGTTGTCTAAACATTCAGATCCTATGTATTTTTAGGAACTACATGACACTACAAATGTCTTATCAATACATTAAAATTAGTTAAAAACTATCAATAAAATATTATCCATAAATGTGTATATACAAAGGAACTACTGCACAATAAGGGAAAAGCCTTGATTTTGAGCGGCCGAATACTAAATCCATCAATTTGATGCAAGGCACCAGAGCACTCAGCATGCTAAGAGATTAGACTTAAAGGTTTTTGGAGCATGGACCCAAACATTATTCCAAGCGAGTTCCTACTAACAGCCTTACATCACATAAAAATAAATACCTCCTCATGCGCCACATGGCAAATAGATACCTAGAGACTTCAAAACCTCTGTGCTTGCTAGTGTCGGTTTGTAAAATTCTGCTGGCCTCCATGCACTGTGTGGTTCTCAGGTGCCTACAGGTTGGTATCATCCATATGGCTCTGGCCCTTCTATACCTAATACAAAAGAAAGGGGCATCAGCCACTCTTTCTTTGCTAAGGCCACTTGATGGGCAGACGGCCTCAGGCAGTCTATCTGAACTTACCCATTTTGACGTGATTGTTCTAAATGGTTGTGACCCATGCCTAAACTGGACTTACAATTACAACTTCCTAGCCAGATTTGGTTCGATTTAATCTGAGAAAAGCTCAGTTTTGTAAGTACCTGAGGCCAGGTTCGACAGGCACATAACAGACTTGAGTTCCCTGAAGTGTCACTTAAGTTCCAATTTGCTAGTTAATAAACCAGTCCCCCCTGGTTCTTCCTAGAGTTTTACTAGTCCCATGCTTAACAGTTTATCTCTAACATATTTAATCCCAGGAACATTGCCAGCCCTTGGACGTATCTCTTCAAGGCCAGAGCCATAGTGGAACAGTTCGGGGACAGCCCCTAGTTCTCTCCAATACAGTAATGGTCTACCTGCAATTCTTTCTAAGATTGGCTTGAGCCCTAAATCTAACCTTAACAGGACCAGGGGGGTACTAACTGGAAGGCCCAGCCACTTGCCTCAGGAACCTATTCTCAACAATTTCTAGGGGGTTTTAAGGCCTCATGTCCTCAGAGCTTGACACTGTAAAATGTCATGCCCAGTACTTGATAAGTTTATATCTGCACCACTGGTGTGACTGGTTTAAAAAAGGAGCACCATTGGACAACCCACCAACATGTTGTTCTATTTTAATTCTTTGTTTTGAGATGTAGGGGTACCCATTCTAACTTGTCTTAGAGTGATGCCTAAATACTCAAACAGAGGAGCTGCTCTAGCGTGGACCCAGTCAAGATAGGTTTGGGATGTGTTTTAAGGTGCAGGTTGAAAACCATGTTCTTCACCAATTCTGTGGGTGGACTTCGATATTCGCAGAATATTCCCACCCCTAAACTCTATCAACACTTATTAAGGAATCCAGAAGCATTGTTGGAGGCTGAAACAGGGAGGAAGGGAAAGGGGGAAAAATGTGGAAATACTTATATACTTTAATGCTAATTTAGTACAAGCAGGACAGCCTCTCATGGCCTGTCGTGTCAATGGCAACCATACTCATTGCCGCTTTCCAAGTGTCTCATCAAGGAAGTTCAATCAGGTTTATTTTCTCCCCTAACAACATTGCATAACTGTTCTCCCATCATCTATCCCCACTGATAGGCATCAAAGAGTACTGATCTATGCATTCAATCTCTGCACCTAGAGATTAGCTGCTGCTGGACAGTCCACATGGAGCACCCTTGTCATTTTCAATCTAATTAATGAGGTTAGACAAATGGGCAAGATTTGATAACAGGGGAAGGTGGCATCAATCAACGTAAGATAGGAGTCAAGCTAGAGAATCTTGAGACACTCTTACCTAGTTATGAATGCTTAAGTCTTCAAGTAGGATGTACAGTTGTCTGTCTCCTGGTCCTGTCAGTAAATAAGTCAAGGTCCACTCAGCCTTAAGTGACAGTCTATAGTATTTCCTTTTCCATCTGTGAAGCTCTGTGTCCATTGCAGATGATTCCAACAATTCCAAGAAATTCTCCAGGTAGTCAGTCATCAATCTCTTTGGGTTGGTGGGTAGTATAGATGTTACAGCAGTCTATATATGATGCCTCACTTCTTCAGCAGATGTTGCAAGTAAAGAAAGTTTCTATACTTTGTGGAAGCGTTCTGTGAGAAATTCATAGAGACATATACCTTATGGGTCTGGGATAGAAAGGGCTTATTCTTCATTTTGGTCATATTGATTACTGGTTTGGCCTTTTGATGCCCAAGACTAGACCTTGATCTTCAACCAAGGACCACCAGAGTGACTAAAAGGGCTAGCTGAACAGTTCCCATGAATAGAGTCTCAGAGTCTCAGGGGCAGTAAAGGCTCCAACCACTTTGAACCCAGCACCTGAATTCTCCCTGTTATGTGTCTTGCCCCCCAGCTGGTATGTCTTCAGTCCTGGACCTTTGGAAGTGGGCTCAAGGTGTTCTACCAGCCCAGTGGTGGTCCTAGCAGAACACATGTAGCCTGAAACATCGCCCCAAGCTCCTTGGAACTGCTGCTGGGTGATGCATTATTGACACAGGACTTCACACTGCTGCCCAGCAGCTCCTGAGAACAGCTGGAGCCTGATGCATCTTGACATAGAACCTCGCATTGTAGCCCCTCAGGTCATCAGAAATGCTGGTGTGCAATGCAGCTCGATGCAGGACCTCACATGGCAGCCCTGCACCTCATCATAACCACCACTATGTAACATAACTCAGTGCAGGCCCCTGCATCGCAACCCCAATGCTCATAAGAACTGCAGCTGCATGGCGCATCCTCTGCATGGGACCTCACAACACTTTTCAACCCTGATTTAAGGTGCTCTGTTCAGTGTGCCTAACTTGATCCCTGTACTTGACCAGCACTAGATAACCACAGTTGACATGTTGTGCTGCTAAGCACTGTTTTCTCTTTATCATTTAAAATTGCCTATCTCCAGTTCTACTAATTGGATTGTTGTTGTTTCAGTCTCAAATAATTAATTACATTTTATTCTATTTTTTTTTAATTGCTTTTGTGGTCTTCTGTTTTCCCTTCTTTCACATTTGAAGTGCTGCAAAAATGATTTTGAATTGCCTCTAAGTTAAGCCTTACTGCTTTTGTGCCAAGCTACCAGAGGGTTAATCATAGGTTATATTTGGGGGTTGCTTGTGTTTCACCCTGACAAGAATTGTGGTTGCTGCTTAAGTATAGTTTCTCCTCCCTCAGCCAGTAACCTAGTTTCCTACACCTACTGTATGCATTAACCACATACCATGCAAAAGGGTTGTTGCTTTAGCTTATATATTGAACTATTTATTGTGCTTGAGGGTTGCTTGCCAAAATAGGATTGGAAGTATGGATACAGGTGCTAGGGTTTGAGATATGGCCCTACTGTAAAGAAGGTCTAGTATTCCATATTTATCAATTAAGTCCAGTTGTATTATATTTGATGGGCACCCTTTAAAAGCCAGTCATTATTGGGCACTATATAGGAAACCCAATAGTATAGTTTTATGTTGACGAGGGAACATCTTCCTAGGTTTTTTGTTCAGATTTAACCTTTGTGAGAAGACAAAGTATATTACACTTCCAGTATCTCTTCTAAGATTGTGCTACAACCACACCCAGTTGATGGAAAAAGTCACATGCCACCCAAAGCCCGTTTTTTGCAATACTATCTATCAGGTTCCCCCTATCCTGTACCAAGGAGAATTTGTTCCACTTCACCCTGAGTCCTTATACATTGCCATAAATATTAGGAATTTCTATGAGGTGTGGAATTGTTGTATTGGCTTGTGAAACAAACAGAAGCATATAATCAGCATATAGGACTATCCTATCCTCACTACCATCTCTACCTGAATTCCATCTAACCTGTTCCCATGGGGCGGCGACAAGGGTTTCAATAAATCTAATGAAGTGTGATGCAAACTGCATTTTGCGAAGAGCTTGCAGCATAAAGATCCAGTGCACAGGTTCAAAGGGTCATTTCTATGTCAATCGGTAGGAGCATGCTATGCTTCCATGCAAGGAGAATGACGTGGAGACACTTTAGGCAATACCTGGGTCCCTTATTGGGCATAAAGTCATTTTCATTTTCATATATCAGAGAGCGAATCACTTTGACTAACCAAGTGGCCTTCATCTTAGCAAGCATATTTGACTCAATATTGATCAGTGAAATAGGACAATACAATGTACTCCTATCTAGAGCCCTACCTGGCTTGAGAATAACTGTTAGTATTGCCCCTCTCTGGTCAAACAGCACTGAGGCAGTACAAAACCCAGGCCTCACCTACCTACACAAACTCCTTTTGCCAGTCCTGAAAATACTCGCACACATCCTGCGCATACACAAAACCAGATCCAGAGGAAGGATGTTATTTTACATTGCTCCTAAAGCATGGAATGACCTTCCACTGCACATCAGAGCCTCCTCCTCTCTTTCTAAATACTACTAGTGGCTGAAGATCTGGCTGAAGATCTGGCTTTTCAATTAACCAGTCTACCACGGGCAGGGCAAGGCACAAGCACCTGCTCAGCACCAGGATATCATCATGGGTAATAGTGTGCTTTACAAATACATATAACATAACAGTGATTTTCCATAAGCTTAATTATAGAAGGTCTTTAAATGTGAAATGAGAAGTGAGAAATAGTTTTTAAAGAATGTTAATGGAAAGTCATTAGGGTTAGGGGTCTTGTCAGAGGCCATTGCAATAATGGCCTGTTAAATTTCCTCTTCTGAAATGGGGAGGTCTAACTTGTCTGGTTCTGCTGCGGAGAGGGTGCCTGTTACAAGGTCACCCACCCACAATAGGATTTCCTCTTTCTAGGACAGGGGGAACTATATAAACTTAACATGCTCTAATAGTGTGAAGAAAATTAATTTGTAGTATCATTCACTGTCTGTACCAGCCTTCCTCACCCCTGGTCAGTATCAAAAAGACCCTTCTAAGTATTTGTTGCCTATTTGCAAGCCAGTAGCACAGTTTTCGACCTTTGTCACCCATCTAATAAACTCTACAGAGTGTTGAGCCAACTCATTCTGCCCGAAACAGGGTGTTTTTATCTAACGGAGACCCTAGCCAAGTCATACGTGTGTTGGGTACACAATACACCTGTGGGGTATCAAGTATTTAATCTGTAGATATTATTAGGTGATGTTATATAATGTACTTATCCTGTGTGTGGACTAAAAGTAGGGAAACTGTTTTTCTAAAATTAAAAAGTATGAGAACATCATGCCTCTCAGATCCCCCACACTTCGACCACTGGTTCTCAAGAAGAATTTTGTAGGATTTCCGGTTTGCGGTGAGAGGGAGATCTAAGATGTAGTGGCCACAATCTTGCGTGGCCAGGTGAAGCCCCATGCTTGCCTTTCTAAAAAGCAAAACGTTGTGTAGTTTCTGATTTTGGGGCTTTTTGAACTTAATAAATGGTTAAACAATACAGTATAGGAGAGTAGATATGGCCTTTCAAGTGCAGATGCCATTATTCACTTATAAAAGTCAAACATTACAACATCTCCTACAACAAATGACCCTCTTTATGTATTTTTTCCCAGTACCATGAGTGTTATGTGGCTGAAAAAAAAAGAAATAGAAAACATTGTTGGCTGCAGACTCAGGATAGAGAGTGGCATTTTTTTCTCTTGCCACACCTGTAACAAGGGCATGAAGCACACTGCCTTTAACAGATGCAACGTGTTGGAGGAGCTATTCCATGTGAGCCGCCAATTGCAGCAGGCAAAATTGGGGCTCAATGAGAGAGAGGAACAAAGAAAGGAGAGGAGAGGTGAGGAGAGGTGAGGTGAGGAGAGGTGAGGATAGAAGAGGAGAGGAGAAGAGAGGAGAGGACAGGAGAGGAGAGGAGAGGAGAGAAGAAGAGAGGAGAGGAGATGAAAGGAGAGGAGCGTAGAGGAGAGTAGAGGAGAGTAGAGAAGAGGAGGGAAGAGGAGAGGAGAGGAGAGGAGAGGAGAGGAGAGGAGGGGAGGAAGAAAGGAAGGTTGTTTTTTTTATTTGTATCCCATCCATGCTACTGGGTTGTGACTCCGACAGGTTTTCCAATATTCTTAGCAATATAGAAAACCACACACAAGAGGAAGAAGGTCCTTTTCACAGTGGGTTGTCACAGTCTGCTGTTACCTCAACAGCCAAGGGAATTTCAGATAAAGATAAAGCCAGGAGACTGGCCTGTGCTAGTGTACTCAGCTGAAAGAACCATTACGGCAGGTGAGTACATGGGTCCTTTGATCATCAGGTCCTCAGAGCAGCCACAGGGGACCTGGCAGGGCCGAGCACGCTCATTATGATTATTGACCTCATTAAATCCAATAGAAGAATGCGGGGGAATGATCAATAGAGGTAAAAAGAAAAGCTTAGGTCATGTTACACTTCCTTCATCTCCCAAAATGTTCAGCATGCAAACTAAAATTAAAGACCAACATTACATTGTGAAACAAACTTCAAACAATTTCCCTAAATTTAAAAAATGAAAATGCTCCTGCATGGTCATCTATAAAAATATGCACGATGTTCGAGATAATCATAATGCTGCATCATATATGCATTAGTGAAATGCATGTTTCACTTGCAACTCTCCATTTTTTAAATGGCTCTCTCAAACAAAATATTATTTAACATGTTTTACATCCTACAACACTCATCACCTCAATTTATTTTATTAGATTATCAGATCTTTCGCTCATCTTCATTCTCAGCGCTCTTCTATTTCCTTGGTGCTTTGAAGTGGAGTTAAGATGGTATAAGTATTTTGTAGCTAAACACTCAGACAAGTGGGAAACTAAGGCTAGTGCACTGATCCAGGGGACTCAGACTAATACTAGGAACCTGACATAAGTGCGCCGACAACACAGTAACACTAACATAAGGTCACTAATACCTTTACTGGCACACTGGCACAGAGACAACAACATTGACATGGAGACATTGACAGAAGGGCACTAACAAGGGGACACTGAAACAGGAGCATTACTACTGACAGTGGGACAGTTATATGGGAACAGTGATACTGGAACACTGACATGGGGCACAAACACTAATGATGGGACACTTGCATAAGGGAGTTCCACTGAGACATTACAAAGGGATGCTATAACACAAGCATACTGACTCTAAGACAGTGAAACCAGAACACAATATCAGAACAGTGACATGATATAAGAACACTGACACAGGGACATTAACTAGGGGGACATTACATTAGTTCTACTGGCATGTGGAGAGTGACTGAATTAAGGGGTGCTGAAACAAGGACACAGAGACACTGAGACATGGGCATTAAAACACTGATAAAGGTACACTAACACGAACATAGAGATGGTGACATGGAAATAGTGACTCTAGATCATTGACATGCATCACAAACATAAATAATAGGACACTATAAGAAGGAAACCAACACTGACAGTGGGACACTGACATAGTAGTAGCAGCAGTCATATGGTGACTCTCACAAAAAAGCACTGACACTGAGACACTAACGCCCAGGCACAGGCACTGGTGCATTGACATGGTGATATTGACTTGTGGACATTAACTCTAGTTTGCTGACAGATGACACAATTATTGATGTTAGGACAATGCAATGGAGCAGTAGCACTGTGATACTGACACTTGGCACTTGGTTACTGACATTAAGATGATGTCTTTTGGACACGACACAGAAACAGTGACCTGGCCCAGGGCCACTAACACAAGGACAGTGACTGGCGGGACACAACACTGTTGTTGTGATCTGTGGCTAGTGACATGGGTCACTTAGAATGGCATACTAACACAATGAAACTGACATGTTGGCACTGATATAGGAACACAGGCATTGGTTCTGACACTGACCCCCTGCAATGACAATTGGTGCCACAATAATGCTATGAGTTATTGCCACAGTGAAACCTGCCTACATGTACAGACTCTGACACTGGGAAAACAGGGCCCTGATGCAGCAGTGTCTGCCCAGAATATAGAGTCCAAAATATTGTGTGGACAAAATATCATGTCAAGAATATGGAGCACGAATATATCACCAAGGTAAGCTGCTATGTGTACGCAAAGTTTTACTATGCTTAACTCCAAATATATGTATCTTGACAGTATACATATCTTGAAGGTATATATATATATATATATATATGTGGCGTTAAGTCTAGCAAATCTATACTATACTATTCTTGATATTTTTATCCTCTATATTTTTGACACAATAATCTGTGCACACAACATTTTTGTCCTTCATAGTATGTCAGTGATACGATACAGCAACACTGAAACTAACATGGACACACTGATATTGGGATACTGATAATGCCACATAGAAAATGACACAAAAACGCTTAGAAGGGGGAACTGACGATGGAATACTGACACCAAGAAAATGATGCCAGTGCTTGCTGCACAGATGGGGAAATAGGGGCACAGACATTGATCCTGGAACACTAACAGACCAAAGAAACAGAGGACCACTGAATGCACTAACCCTGACCTAAAATGATCAAATACTGCTACAGAGGCACCAACATAAAGGCACCAGTGATGGGATGATTATACAGGGATGCTATGACACATAGATACTGACAAGAACAGTAGGAAGTGAGGCATCAGAAGGACACCAGCATGAAAGCACTTGCACTGTCTCACTGGCATTGCCACATCCAGCATTAACACACCAACTGGCAGGAAGGAAACAAACACTGGGGCACCAACACTAGCATACCAATACTCATAGGAATGACATGGACACAGGGATACTGACAATGGGATGCTGACACTAATATGTATGTATTGAAAGAGGAACACAGATATACAAAATGACAAAGGACCAATAGCCTAGATATTGGACAGTCCAACACTGCCACTGAGACACAGCTAGGGATACAAAAGACACTAACACTGAGACAAAAAATCTTACATGGGGACACTAGGACAGTGACACACAGATTCATATGGGGATTTTTGCACAGGTGCCCTAAACTGCCAAAGTGACTGATGGGAACCTGCGAAACCGAAATGTTTATACCAGGATATGGCCTTTTGGATACCGAAAATGGGACACTGAAAGAAGACATTGTGATTGCAACTGACATTTGGAAATTAGCAAGGCAACACTGACACTGTGACATGGGGACACTGAGACACATGCCCATTGACACAGGTCCTGCAATGTACTCAAGGTCACTGATAATGGGACAATGGAAAACAAGGACACTAATGCGAGAACACAAAGACTAGGCAAGTGAGAGAGACAGGAGACTAGTGAGACTTGGTCCACAGACATAATAACAGGGAAGTTAAGGAGACTGAATAAACCTGAGCCTGGCTAAACAATAATGCTCTTTAACAGTCAAAGCACCAAGAATGCATAATGTTGGCAAATGCTGCTTATCACAGGAACCTCCTAAGTTTTATTCTAGAGCTAATAAGGCCGTCTAAACCTTAACACCAAAATGACCTCTCAGTCCTATTCAAAATAAGACAATAAATGTAAGGTCCCAGAATACACCTTTTTGGTCCACCATTGGAAGAAAGCTAAATATCACTAGGGCAAAAAGGGGGTGTTGGGGTAGTAGGCTATTTTTGCTTTATATCGTGAATGAGTGGGTCTCCTTACCTTATTGGATGTATCTTCTTCGCCCTTTCAATTGCATCTGCCCAGTCAGTTTGGAAGCAATGTGCAAACAGGCAGATCTGTGACTGGAGGGTGAGTGTCTGAACAGTTTCAGCGGTCCGTCCATCATTTCCTTGTGTTTGCTTTGTTCGCCCTAAGTTGGCAGGGCATGCCCAGATGTGGGTCCCTTGCTCAGTTTGCCACTAGATTCAAGCTAGCCTGGCTGATGAGGGGAGTTACCCCGAAACCGGTCCCAAGATGCTTGTTTTTGGTCCAGGGAAGACCTGGCTTGGCAGTTCGGGCTGGACTATTCCCATGAGGAATAGGGTCAAGACTGATTTGCATATGGCTGGGTCTGAACTGGGGTGCAAAGTGAGCTAAAGAACGATGATGGATTCAACCCAGATCTGTGACTCAGGGTGAATGTCTGAAAAGTTTCAGCGCTCCATCCATCTCCCCCTTATGTTTGCTTTGTTCGCCCTACGTTGGCAGTATATGCCCAGATGTGGGTCCCTTGCTCACTTAGCCACTGGATTCAAGCTAGCCTGGCTGATGACGGGTGTTATCCTGAAACCGGGCCCAGGATGCTTGTTTCTGGTCCAGGGAAGACCTCACTTGGCAGTTCAGGCTGGACTATTCCCATGAGGAATAGGGTCAAGGCTGATTTGCAGATGGCTGCATCTGAACTGGGTTGGTGAAGTGAACTAAATAACGATGATGGATTCAACACAGATCTGTGACTGGGGTTGAGTGTCTGAAAAGTTTCAGTGCTCCATCCATCATCTCCTTGTGTTTGCTTTGTTCACCGTAAGTTGGCAGGGTATGCCCAGACGTGAGTCTCTTGCTCACTTTGCCACTGGATTCAAGCTAGACTGGCTGATGAGGGGTGTTACTCTGAAACCGGCCCCAGGATGCTTGTTTTCGGTCCAGGGAAGACCTGCCTTGGCAGTTCGGGCTAGACTATTCCCATGAAGAATAGGGTCAAGACTGATTTGCATATGGCTGGTTCTGAACTAGGGTGGTAAAGTGAGCTGAAGAATGATGATGGATTCAACCCAGATCTGTGACTGGGGATGGGTGTCTGAAACGTTTCAGCACTCCGTCCATCATCTCCTTGTATTTGCTTTGTTTTGATTACACACCATGCTTTTATTTCCAACCACCCAACACTCCTGTTTCTTGTTGCTATTTTTGAAGGTTATTTCCATCCTTTCATCCCTCCTTTACTGCTGTGTTCCTAACTTTCCCTTCGTTCTTTTTTCTCTCTTTGGTCTCAGTCAAGGTATGATGATAAAACAAATCCAGTTCTCCAAAAATGAGAGCTATTGCCCACCACTCAAAATCTTCTGTGCAAATTAAGCACCTGGTTCAAGGTCCGGAATGGTGGAGGGGTGGTTTTCAAGTTACTTATTACTTCTTTGACTAGTGAAACACGACCATCACCTGACTCTCAAAGTTGAACTCTTGCTCCTCCAATGCCCTAGGGCACCATAAGCCTACCTTGCCAACCTATTCTGCTGACTGTTCCATCAAGGTCTTTCCTGCAGCAACCAGGTAGGGAAAGAGTAATACTAGCCCACACAAAGCTTGCGCCCAGGACCGCTTTCTCTAGAGGCAATCCAAAGGTCACAATCTGCAAAGTTTGGTAGCACAGTGTTCTCGGTCGCTGCTGCTAAAACATGGCACTCTCTTTCCGTCAGTTCTTGGTCAGAACCTAACTTCTGTTTAGAAAGCTAATAAAATCCACCAGCAATATTTTTTGTTTACAGTATGCATTTACTGCTTAGCAGTAGAGAGTCTACTCAGTAAATGGCGTCTGCTCTAGAAGTAGGTTCTGTGCACAATAGATCACAGAGTGAAGTGCGGGAATGCAGAGCTAATTTACAGTAGCTCTATGGCTTTGCATACACCTTCATGTCTGTATTTTCACAATTGTTTCTCACTGTGTTTATGGGGGACTTCTGACTTTAAATCACACTCAGTTATCTTCAGTGGTTTTTAGCAAAATATGCCTAGAAGTGCTGCATTTGCCACACATGTCCAAAAAAAAATGCCGTGAGAGAACACACAACACCACGTATAGTTGCATTTATATTCTATTCATTTTTAGCAATTGTACTTGCAGGAGGTGCTTTGAGAACACTACTTGACAAACACTTTAAAATAAGTACTCTTACTGGTTCACTATGCTTTAGGTGAACCAGTTTGGAATATACACATAAGGCCCTCCAAGCTTGTGCTCAACTTCTGTTGAGTATGAGAGGGTATCATGGCGTGATAAGGATAGAGGGAAGGAATGAGTGGGGAAAGCAGGATGAGAGAAGAAGGTTGTGAAGGAGAGCAGCAGAGGGTATATCAGGAATAATCAAGGAGGGAACTAGGGTGACTGAGCATCAGGAGGTGAGACATCCTATGTTGAAACAAAAAGTTGGAAAAAGAGTGGGACATAATCCTGTGAAATCGTTTGCTCATCATGGAGAAGTGTGGCTCAATGGTTAGAGCGGCAGACCCTGATGCAGAGGTCTAGCCCGGGACCAGGGTTCAATTCCCGCCTTGGCGGTTCTTGGGCTCAATTTCCTCGGACCTGATAATTCTCGCCTCGGTGACTACTCTAACCATGGGTCCCACTCTGCAACTCTGGGCAATAGCTTGCTTAATCTCCACAATGGCCCCAACAACGCTAGGATGCCTGGCTTCACCCTGGGGGTGCCCAGGAGTGGACACCTCACAGGGAAAGCCAGGAAGGGTTCCACAGCGGTATGTGTACAAGCGCCGAGAGACCCTTATGGGGTGATTCATGCGCTATACAAGTACCACTACATTTACATTTACATTTACATCATGAAGTTGAAACTGTCAAGACTCACTGAGCTGCAGCACCAAGACAGTTTCCTGTACAACACCAACACAGGAAAGATGTGTGGGAGTGGTTTATGCAAAGTGGAGATCCAAAAGTCACAGAGTGACCCCTCACAAAGAGTTTAGCAACCTTTCTGTCTGAAGCTCTATAGTTCTTGGCAGGACAATCCTGCACTCCTGTACTCTTCATTCAGATGGTCCTTAAGCTGATGGACAGGCAATTGAACTAATGCCTGAGAGACGTTTGTTCAAACAAGACATTAAGTGAAGAACGCTAACAAAAGCCCCTTTCTGCATATATATGTATGTGTATGCTGTGTTTGGAGCATTTGAATCAATCAACTGTGCAATATATATGTTAAAACACATTGTATCATTTTTTTCCACATCAAAACTCTTTAGTCATTATCATTTGTACAATTAAGGACCACGACTAACAACATAAATAACACTGGTATATTTTAAGGTGGAAGAGTGCCCATTTAATTGGTTCTGTGTAGATTTAGAACCTGGGTTGACAACATTGCCATCCTCATAGAAACATAACACTTTTTGTGGCCTTACCTCATTTTATCTGCAAAAGGTACTGCATCAAAGATCTCTTTGTACTCAGATCGCATTATTTCAACCCTTTCACTGCCATGTTCGTGTAAGAGAAAGTTGAAAGCCTACAAAGATACATGCGGTAGAGTGAATACATTGACCTGACCATTCTCCATGTGTAATACAATAAGTCTAGCGTACATATTGGATCTCAGTTACCAAAGCTTATTGAACCTAATCAACATTACATAATTACCAAGTCCCCCAGTGACAGCAACCCCATAAGACCACTGTGCCAATATTTCCCCAGTGCCCTCTGGTTGTATGAAAAAATATTGTGTAAATATAATAATACAGTAATATTGGATCAAGAAGGTCATCAACAAAAATACTGAGTTTACATACCATATTGAAACTAGGAAAATATCCCAAAAAGTATTGTGGACAAGAATATTGTCAAAAACACAATTAACATCGGAAGATTCATATGTAGCATCATATGTAATGCTTTTGAAATATTAGAGTATAAAATATTAATATAATTGGGAATAAATATAACATTTTTAATTAATGTACAATATAATTAATGTATATATATATATATATATATATATATATATATATATATATATTCACTGAAAAAACCATAGGTTTCAGGGACGTTATAGTTAGAAATTAGCATTTAAAAAACCATAGAAATTCACTGAAAAAAACATAGGTTTCAGGGACGTTATAGTCAGTTGGACATTTCACTCGTACAAAACCAGAGAAATTCGGCTGTTATAGTTTATTGAGCTAACTATAACCCGCGACCCCGCAATGCACTGCTGATGACGTCACATATTACATCATTCATGACATGGTCAGTGACATCCCTGATGACATCTCAAATGACATAACTGATGACATCATCCAGTGACTGTGTGTTTTTGTAAAGTTTAAATATGTTTTAAATATATATATGCCAAGCTGCATTGAAGTATGAGTGGGTGTATGAGTGTCTGAATAGATGATTTAGTAGGTGCGTGACTGACTGTATAAGTGAGTGATTAAACGTGTCTTACTGAATGCATGGGTTAGTGACCAAACTGTGTGAATGTCTGTATTAGTCTGTCAGTTGGTGTGTAAGCAGCTGCATGGGATGGAGGGTAGCTACATAAGTGTCTATATGGGTTATTGATTGATTGTCTGAGTATCTGTATGGGTGCCCGAGTGTCTGTGTGGGTGAGTGGGGGGTGTGTGACTCTGTGCATAGATGTGTGAGTGGGTAATTCACTGGGTGTATGGGATCAAAAGTGCATCTCTGAAGGGCTGTAGGGGTGGGTGAGTGTGTGTATGGGTATGTTGGTGAGTGAATGGTTGTCTCAGTAGTACATGTGTGAATAACTATATATGTGAAAGGCAGTATATGTGAGTGTTGGGGTATATAAATCACTATATGTGAGAGTGGGTGATTGTGAGAGTGGCTGTATGGATGAGTGTGTGCTTGTATCAGTGATTGTATAAGAGAGTAAGTATGTGTTAGTATCTGTATGAATAAGTGAGGTGGTGTGTGTATAACTGTATAGGTGAGTAAATAGGAGTATGAATGATCCTTTGCATGATTGACTAGGTGTGTGAGTAACTCTATGGATGAGTGGCGATGTGTGAGTGTCTGTATAGGTGTATGAGTGCAAATGATAGTGCTGTATTGATAAGTGACTGCATATATGAGTGACTGTATGAGTGAAGGAGTAGACGTGTGTGTAGACCTAGGAATCAGTGAGTGGGTATGTTGTAACTGGTATTGGTGTATCTATGGTTTCGCAAATGGTAGTCTGTATTTTAGAGTGGGTGTATCAAAGGTTATATCATCACTGATGTCATTTGAGATGTCATCAGTGATGTCACTGACCATGTCATGAATGATGTAATATGTGATGTCATCAGCAGTGCATTGTGGGGGCGTGAGTTACAGTTAGCTCAACTAACTATAACGGCCAAATTTCTCTGGTTTTGTACGAGTGAAATGTCCAGCTGACTATAACGTCCCTGAAACCTATGTTTTTTTCAGTGAATTTCTATGGTTTTTTAAATGCTAATTTCTAACTATAACGTCCCTGAAACCTATGGTTTTTTCAGTGAATTTCAAAGGTTTTTAAATGCTAATTTCTAACTATTCCTACAGAGGTAGGACATGTGCAGAAAGAGGAAGAAACGCGCAGAAAGAAGCAAAAGAAATGCAGAAAGACGCAACAGAAGTCCAGAAAGACGAAGAAATGTGCAGAAAGAAGCAAGAGATATGCACAAAGAACCAACAGAGGTGCAGAAAGAGGCCTTGTTGCAAAGTCATCCTGTGCCCACAATGTTTTGCTGACTAGTACTGGTAGTAACTGACTCTGACTAACCAGGCCCGGAGCCAGTGCTATCCAGAAAGACACTTAGAATACAGTAAAAACACCTACATACACTAGGGTACACTATGGGTTGGGGTACCCCTGTGATTGGCATGACCTCCCCTGTAAGGCCCTAGTACATAATAGTGCAGGGGGGTTAAAACTACCTCTAAGTCAGAGGTGCAGAAAGAGGCAAGAGAAGTGCAGAAAGAAGCAACAGAGGTGCTGAAAGAGGCAAGAGAGGTACAGAAACAGGCAAGAAAAGTACAGAAAGAGGGTACAGTGGTGCATAAAGAGGCAGGAGGGATACAGAATTTTGCAACAGAGGTACAGAAAGAAGCAAGAGACGTGCAGACAGAAGCAAGAGACGTGCAGAAAGAAGCAAAAGAGGTGGAGAAATAGGGAAGAGGGTTCAGAAAGAGGCAAGAGGGATACAGAAATTTGCAAAAGAGGTGCAGAAACAAGCAAGAGAAGTGCAGAAAGAGGCAAGAGAATTGCTGAAAGAAGCAACAGAGGGGTAGAAAAAAGCAAGAGAAGTGCAGAAAGAGGCAAGTGAGGTGCAGAAAGAAGCAAGAGCAGTGCAGAATGAACCAACAGAGGTTCAAAAAGAGGCAAGAGGGGTGCAAAAAGAAGGAAGAGAAGTGCAGAAAGAGGCAAGAGAATTGCTGAAAAAAGCAACAGAGGTGTAGAAAGAAGCAATAGAAGTGCAGAAAGAGGCAAGAGAAGTGCAGAAAGAAGCAAAAGAGGTGGAGAAATAGGGAAGAAGGTGCAGAAAGAGGCAAGAGGGATACAGACATTTGCAAAAGAGGTACAGAAACAAGCAAGAGAGGTGCAGAAAGAGGCAAGAGAATTGCTGAAAGAAGCAACAGAGGTGTAGAAAGAAGCAAGAGAAGTACAGAAAGAGGCAAGTAAGGTGCAGAAAGATGCAACAGAAGTCCAGAAAGACGAAGAAAGGTGCAGAGAGAAGCAAGAGATATGCACAAAGAACCAAAAGAGGTGCATAAAGAGGCCTTGTTGCAAAGTTATCCTGTGCCCACAACGTTTTGCTGACTGGTACTGGTGGTAACTGACTCTGACTAACCAGGCCCGGAGCCAGTGCTATCCTGAAAGGCACTTAGAATACAGTGAAAACACCTACATACACTAGGGTACACTGTGGGTTGGGGTACCCCTGTGATTGGCATGACATCCCCTGTAAGGCCCTGGTACATAATAGGGCAGGGGGATTAAAACTACCTCTAAGTCAGAGGTGCAGAAAGAGGCAAGAGAAGTGCAGAAAGAAGCAACAGAAAGTGCCGAAAGAGGCAAGAGTGGTACAGAAACAGGCAAGAAAGGTACAACAAGAGGGTACAGGGGTGCAGAAAGAGGCAAGAGGGATACAGAAATTTGCAACAGAGGTACAGAAAGAAGCAAGAGCAGTGCAGAGAGAAGCAAGAGAAGTCCAGAAAGAAGCAAAAGAGGTGGAGAAATAGGGAAGAGGGTGCAGAAAGAGGCAAGAGGGATACAGACATTTGCAAAAGAGGTGCAGAAACAAGCAAGAGAATTGCAGAAAGAGGCAAGAGAATTGCTGAAAGAAGCAACAGAGGTGTAGAAAGAAGCAAGAGAAGTACAGAAAGAGGCAAGTGAGGTGCAGAAAGAAGCAAGAGCAGTGCAGAATGAACCAGCAGAGGTTCAAAAAGAGGCAAGAGGGGTGCAAAAAGAAGGAAGAGAAGTGCAGAAAGAAGCAAGAGAATTGCTGAAAGAAGCAAAAGAGGTGGAGAAATAGGGAAGAGGGTGCAGAAAGAGGCAAGAGGGATACAGACATTTGCAAAAGAGGTGCAGAAACAAGCAAGAGAAGTGCGGAAAGAGGCAAGAGAATTGCTGAAAGAAGCAACAGAGGTGTAGAAAGAAGCAAGAGAAGTGCAGAAAGAGGCAAGTGAGGGGCAGAAAGACGCAACAGTAGTCCAGAAAGACAAAGAAAGGTGCAGAGAGAAGCAAGAGATATGCACAAAGAACCAACAGAGGTGCAGAAAGAGGCCTTGTTGCAAAGTCATCCTGTGCCCACAACGTTTTGCTGACTAGTACTGGTAGTAACTGACTCTGACTAACCAGGCCCGGAGCCAGTGCTATCCAGAAAGACACTTAGAATACAGTAAAAACACCTACATACAATAGGGTACACTATGGGTTGATGTACCCCTGTGATTGGCATGATCTCCCCTGTAAGGCCCTAGTACATAATAGTGCAGGGGGGTTAAAACTACCTCTAAGTCAGAGGTGCAGAAAGAGGCAAGAGAAGTGCAGAAAGAAGCAACAGAGGTGCCGAAAGAGGCAAGAGAGGTACAGAAACAGGCAAGAAAAGTACAGAAAGAGGGTACAGTGGTGCATAAAGAGGCAGGAGGGATACAGAATTTTGCAACAGAGGTACAGAAAGAAGCAAGAGCAGTGCAGACAGAAGCAAGAGATGTGCAGAAAGAAGCAAAAGAGGTGGAGAAATAGGGAAGAGGGTTCAGAAAGAGGCAAGAGAGATACAGAAATTTGCAAAAGAGGTGCAGAAACAAGCAAGAGAAGTGCAGAAAGAGGCAAGAGAATTGCTGAAAGAAGCAACAGAGGGGTAGAAAAAAGCAAGAGAAGTGCAGAAAGAGGCAAGTGAGGTGCAGAAAGAAGCAAGAGCAGTGCAGAATGAACCAACAGAGGTTCAAAAAGAGGCAAGAGGGGTGCAAAAAGAAGGAAGAGAAGTGCAGAAAGAGGCAAGAGAATTGCTGAAAAAAGCAACAGAGGTGTAGAAAGAAGCAATAGAAGTGCAGAAAGAGACAAGAGAAGTGCAGAAAGAAGCAAAAGAGGTGGAGAAATAGGGAAGAAGGTGCAGAAAGAGGCAAGAGGGATACAGACATTTGCAAAAGAGGTACAGAAACAAGCAAGAGAAGTGCAGAAAGAGGCAAGAGAATTGCTGAAAGAAGCAACAGAGGTGTAGAAAGAAGCAAGAGAAGTGCAGAAAGAGGCAGGTGAGGTGCAGAAAGACGCAACAGAAGTCCAGAAAGACGAAGAAAGGTGCAGAGAGAAGCAAGAGATATGCACAAAGAACCAAAAGAGGTGCAGAAAGAGGCCTTGTTGCAAAGTTATCCTGTGCCCACAACGTTTTGCTGAATGGTACTGGTGGTAACTGACTCTGACTAACCAGGCCCGGAGCCAGTGCTATCCTGAAAGGCACTTAGAATACAGTGAAAACACCTACATACACTAGGGTACACTGTGGGTTGGGATACCCTGTGATTGGCATGACATCCCCTGTAAGGCCCTGATACATAATAGGGCAGGGGGATTAAAACTACCTCTAAGTCAGAGGTGCAGAAAGAGGCAAGAGAAGTGCAGAAAGAAGCAACAGAAAGTGCCGAAAGAGGCAAGAGTGGTACAGAAACAGGCAAGAAAGGTACAAAAAGAGGGTACAGGGGTGCAGCAAGAGGCAAGAGGGATACAGAAATTTGCAACAGAGGTACAGAAAGAAGCAAGAGCAGTGCAGACAGAAGCAAGAGAAGTCCAGAAAGAAGCAAAAGAGGTGGAGAAATAGGGAAGAGGGTGCAGAAAGAGGCAAGAGGGATACAGACATTTGCAAAAGAGGTGCAGAAACAAGCAAGAGAATTGCAGAAAGAGGCAAGAGAATTGCTGAAAGAAGCAACAGAGGTGTAGAAAGAAGCAAGAGAAGTGCAGAAAGAGGCAAGTGAGGTGCAGAAAGAAGCAAGAGCAGTGCAGAATGAACCAGCAGAGGTTCAAAAAGAGGCAAGAGGGGTGCAAAAAGAAGGAAGAGAAGTGCAGAAAGAAGCAAGAGAATTGCTGAAAGAAGCAAAAGAGGTGGAGAAATAGGGAAGAGGGTGCAGAAAGAGGCAAGAGGGATACAGACATTTGCAAAAGAGGTGCAGAAACAAGCAAGAGAAGTGCGGAAAGAGGCAAGAGAATTGCTGAAAGAAGCAACAGAGGTGTAGAAAGAAGCAAGAGAAGTGCAGAAAGAGGCAAGTGAGGGGCAGAAAGACGCAACAGAAGTCCAGAAAGACGAAGAAAGGTACAGAGAGAAGCAAGAGATATGCACAAAGAACCAACAGAGGTGCAGAAAGAGGCCTTGTTGCAAAGTTATCCTGTGCCCACAACGTTTTGCTGACTGGTACTGGTGGTAACTGACTCTGACTAACCAGGCCCGGAGCCAGTGCTATCCTGAAAGACACTTAGAATACAGTTAAAACACCTACATACACTAGGGTACACTATGGGTAGGGGTATACCTGTGATTGGCATGACCTCCCCTGTAAGGCCCTAGTACATAATAGGGCAGGGGGATTAAAACTACCTCTAAGTCAGAGGTGCAGAAAGAGGCAAGAGAATTGCAGAAACAGGCAAGAAAGGTGCAGAAAGAGGGTACAGGGGTGCAGAAAGAGGCAAGAGGGATACAGAAATTTGCAACAGAGGTACAGAAAGAAGCAAGAGCAGTGCAGAAAGAAGCAAGAGAAGTGCAGAAAGAAGCAAAAGAGGTGGAAAAATAGGGAAGAGGGTGCAGAACGAGGCAAGAGGGATACAGAAATTTGCAAAAGAGGTGCAGAAACAAGCAAGAGAAGTGCAGAAAGAGGCAAGAGAATTGCTGAAAGAAGCAACAGAGGTGTAGAAAGAAGCAAGAGAAGTGCAGAAAGAGGCAGGTGAGGTGCAGAAAGAAGCAAGAGCAGTACAGAATGAACCAACAGAAGTGCAAAAAGAGGCAAGAGAGTTGCAAAAAGAAGGAAGAGAAGTGCAGAAAGAGTCAAGAGAATTGCTGAAAGAAGCAACAGAGGTGTAGAAAGAAGCAAGAGAAGTGTAGAAAGAGGCAAGAGAATTGCTGAAAGAAGCAACAGAGGTGTAGAAAGAAGCAAGAGCAGTGCAGAAAGAAGCAAGAGAAGTGCAGAAAGAAGCAAAAGAGGTGGAGAAATAGGGAAGAGGGTGCAGGAAAGAGGCAAGAGGGATACAGAAATTTGCAAAAGAGGTGCAGAAACAAGCAAGAGAAGTGCAGAAAGAGGCAAGAGAATTGCTGAAAGAAGCAACAGAGGTGTAGAAAGAAGCAAGAGAAGTGCAGAAAGAGGCAAGTGAGGTGCAGAAAGAAGCAAGAGCAGTGCAGAATGAACCAGCAGAGGTTCAAAAAGAGGCAAGAGGGGTGCAAAAAGAAGGAAGAGAAGTGCAGAAAGAAGCAAGAGAATTGCTGAAAGAAGCAAAAGAGGTGGAGAAATAGGGAAGAGGGTGCAGAAAGAGGCAAGAGGGATACAGACATTTGCAAAAGAGGTGCAGAAACAAGCAAGAGAAGTGCGGAAAGAGGCAAGAGAATTGCTGAAAGAAGCAACAGAGGTGTAGAAAGAAGCAAGAGAAGTGCAGAAAGAGGCAAGTGAGGGGCAGAAAGACGCAACAGTAGTCCAGAAAGACAAAGAAAGGTGCAGAGAGAAGCAAGAGATATGCACAAAGAAACTACAGAGGTGCAGAAAGAGGCCTTGTTGCAAAGTCATCCTGTGCCCACAACGTTTTGCTGACTAGTACTGGTAGTAACTGACTCTGACTAACCAGGCCCGGAGCCAGTGCTATCCAGAAAGACACTTAGAATACAGTAAAAACACCTACATACAATAGGGTACACTATGGGTTGATGTACCCCTGTGATTGGCATGATCTCCCCTGTAAGGCCCTAGTACATAATAGTGCAGGGGGTTAAAACTACCTCTAAGTCAGAGGTGCAGAAAGAGGCAAGAGAAGTGCAGAAAGAAGCAACAGAGGTGCCGAAAGAGGCAAGAGAGGTACAGAAACAGGCAAGAAAAGTACAGAAAGAGGGTACAGTGGTGCATAAAGAGGCAGGAGGGATACAGAATTTTGCAACAGTGGTACAGAAAGAAGCAAGAGCAGTGCAGACAGAAGCAAGAGATGTGCAGAAAGAAGCAAAAGAGGTGGAGAAATAGGGAAGAGGGTTCAGAAAGAGGCAAGAGAGATACAGAAATTTGCAAAAGAGGTGCAGAAACAAGCAAGAGAAGTGCAGAAAGAGGCAAGAGAATTGCTGAAAGAAGCAACAGAGGGGTAGAAAAAAGCAAGAGAAGTGCAGAAAGAGGCAAGTGAGGTGCAGAAAGAAGCAAGAGCAGTGCAGAATGAACCAACAGAGGTTCAAAAAGAGGCAAGAGGGGTGCAAAAAGAAGGAAGAGAAGTGCAGAAAGAGGCAAGAGAATTGCTGAAAAAAGCAACAGAGGTGTAGAAAGAAGCAATAGAAGTGCAGAAAGAGACAAGAGAAGTGCAGAAAGAAGCAAAAGAGGTAGAGAAATAGGGAAGAAGGTGCAGAAAGAGGCAAGAGGGATACAAACATTTGCAAAAGAGGTACAGAAACAAGCAAGAGAAGTGCAGAAAGAGGCAAGAGAATTGCTGAAAGAAGCAACAGAGGTGTAGAAAGAAGCAAGAGAAGTGCAGAAAGAGGCAGGTGAGGTGCAGAAAGACGCAACAGAAGTCCAGAAAGACGAAGAAAGGTGCAGAGAGAAGCAAGAGATATGCACAAAGAACCAAAAGAGGTGCAGAAAGAGGCCTTGTTGCAAAGTTATCCTGTGCCCACAACGTTTTGCTGAATGGTACTGGTGGTAACTGACTCTGACTAACCAGGCCCGGAGCCAGTGCTATCCTGAAAGGCACTTAGAATACAGTGAAAACACCTACATACACTAGGGTACACTGTGGGTTGGGATACCCCTGTGATTGGCATGACATCCCCTGTAAGGCCCTGATACATAATAGGGCAGGGGGATTAAAACTACCTCTAAGTCAGAGGTGCAGAAAGAGGCAAGAGAAGTGCAGAAAGAAGCAACAGAAAGTGCCGAAAGAGGCAAGAGTGGTACAGAAACAGGCAAGAAAGGTACAAAAGAGGGTACAGGGGTGCAGCAAGAGGCAAGAGGGATACAGAAATTTGCAACAGAGGTACAGAAAGAAGCAAGAGCAGTGCAGACAGAAGCAAGAGAAGTCCAGAAAGAAGCAAAAGAGGTGGAGAAATAGGGAAGAGGGTGCAGAAAGAGGCAAGAGGGATACAGACATTTGCAAAAGAGGTGCAGAAACAAGCAAGAGAATTGCAGAAAGAGGCAAGATAATTGCTGAAAGAAGCAACAGAGGTGTAGAAAGAAGCAAGAGAAGTGCAGAAAGAGGCAAGTGAGGTGCAGAAAGAAGCAAGAGCAGTGCAGAATGAACCAGCAGAGGTTCAAAAAGAGGCAAGAGGGGTGCAAAAAGAAGGAAGAGAAGTGCAGAAAGAAGCAAGAGAATTGCTGAAAGAAGCAAAAGAGGTGGAGAAATAGGGAAGAGGGTGCAGAAAGAGGCAAGAGGGATACAGACATTTGCAAAAGAGGTGCAGAAACAAGCAAGAGAAGTGCGGAAAGAGGCAAGAGAATTGCTGAAAGAAGCAACAGAGGTGTAGAAAGAAGCAAGAGAAGTGCAGAAAGAGGCAAGTGAGGGGCAGAAAGACGCATCAGAAGTCCAGAAAGACGAAGAAAGGTACAGAGAGAAGCAAGAGATATGCACAAAGAACCAACAGTGGTGCAGAAAGAGGCCTTGTTGCAAAGTTATCCTGTGCCCACAACATTTTGCTGACTGGTACTGGTGGTAACTGACTCTGACTAACCAGGCCCAGAGCGAGTGCTATCCTGAAAGACACTTAGAATACAGTTAAAACACCTACATACACTAGGGTACACTATGGGTAGGGGTATACCTGTGATTGGCATGACCTCCCCTGTAAGGCCCTAGTACATAATAGGGCAGGGAGATTAAAACTACCTCTAAGTCAGAGGTGCAGAAAGAGGCAAGAGAATTGCAGAAACAGGCAAGAAAGGTGCAGAAAGAGGGTACAGGGGTGCAGAAAGAGGCAAGAGGGATACAGAAATTTGCAACAGAGGTACAGAAAGAAGCAAGAGCAGTGCAGAAAGAAGCAAGAGAAGTGCAGAAAGAAGCAAAAGAGGTGGAAAAATAGGGAAGAGGGTGCAGAACGAGGCAAGAGGGATACAGAAATTTGCAAAAGAGGTGCAGAAACAAGCAAGAGAAGTGCAGAAAGAGGCAAGAGAATTGCTGAAAGAAGCAACAGAGGTGTAGAAAGAAGCAAGAGAAGTGCAGAAAGAGGCAGGTGAGGTGCAGAAAGAAGCAAGAGCAGTACAGAATGAACCAACAGAAGTGCAAAAAGAGGCAAGAGAGTTGCAAAAAGAAGGAAGAGAAGTGCAGAAAGAGTCAAGAGAATTGCTGAAAGAAGCAACAGAGGTGTAGAAAGAAGCAAGAGAAGTGTAGAAAGAGGCAAGAGAATTGCTGAAAGAAGCAACAGAGGTGTAGAAAGAAGCAAGAGCAGTGCAGAAAGAAGCAAGAGAAGTGCAGAAAGAAGCAAAAGAGGTGGAGAAATAGGGAAGAGGGTGCAGGAAAGAGGCAAGAGGGATACAGAAATTTGCAAAAGAGGTGCAGAAACAAGCAAGAGAAGTGCAGAAAGAGGCAAGAGAATTGCTGAAAGAAGCAACAGAGGTGTAGAAAGAAGCAAGAGAAGTGCAGAAAGAGGCCAGTGAGGTGCAGAAAGAAGCAAGAGCAGTACAGAATGAACCAACAGAGGTGCAAAAAGAGGCAAGAGGGGTGCAAAAAGAAGGAAGAGAAGTACAGAAAGAGGCAAGAGAATTGCTGAAAGAAGCAACAGAGGAGTAGAAAGAAGCAAGAGAAGTGCAGAAAGAGACAAGTGAGGTGCAGAAAGAAGCAAGAGCAGTGCAGAAAGAACCAACAGAGGTGCAAAAAGAGGCAAGAGAGGTGCAGAAGCAGGCAAGAAAGGTGCAGAAAAAGGCTACAGGGATGAAGAAAGAGGCAAGAGGGATACAGAAATTTGCAACAGAGGTACAGAAAGAAGCAAGAGCAGTGCAGAAAGAAGCAAGAGAAGTGCAGAAAGAAGCAAAAGAGGTGGAGAAATAGGGAAGAGGATACAGAAAGAGGCAAGAGGGATACCGAAATTTGCAAAAGAGGTGCAGAAACAATCAAGAGAAGTGCAGAAAGAGGCAAGAGAGTTGCTGAAAAAAGCAACAGAGGTGTAGAAAGAAGCAAGAGGAGTGCAGAAAGAGGCAAGTGAGGTGCAGAAAGAAGCAAGAACAGAGCAGAATAAACCAACAGAGGTGCAAAAAGAGGCAAGAAGGGTACAAAAAGAAGGAAAAAAAGTGCCAAAAGAGGCAAGAGAATTGCTGAAAGAAGCAACAGAGGTGTAGAAAAAAGCAAGAGAAGTGCAGAGAGAGACAAGTGAGGAGCAGAAAAAAGCAAGAGCAGTGCAGAAATAACCAACAGAGGTGCAAAAAGAGGCAAGAGAGGTGCAGAAATTTGAAACCGAGGAACAGAAAGAAGCAAGAGCAGTGCAGAAAGAAGCAAGAGAAGTGCAGAAAGAAGCAAAAGAGGTAGAGAAATAGGGAAGAGGGTGCAGAAAGAGGCAAGAGGGATACAAAAATTTGAAAAAGAGGTGCAGAAACAAGCAATAGAAGTGCAGAAAGAGGCAAGAGAATTGCTGAAAGAAGCAACAGAGGTGTAGAAAGAAGCAAGAGAAGTGCAGAAAGAGGCAAGTGAGGTGCAGAAAGAAGCAAGAGCAGTGCTGACTGAACCAACAGGGGTGCAAAAAGAGGCAAGAAGGGTGCAAAAAGAAGGAAGAGAAGTGCAGAAAGAGGCAAGAGAATTGCTGAAAGAAGCAACAGAGGAGTAGAAAGAAGCAAGATAAGTGCAGAAAGAACCAACAGAGGTGCAAAAAAGAGGCAAGAGGGGTACAGAAACAGGCAAGAAAGGTGCAGAAAAAGGGTACAGGGGTGCAGAAAGAGGCAAGAGGGATACGGAAATTTGCAACAGAGTTACAGAAAGAAGCAAGAGCAGTGCATAAAGAAGCAAGAGACGTGCAGAAAGAAGCAACAGAGGTGCAAAAAGAGGTAAGTGAGGTGCAGAAGGAGGCAAGAGAACTGCAGAAAGATGCAAGAGAGTTGCTGAAACAGGCAAAAGGGGTGCAGAAAGAGGAAACAGGAGGGCAGACTGAGGCAAGAGAGGTGTAGAAAGAAGCAATAGGGGTGCAGAAAGAGGCAAGTGAGGTGCAGAAAGAAGCAAGATAAGTGCAGAAAGAAGCAACAGAAGTGCAGAAAGAGGGAAGAGGGGTGGGGAGAGAGGCATGAGGAGTATAGAAAGAAGCAAGTCAGGTGCAGAAAGAAACAAAAGAAGTGCAAAAAGAAGGAACAGAGGTGCAGAAAGAGGCAAAAAAGGTGCAGAAAGACATAACTGGGGTACAGAAAAAGGCAAGAGAGGTGCGGAAAGAGGGAAGAAGGGTGCAGAAAGAGGCAAGAGGGTACAGAAAGAAGCAAATGAGGTGCAGAAAGAGGCAACAGACATGCAGAAAAAGGCAAGAGAGATGCTGAACGTAGAAGAGATTTGCAGAAAGAGGCAAGAGAAGTACAGAAAAAGAAAGAAATATGCAGAAAGAAGCAACATAAATGCAGAAAGAGGCAAGAGAGGCGCAGAGAGAGGCGCAGAAGGAAGCAAGAGTGGCTTGCACACCATTAGTACCAATTTAACACCCACATTTAGCAATAAGTAACAGGTGTCCATTCTAGGTTTGCAAAGGGCCTTCCAACACGCTGTAACCCTTGTCGCTGCATTTTTGGTAACGTTTGAGCCGTTGTAGCTAGAAACAAGGTTTTTTTTGTTAAAATCTACAGATTAGGGAGCAGATGATGAATTATGTGGCTAATGCGGAAAATGAATATTTGTGCGAAAGTCGGTGCAGCCAAACAGTTGCATAATTCCAGTGGCCCTGCTCATACCTCTGACTAGGTCCAGAAGTGCTCCTCAGTGATTCCTTCTTTTTTTTGTCTCATTGAGTTCATAGTTGAGCTTCTATGGAAACGAGGAAGACTAAACCTGACATTACCACTCCACAACACAGACTACCATAGCACATAATTACTCTCCATAACACATAATCCCACTCTACATAATTCCTATAAAATAAATACCACATACTTTCTATCCACATAATTTCACTGCACAATTTACCACATAATTCCACTACACACAACATACATCCACTCCACTCCGAAAAACATTTAAAAACTTTTACATTTACATTGCCAATAGCTCTAACTCTCGCAAATGTGAAACCTATAACATTGCAAACACTTCTTTAACTAGTAGTCGTGTTTGCAGAGTGGTGGAGAAAGGGTGCTGGACCTCCGACCAGCGCTCAGGAATTCAGCTGCGTAGGACTTACAGGAGGTTCCAGGAGGGCTTCTTGGCCCCCAAAGTCCCTCAGGAGTAAATTGGACTTCTTCCCCCATCCCGTAGTCTGCCAGGAGGCGCATTTGCAAAGTGGTGGAGAAAGGACGGCATGGCCTCGGAAGAAGTCTTAGCAATCCCACTCTGCAGGAAATACTGGAGGTAACAAGAGGGGTAGTTGGCCCCCAAGGACATCCTTGGGGGCCAACTACCCCTCCTATTACCTCCAGTAAGTCCCACACAGCAGGATTGGTAAATTCTCAGAGCAGGCCACGCCCCCTTTGCCCACCACTCTACAAATGCGCTCCCTGGCACGCTCTTGGATGGGAATTGAAGTCCCCTTCGCTTCTAGGGGTCCTTTAGGTGCCAACTAGCCTACCTCTTACCTCCAGTAAGCCCCACACAGTGGGATTGCTGAGAGGTGGACAAAGGCCACGCCCCCTTTCTCCACCACTCTACAAACGCGCCCCCTAGCACGTTCTAAGTTGGGGGATTAAGTCCCCTTGAATACTGAGGGTCCCTTGGGGCCAATTAGCCCACCAGGTACCTCCAGTAAGCGCCACACAGCTGGATTGCAGAGAGGTGGGCCGAAGCCACGCCCCCTTTTTACACCACTCTGCAAATGCGCCTCTTGGCACACTGCTGCTCAGGGATGAAGTCCACTTGTGTCCTGAGGTCCTCAGGACACAAGAGGACCTCATTGCCCTACCACCAGTGCACCTAGAGGCGCGTTTGCAGAGTGGTGTAAAAAGGGGCGTGGCCTCGGACCACCTCTCTGCAACGCAGCTCTGTGGCGCATACTGGAGGTACCTGGTGGGCTAGTTGGCCCCAGGGATCCCCAGTATTGGAGGGGAAGTAATTCCCCAACTTACAACGCGCCACGGGGCGCGTTTGCAGAGTGGTGCAGGGAGGGGGCGGGGCCTCCGGCGAGATGCCGGCTTATTTTTTTTTTTTTTTTTTTTTTAGAAAGGAGGCTGTGTGGCCCCCCTTCTTTTACTATTTTTTGGGCCCCGGGGACCCCATCTCCCAGGGCATGGCCAGACTTTTGTTTTTTCTAATTTTTATTTGGAGGGGGCCGGCATGGCCCCCCACCCAGGCCACTTCTGGCCCCGGGGACACCATCCCCCGGGGCCTGGCCTCTCCGTTGGGGACCGTGGGGGGAGCCCCAATGCCCCCACGGTCCCGCCGGCTTCCCGCCTCCTGCGGGAGCCGGCATTGCTTTTGCACAATGGGAGCTGCTGACATGCAGCTCCCCTTGTGCAAAAGCAATCCTGCTTTGCTTCATTGAAGCAAGAGCAGGTTTTCCTGCTCTCGCTTCAATGAATCAAAGCAGAGTTTGCTATGGCAGGACGGGAGCCGTGCTCCCGCCCTGCCATAGCAAACGTCAATGTCCCGGGGGTGGGAACCCCGGGACATTGCAGAAGCCGGCTTTGGGGGGATGGCGGTCTCCAGGGCCATCAAGGGCTGCAGGAGGGGGGCCGCACGGCCCCCCTCCCTTCATTTCTAAAGCCCCAGGGAGGTGATGGTCCCCGGGGCCTAGGGGGCCATAACGGACCCCCGAATTTAAATATAGAGTGCCCCAGGGAGGTGGTGGTCCCTGGGGCATATGGGGGACTCGAGCCCCCCACACACATCTTTTTATTAAAAAAACAGAGCCCCGGAGAGGTGGCAGTCCACGGGGCTGCGGGGGCTACGTGCCCCCCACATTTAATTTGCAAAGCCCCGGGGAGGTGGTGGTCCCCGGGGCATGTGGGGGGGCTCAAGCCCCCCACACACATTTTATTATTAAAAAATATGAGAGCCCCAGGGAGGTGGTGGTCCCCGGAGCTGCGGGGGGGGCTGCGTGCCCCCCTGCAAATCATCAATCAACAAGCCCCGGGGAGGTGGCAGTCCCCGGGGCTGCAGGGGCCCCCGCGGGCCCCCTCTATATAATTTGGGATTGCCCCCGGGACCTGGCCCTCCCGAAAGCTTAACAATAACGGAGCGCGGGAGCCCGAGCTTTGTTTTTTTAAAAGTTTCTCGGCAGGATTCGTGCACCCAATTTTGGCCCCCCCTCAGCAGGCCTAGGGGGTCAGGGTGTTTCTACCCTGCCCCCTTTTCTGTTTTTTTCACTGTTTTCTTGTGACTCGGTTACCGAGTCACAAGATGGCTGCCAACTCTTACTGGTTTGGAGTGTTGGCAGCCAATCAGAAGTCAGCTCGTGCTCGGGAGGAGTCGCGACTCCTCCTCGGTGCTCAGGTATCAATATTTTTATTTTTTAAATTTCACAGGAACTACTGAATGGATTTACACCATTTAAAAAAAAGGTCGCTTTCTGAACCAAGACCTACCTTTTTGCCAAATGTGGTGTAATTCCGTTCAGCAGTTCGGGCTGTAGCCGTGTTTAAAATTTCCTATGGAAATTAACATGGGGAAAATGCGTTTTGGGACCCCCCTTTTTTCTCGGCCCCTGCTTGACGAATCACCCTGAAACTTTCAAGACAGGAGCTGACCGGAGCGCCCCATTAGTTTCGCGAAGTTTCGTCAACTGGCGCCAAAGATATTGGCAAAACAAGAAACGCTCTTTAAATAGAAACGAGTTCCTAACTATGAATATATATATATATATATATATATTACATTGGGCATACAATTCCCAGAATTCCTCAAATGACTAGCGGTGATGCCGGCCCGTCATCCCTATACCTGCTCAATGACTGCCTCCTGATTGGATCGAGATCAGCCAATTGTGACACCTGCTATTTAAAGTATGATGGCTGCGCATGTCTTACCGCACTGATGAAGGCGCATTGCTGAAACGCGTATGTGGTTATTAAAGATGTATTGAATGCCCCGCGAATGTCCCTGGTGTACTTTGTGCATTGTGGAAACAGAGCAGGTCTCACCCATGCAATTGGTGGCACCCGTCGTGAGTTCAGCGGGATTGGTGGGAAACGTGTAGGGATATATATATATATAT
This sequence comes from Calotriton arnoldi, assembly GCA_963921515.1. Classification (NCBI taxonomy): domain Eukaryota; kingdom Metazoa; phylum Chordata; class Amphibia; order Caudata; family Salamandridae; genus Calotriton; species Calotriton arnoldi. The sequence continues at coordinate 179,769 of CAWUFW010012511.1, read as the reverse complement.
GTATGTATATTATCTACTGGCGGTCGCCAGTAGATAGTTATAGTTAGGACCTATTTTCCATAGGAAATCAGCAACATTCTATTCCCAATAACTTTGGAGCCGGTTGACAAATGTTCGCGAAATTTTCAAAACTTATGGCCCGCTCCGGTCTGCTCCTATCTTGAAAGTTTCAGGGTGATTTGTCAAGTGGGGGCCGAGAAAAAAGGGGGGTCCCAAAACATGTTTTCCCCATGCAATTTTCCGTAGGAACATTTAGTCGCAGCTACAGCCCGAACTGCTGAACGGAATTACACCAAATTTGGCACAAAGGTAGCCCTTGGTTCAGAGTCGTGCCTTTTGGTTAAATGGTGTAAATCCGTTCAGTAGTTCCTGAGAAATTTGAAAAAGAAAACACATATATATCTGGGCGGAGCCTAACCACACATGTCATCGTGAGATCTGATTGGCTGTCAGCACTTCATCCTGGAATTGCTGGCAGCCATCTTGGGACCAATATAAATGATAGTACCCCATTGAAATGCATTGTAGTGAATCGAAGATTTTGAGGGTTACCAAAAGGAGAACTATAAAGGGTGATAACAGACTTTAGTTACATTAGAATTCATTTGTTGATGGTACCATACTAATTTCAGGAATTGTGGTGTGTTCTAAGGTGATTTTACCCTGTGAAAGACCTTCTGCTGGGATATCATGAATCATGTTTGAGAGAAAACTATTTTCACATGCTTGTCCCATACAGTTTTGGATGGTGCTCCAGAAGCTAAAATGAGAGCATATTTTCTCTAAATTCACATTATCTTTCTCAGTCATGTGAGAATGAAGTCTGACATTCTCAGTAAAACATGTACATCCAACAAGCGCAGAAACTGTCAGTTGATTCCTTTGTGTTCTACTGCAGCTTCCCAGAGTGTTCTAAAGAACAACTAGAGTGCTAACAGCCTTACTTATGACAAAAGTATGGCACACCTGAAGCCATCTTGATTGGAATAAACTGGTAACTCTTAAAACATTTAATTTAAAAAGGAACAAATTGAGGGGGTTCATTTTGTCATAGAAATTATGGTTAGTGCTGTAGAAAGAAAAATTAGGACATGTTTTAAGTGAGATCTCAAATATATTCCTGTTATATTTCAACAGGAGCAGCCTGTCAGTTGATGCCTTTGTGTTCAACTGCAGCTTCCCAGAGTGTTCTAAAGAACAACTAGAGAGCTAACAGTATTACTTATGACAAAAGTATGGCACACCTGAAGCCATCTTGATTGGAATAAACTGGTAACACTTAAAACATTTAATTTAAAAAGGAACAAAATGAGGGGGTTCATTTTGCCATAGAAATTATGGTTAGTGCTGCAGAAAGAAAATTTAGGGCATGTTTTAAGTGAGATCTCAAATCCTCTTCTATTTCATTAGAAAATTCTGACATGCAGACTGAAACAATCACTTTCAATACCAGCAGTAGACTTCCAGTTAACTCCCTGGTGAGCAGTAGCTTTACTACAGTGATCTAATGAACAACTAGAGTGCTAACATTCTGAATTTATGGCAAATGTGTGACACATCTGAATGCCTTCTTGATGGAATCAAAGTAAAAAACTGAAAGCATTTCCTACTGAGGAGACTGCAGTAAATGACGAAATTAGGAAACTTCATAACAAATAAGTCTCCCAAGATGGCCACCAGAGAAAAAAGAGCCCAAATGTAGCACAAATATCACCCAGATGTAGCCCACATATAGCCCAATGACAGAAGTGTGCAAAACACTTTTTATTTTTAGTTTTTCTGCAGTTTTATATAGTGCAAACTGGTCAGGTATTGGAGCGTTACATCTTACTTGGACCCCTTATTGCGTATTTTGCACGAAGTACATGAGATTGATCTTGCGAAACATTGAACTTTACGATTCTGTTAACCTGAAGTTGCTCTGAACCGGGCTTTGTAACACCCATTTTTACCTACTGGTTTTAATTAATTCTCACTGTATTGTATTAGGAAAGAGGATTTACTGTTTTTATGTACACTTTTATGATCTATGTTTCTAAATCAGATCAAATAAAGTTTAATGAATTCTATGGCAGGACGGAGGCGAGGATTATGCATATCTTTCCTCACTTTATTTGCATAGCAGTTCAAAGAAAACGTAACACAACAATCATTAAACAAAAGACTACACAACCCATGAACCATTAGGGGGTAGTCTCCAAGGCAACTATAGTCCAATCATATCACAGTCCATCGTATATAATATCGTGACGTCCCTTCCGCTTCCTCTTTCTTCACTGCTCGTCAGTTAAGTGCATTCCTTACATTCTTGGCTTAATCTGACGTTGTTGCTGTTTGTATAGCGGTTTCTTGTGCACGTTATTAGCATTATTGCCTTGGTATTGTTTCATATTCCCTGCGCAGCAGGCTCTTGCCCGAGCGTGTTCTCCCCTCGCAGTTTCTCCCGCTGTGTGCTCTGCGCGCGGTGAGATCCTGTCAGGCGCGTCTGGTCCGAGCGAGGCAGCTCCGTCGAGCGCTCCCGCTGGTCTTTACGCGCGTTTGGGAATCCGGTCACTCCTTTAGTGTCCGCTTGATTCCCGACCAACCCTCACCTAATTTTGACACCGCTACGCAGTGATTTTCCCACACGGCCACGTTAGTGACCAGCGCCACCTGGTGGTGGTAATTGGTAATGCGCCTCAGTCTATTCTTATAACAGCTTCGGGAAAGCCCAGCTGTTGGAGCACCGGCGAGGGGCTGTCTTAAGGATTTTAAGGGCATTTGTTCTGTGCTCACACCCTCTGCTATCATGTCTTCTCCAGAAGACCATTTTTACTCCTCCTACCAGGAAGTGGAGGAGGAATGGCCCCCAACTTCTCCCTCCAGCAGTGGACCAAGCCCTCTCTCTGGCTATTTCTAGGGCGCTGGCTCCTCTTAGGGATCAGGTTGATAAGCTGGTGAAAAGCATCCCTGGGGTGGGTGTTCAGTGACCCAGATCTGGTGGTGGCGGGTCCAAGTAGCTCCCAGATGGGGAATAAAAGGGCCATTAAGCATAACGCGGGGCACTTGGAAGGATTTGATAAACTTACGGAGACCTTCCTCAAGAGTGCGCGAACGCTAAAACATGCACCCTGCCGGGAGGAGGAGGGGCCCGGAGAAAATTGTGACACTGTCACCACTATTGTAGACCCCGAAGGTGGGTTTCCCTTAGAGGGAGAGGGTGTATCGGAGGACGATTTCTCCTCCGATGAGGATAAGACTCGGGGCGTCCCTGGCATCCAGAGTCCCACTCCTCTCAGTCCCCGGTTGGGGACAAGGTCCACTCGGACATGTTCGAGCCTACCCAAATTTACCATCCTAGGTCGGCAGAGTGGACACCTGACGCCAAAGTGGCAGAGTATGTGGTGGGGAAAATCCATCAACCCCTTGAAAGGGAGGTCAGGAATAAGATGAGGGGAGAATGCCCCAGGCCCTCACTGAAGGGGAAGGTGGTACACATGCCTGAAATTGATGAGAAACTATGTACCTTTTTCTCCAAGTATATGAGGGATCCCAAGAAAGGGATTGATAGGTCTTGGACGTGGTAGGGCCCTTGACCCAAATTATTCAATTGACGGAGCGTTCCAAAGAGTCAGGATCCCCTTTGTCCACGGATATTGTGGCTGGTTGGGCGCACTACCCTAAACCCTAAAACACTACCCCCTCCACTACCCAAACACCACTGCACTACCCTAAACCCTAAAACACTACTCCCAGCATGACACCCTACACTACCCAAACATAACTGCACTACCCTAAACCCTAAAACACTACCACCAGCATGACTCCCTACACTACCCAAACACCACTGCGCTACCCTAAACCCTAAAACACTACCCCCAGCACGACTCCCTACACTACCCAAACACCACTGCACTACACTAAACCCTAAATATACCCCCAGCATGACCTCCCACACTACACAAACACCACTGCACTACCCTAAACCCTAAAACACTATCCCCAGCACGACCCCCTACACTACCCAAACACCACTGCACTACCCTAAACCCTAAAACACTAACCCCAGCATGACCCCCTACACTACCCAAACACCACTGCACTACCCTATACCCTAAAACACGACCCCCTACACTACACAAACACGACTGCACTACCCTAAACCCTAAAACACTACCCACAGCATGACCCCCTTTACTACACAAACACCACTGCACTGCTCTAAACCCTAAAACACTACCCCAGCACTACCCCTACACTACCCAAACACCACTGCACTAACATAAACCCTAAAACACTACCCCCAGCACAACCCCTACACTACACAAACACCACTGCACTACCCTAAACCCTAAAACACTACCCCCAACACGACTCCCTACACTACCCAAAAACCACTGCACTACCCTAAACCCTAAATCTACCCCCAGCACAACCCCTACACTACCCAAACACCACTGCATTACCCTAAACCATAAAACACTACCCCCAGCATGACCCCCTACACTACACAAACACCACTGCACTACCCTAAACACTAAAACACTACCACCAGCATGACCCCTACACTACTCAAACACCACTGCACTACCCTAAACCCTAAAACACTACCCCAGCACGACCCCTGCACTACCCATACACCACTGCACTACCCTAAACCCTGAAACACTACGCCCAGCACGACCCCCTACACTACTGCACTACCCTAAACCCTAAAACACTACCCCCAGCACGACCCCCTACACTACCCAAACACCACTGCACTACCCTAAACCCTAAAACACTACCCCCAGTACAACCCCTACACCACCCAAACACCACTGCACTACCCTAAACCCTAGAAAAGAAACCCCCACCCCATGCCCAATCCCCCTTACCTCTCACTCCTCATGGTTCCTCTCTCCTCGTGGTTCCTGCTTCACGTCATCTCTGAGGGGCGGTGCACGTCGTTGTGAGGAAACGGAACAGCCTCTGTTTCCTTACAACGACATGGATCGTCTACATGTTTTTTAGAACGCATGGTCATTTACCATACATACCTTTACAACAAAATTTGTTGTAAAGGCATGCATGGTAAATGACCATGCGTTCTAAAAAAATGCGTAGTAATGACTTCGTGATGTACAACGCATGCGTGGTAATGCATGCGTTGTAATGGTATCGCAAAGTAAAAAAGTCGTTGTAACGGCTGTTTACCGATCGAAGCTGGCCCCTGTTCTTCAGTGAGATGTTTATTTGATTAATTAGGAGGAAGGAATGTGGTTTTTTTACCGAAAAGTGCATTCCCGGCTGTTGTATTGTGAAAGTGTCCACGTGGCCTGGTTTCACTTCCGGTGAGAGAGTGGAAGAGTCTGTTTGGATCTAAAGGAGTTCTGTTGTTGGACGGGGCCGGCGCGACATGTCATCAGAAAACATAGCTAATGGAAAGCGTCCTCCCTGAAGTGTGGAGCAGTGCCATGAGAGGTCAATGAGTGTGCGTCCCACCGCAGTATGACCGTACCGCGTGACCCATGTGCCGCCTCCAGGGTACGGGAGGCAGAAGCGGCATTGCAGGTCCTCTTGAAGACCGTTGTAGCACTAATTCTACATTTTGGTACTAGGGCATTTTAACTTTGTTGTTCCTGCCAGATACAAAGAGAAGATCCTGTGTTATTCAGTGCCCTCATTACCTTTTTTGTGGGTTGTGGTGCTTGTCACTTCGCTGCCCCGCCGGTGCACACGACTGGGCACCCCACCTCGTGTGCCATCTGCAGGGCCTCTGCCCTCGGATCACTGGTTTCGGTTTCTGGAGTGGCAACATAAACAGTTGCTCCCAAAGGACTAGCCTGAACACTTAGGTGAATATCCCCTGCACCAGCATTCCACGGAAATTCTTTCCTAGCTCTCCCACATCAGCGAGCACGGCTCCGCTCGCGACACCGTATGACGTCATCGGAGCCATAAGAGGACCTCGTCGGCGTGCTGACGTCAGTTCCACCCATTTTTTCCGTGCCACCAAGGCAAACAGGGGACCGAGACATTTTCACATGTATACATAGTATAATACATATATATATATTCACTGAAAAAACCATAGGTTTCAGGCACGTTATAGTTAGAAATTAGCATTTAAAAAACCTTAGAAATTCACTGAAAAAACCATAGGTTTCAGGCACATTATAGTTAGAAATTAGCATTTAAAAACCTTAGAAATTCACTGAAAAACCATAGGTTTCAGGGGCGTTATAGTTAGTTGGACATTTCACTCGTACAAAACCATAGAAATTCCCCCGTTATAGTTAGTTCAGCTAACTATAACTCGCACGCCCGCAATGCACTGCTGATGACGTCACATATTACATCACTCATGACATGGTCAGTGACATCACTCATGACATCACTGATGACATCTCAAATGACATCACTGATGACATCACTGATGACATCATCCAGTGAATGTGTGTTTTTCTGAAAATTAAATATGTTTTATATATGTATATCTCAAGGTCGATGGAAGAATAAATGGGTATATAAGTGTCTAAATGGATGATTTATTTTTGTAAAATTGATTGTATAACTGACTAAGTGTATCTTAGTGACTACATGGGTTAGTGAGTAATGTTTAAATATGAAAATATCTGTATCAGTCTCTCACTTTGTGTATAAGTGGCTGCATGGGTTGGTGAGTAGCTACATGAGTGTCTATATGGGTTATTAGTTGGTTTTTGAGTATCAGTATGAGTGTCTGAGTGTCTGTATGGTTCGGTGGGTGGTATTACTTAGTGCATAGATGCATGAATGAGTGACTCACTGTTTGTATGTGTTGAAGACAGCATGTGTGCAGGACTGTATAGGAGGATGAGTATGTGTATGGGTGTGTTAGTGAGTGAATGACTGTCTCAATAGTGTCTTTATGAGTAACTACATATGTTTTAAACTAGTATATGTGAGTATTGGTGTATATAAGTGAGTATATGTGAGAGTGAGAGATTGGAAGAGTTCCTGTACAAATAAGTAGGTGTTTCTATAAGTGATTGTTTAAGAGAGTAAGTATGTGTAAGTTTCTGTAGAAGTAAGTGTGGTAGTGTGTGTATAACTGTATATGCAAGTAAATGGATGTTTGATACTTTGCTTGCATGTGTGACTATGTGTGTGAGTAACTCTATGGATGAGTGGCGGTGTGTAACAGGATGTATAGGTGTATGAGTACATATGATGAGTGAGTACATGTATGAGTGACTGTATAGGGACTGTTGGTGAATGAGTGGATGTGTGTGTAGATCTTGGAATTACTGAATAGGTGTGTTGTAACTGGTATTGGTATGTCCATTGTTTTGAAAATGTTAGTTTGTATTTTTGAGTGTGTGTATCAAAGGTTATATTAGGGTGAGAGGAGGTCTGCCACTCTATCACAAGGATGATGTCATCAGTGATGTCATTTGAGATGTAATCAGTGATGTCATGAGTGATGTCACTGACCATGTCATGAGTGATGTAATATGTGACGTCATCAGCAGTGCATTGCGGGCGCTCGAGTTATAGTTAGCTGAACTAACTATAGCGTGGGAATTTCTATGGTTTTGTACGAGTGAAATGTCCAACTAACTATAACGCCCCTGAAACCTATGGTTTTTTCAGTGAGTATATATATATATACACAAATATATATATATAGCTTAAAAATCGATACAATTTATAAAGAACTGAAAAATACATTAAAACTATGAATAATAATTAAATTTAACAAAGACATATATCCAATTCCTTTTAAAAGAACAATATTAAAATATAAATAAAAAATAAACAAAATATTTGTTTGTATAAATGATTTATAAATAAAAAAATATTAAGATCTATATTGAAGAACTGTAGAGAAAGTTGTGGATTTTGAGAGAGTCAGATATACTATTCTAGATCCAATTTAAGTAACAGTAGGGAAAGTGCTGGAATTTGTAGGGGTAAAATTTAATATTACCACTCCATCATAAGCAAAAGCAGAGAAAATCTGGAACTTAGGAGGGGTTAGATTTGCTATTAGCACTCCAGCATAAGCAACAGAAGTTCAAATGTTGGACTTTGGAAGAGTTAGAATTACTATTCCCAGCCCGATCGACAGTAAAAGTGCTGGACTTTAGAAGGGTAAATTTACTATACCCACTTCAACATACTCAACAGCAGGGAAAGGGCTAGACTTTGAAGTGTTTAGTTATACTATTCCTTCTGGAACTTAAGCTAAAGCAAGGTTTAGTAAGGGTTAGAATTTCTATTGCTACTCCAATCTGAACAACAGTATGGAAAGACATCCTGCTCTTTTCCCTACTTCCTGTATTCCCACAAGCCACTGAGTGAGGGCTGATGAAGAAAACAGCGAGGGTTGTAGGTACTGGGACAAGTAAGGAAGAATTGGAGTAATAAAGATTGCCGGTAAGTAATCCATGCATTACCTTTTCTTCTCCTTTCTGCTCCCATTCATTACATTTGATGTCTACACAAGGCAGACTATTCCTTCATCAGAAGATCTGAATGAAGGTAGAAATAATGAACTTACCTTTTTCCACAGAACAAAGTTACCTCTGCAAACTTTAACAACCTCAGAAGTGACAGGGCACAAGAAAGAATAGGAAGTAGGGAAGAAAGAAGGATGTCTTATGGGTAGTCCCCATGTATGTAATAAAAAGAGAATAAAGGCTTGAAAGTGGGGGATTCACGCTGGTGAATGAGTAGTCACTCAAAAGTAAGCACTTAGATGAGGAAGGAGAAGAGGAGGTTATAGTGTTTTCCCTCTTGCACATTGCAGTGCAGAAAATCTGACTGTTGTACTTTCTTGCATGAAAAGCTAGTTAATCTGGGGCGTATCATGATGGGCTTGTAACAGCACTGAGCCAGGTACCTGTTTTATGTATTGGCAGACATTACAATGAATTCATTTAACTTCATATATTCTCAGTTAGGGGCATATTTACAAGGGCTTTATCTCCGCTTTTTTGGCTTAAAAAGCTAAAAAAGCGGAGATAAAACTATCGCCCTATTTACAAGAGGGTGCTAACATGCATAATCGCATGTTAGCACCCTTTTTCCCAATGCCTCCCTTTGCATCTCTAATGAGATGCAAAGTGGGCATACCCGGATGGACTACCTTGCAAATATCGCTGATGTTCACATCGCGATATTTACAAGGCTGCCCCAGCATTTTAGCACACGTTAATTTTTGGAGAAAACCGCTGTTTTCTCCAAAAACTAACGTCTGCTAAAATGCAGACTTACCTATCCCTAACATTGGGGTGGATTATGCTGATACGACCCTGTGGGACGTATCAGCAAGGTTATCGCCGTTTTGCAGGGAACATCACTGGAAAACCAGCGATGTTCCCTGCAAAACGGCGATAACCTCGCTATCTCTGGAATTTTTATCGCCCTGGAGAAACGTGTTGTTAATAACGCGCTACCAGAGCGATAACTTCCAGAGATAGCCTGCGATAACAAAATTATCGCTAAGCACGGCCAGCGATAATTATCGCTGGCCGTTGATAATATGCCCCTTAGTGCTTTATTTTCAGATAGCACAGCTCAGAAAGAAAGCAGAAGGCATGGCTCTTTTGACTTTCGAGCTGTGCAGTCTAAAACTAATGAAATAACCCAAAGAAATATCAGAATAAAGGAATTCACTTTATACCCTGCAGGTCATAAAACAGGTGCTTGGCTCTGCGCTGTGACAGACAAGTCTATCATATGGCCCCTGGCCCTTAAATGCATCACTCTTGGCTTAGCCGAGATTTGTAAGTGCCCTGATGGCTGTCACTACTATCTTTTAGGTTGCATTGTGATATCCACACAAATGTGGCTATGTTTTTATTTTTTATTGATTTACTAAGACTTCATTAACTGGTAATACATTTAATGTGCTCTGCAGTAACATTATGTTTTCACCTTCTGATTGCTTTCACAAAAATTAGACATACTTCTACCAGTGATAGCTCACTTAATATAACTACCTGTATGGTGAATTGCACTATTTTCTCACTAATAACAAGAGATATTCTTCTATACATCATCATTCAAGCATCGCCATGTCCCAAGATCCGCATTGCAAGAAGCAGTGATTGACGCTCTGACAGAGAAAGTCACAAAGTTTGAAAAAGGTGATGGCACTATCGTATTGTGCACATTTTTAGGGTTTTGCCTAGACAGCGCATGCACTGTCTCTGTGAGACATGTTGTTTACATACAGTGCTCTGTTTTCCTTTGTCCGAGTTTGTCATGGCATGCAGGCATCATGTCTGGTTCTTGTGTTTGGCCCTTCCATTGAACATGGACCAAGTACTTTTGTCCATCCACTGCTCCTATTTTTGGAGCTACTTTTTTATTTGAGTTCAAACACTCCATGTGAGTGCTTGTGTTTTAAGTCTGTCTGCCTTATCCCCATACATGTGGCTTCTATTCCCTCCCACCTGTCCCCCTCCCATGTTGCCTGTTTTCCCACCCCTTGTCGTGTAGCTCCTATAGTACCCATGCAGGACCTGCGCGTTTGTGTAACATAAGCTGTGGTCTTGGTGGCAGACTGACTCTGTGCACCCCCACCGCTTATGTTAGATTGCTTTGCATTAGCTAGCTCGCAGTGCCACTAGTGTCTCCTCTTATCGGGGAGAGATTCGTTTCTGGCAACCTTAGAACATGACAACCCTGATTCCCTCAGAATCGTGGAAACAATGTACTACCTTTCGCTCAGTCACTCATGCTCACTTTTTCGGTTTGTCTCAGAGAGTTACACAGAATAAACAGTCGGGCGTTTCAATAGTATTTATTGAACAGTTGTTATTCTAGTGTAAAATATATGTGCTGCGGTAACCAGCAGACAATAGCAGAGATATATGATCAGCAGTACGATAAAAGCAAAGGGATAGAACAGTTCTACCATATTGCGATAATCATGAGTACATACATGAATTTAAAAGCATTATGCAAGTGCGCGTACTCTTATGATGCCTACCTAGATGTACCAGTGTGTACCTAGCATATGTGTGTAGGTCTTAGAAGCTAAGAGCCAAGAATCCTCCTAGGATTTAGTCGAACCCCCATACCTGAATAGAGAGTGTGTGGGACCCCGTCCTGGTCTCGAGTTGGACACCCGGTCCGGGTTGTGTCAGACCACTTTTAGCTTGAGCGACTGCATGCAGGAGCCTCAGCGTCTCTGGTCAGTGTGTCAGCATGGAAGTCTCGGTTCCCCGGTTACCGGGGCAAGATGTGGTGTATTTATACCCTAAAGAGTCTCGGTCCTCAGTATGGGTTGTATTGGACATGAGGAAGACGTCAGGGGTGAACTTTGTACATACATATTATGCCGGTGGTGTATTCTTAGAAAGCCATACATAATTAATGAGTACAGTGGGGGCCTGTGTTTGGAAGAACACTGCTGCATTCAAAACCACAGGATAAATAATGTTCAGCCCTCAGAGCTCGTTGTGTACTAGCTGGGACCAATGTAGGTGAAAGATCATGCCTATATAAGGAATCATACTATAATAGGACATGTACAGTTGTGACCATAATTGGGCATATGCGGCCATGACCATAATTGGGCAAGTACGAATATGACCATATTAGGGTAAATATGAAAACGTCCATTTTAGGGCATGTACAAACGGGTCTACATTAGGGCATCTATGCGGGATATAACACCCACTCCACTTCCGAACTGGATAATAAATGACCATACTTAAAATCTGGACAATTTAAAAACATTTTTAAAAGCAAGTAAAAACATGGTTCTAAAAAATCGTTTAAAAAAATGTATGTGCTTTAAAAAAAAAATGTTTAAATTCAGCTTTTTCTAATTGCCACTTAAAAGTCAATATCGTCTCTCTATAGAAGTTGTATTACCATAAGCAGGAGAAGGCCATACTTTTCTCAAGCGAAAGTGTCAATGTAAGAAAATGTTCCAAATTTAGATCATTTATTTTGAAACGAGTGAAGAAGCCGAATTCTTTCCCAGGACACGATGAGCCAATTCAAGATTACGCGTCCTGGCTGGGAAGCTCAATATTATTGGTGTCAGCTGCTGTAGATGACAAATCCAACACCTCACAGAGAACGTCAATCGCACATAGATGGAATGTAGTACTATCAACAGTCGGTGCTGCGGCAGCTTGTGCGGCAGTTGTAAGCTGGGCGCCTGTGGAGGAGTCACCTAACCCAGCAGGAGCGAACTGCACCTGTGGGTTCTCCAGGAATGCATTCATCAGAATCGGAAGCCGTTGAGGACAACGCAGAGCGTGGGCCTTTATTCGGTCCAGCATTGCATCCGTGTCCGGAGGTGCATCTGATGGAAAAGTTGGACAAAGATCCAACGTGCATTCTTCTCCGCAGAACAGGCATCGAAGCACAGGTAAGATGCAGTCTATCCAGACTGGTCTAAATGATAGAAACCAGGAGGCATTGAGTTCTCGCAGGCAAGAAATGCCCAGAAGATGTACCATGCGTTCATGGTATTTCCGCTCCAGGAGCGTGTTCACCATTCCCTCAGGAAGTGGGCCGTCCATTGCGTAGCAGCAATATGACAATCAGGATTCCTGCAATTAGGAACAGGATGAGCGGGAATCCTCCAAATACGCTTCCCAATACGGAGTGTACAAAATTTGGGATTACTCCGAGGACTGTCTGAAAGGTGCTTAACAGTCCGGACCCTATGGTCTTAAATAGGTGTACAATTCCACTCGTATCAGACATATTGAAGATTTGTCCCACCATTTCTGCGAAATGAATGGGGCAGTTTGTACGTATGAGTGCATGTATCTCGGTCGAGGTCCTTGCAACTTGAAGTTCATAGGTTTCTCGAGCGGAGGTTAAGGGCACGGGTTGCTGTAAAAGCATGGCTTTCAATCTGCTCAGAGTATCAAACTGTATAAAAGAAACATTCAGCGAAGGTCATAACGGCGCCTCCCTGACTCTGTTCAGTGGCGGAAACAATACTTGCATACAGCAAGTAACCCTGGAGTTAACAGTTACTAGATATGCGATGCCCGGAAGCATCCCACAACAACCTTGATCATTTAGCATTCAGTAACTCCCATTCGAGAGCATCTGGAAAACCGGCGTGATCATGGCCGCTGGGGTCCCTGACATGTGACAAGATAAGCTCGCCACTGAACCACTGCAGGGTCCGTGTAGAGAAATATCCTGACACATGAGAGAACCGCTCAAAGCGTTCTTGCAGTTAGTACCACTCAGATACACTTCTCGATCCCCATTCTGGCATCCGTATCTATATGGTAACTCCCAAGTTTCCTTGATATATCCCTTATCCATTTTTACATATTTGCCTGCCTGCCTGCCTTTGCTCAAGGTAATATTGAAACTGAAACGTAGTGACCGGCAGAGTTATTTGGCCATGAATGAGCCATTCTGTTGATGGCGATTTGGCTACAGTGAATGGTAACCTTTCCAGTTTCTCAATAAGCAGCATTGTATATTTGGTTCCCCTTTGTGCCATTTCTGTCTGTTTATCAGTTAGATTGTATTCTGAGAACAGAGATGTGGTGTTTATAAAACGCCATGGCACATAGCCTGCACGCAAAGATTGCAGCGTCCAGCTTAACATCATAATAGAACGTAGCTGAGATTGCCCGTGTTGTAACAAGGCCAGATCCCATTCTAATATGTCGATTGCCGAGGACACAATGTTGCCTAAGGAGTAAATCCTGGAGGTCAAAGTAGTTAACCCATTATCCACCACTGCTAATGCCTTTTCTAAGTTAATACGGTCAATTTCTCGTATTCTTTCTGCGGCCTCTTGTTGGGATATTTTCCAGTTTTCATTATAGTAGGCATAAAGGCCTGCATATATGAAATGTTTCTGATGCTGTTTCTTGGGTCCCAGTAGAAAATCTCTAAGATCCATGTCAGGTGTGAATAAGGTCAAGTGGTGCTTTACTTCTGTCAGTGTTGAGGTCTCTAGCCAATCAAGGCACAACTTCTCAACACTATACAATGTCACTACCCCTGGGTGATGTCTTTGAACATAGCGTGGATCTGGCCTATGGATACTAAACCCTCTGGTAGTATTCATAAATCTCTGTTTACATTTGTTTGTGTCAATGGGCCAAACCAGCCATTCTGTCCAATCAGGATCTGATCTGTTGTACTGGAAAATGTCATCTAATCCTACCCCTTGTGTAGTCGAATTCTGCCCCCCACCCATCTGCGATGGTGTTGGAAACCCCGGTGTGTTCATTTCCTTGCCTTTGGCTAATCCAAGACAGGATGTTTTTTGCAGTTTCATTCAGAAATAAAATCTGCTGCGGAATGATGCATGCTCTAAAAAGTGCTTCTATTCCCTGGACTTGCCAGTCCCTAGAACCCCAGATTGATTTGGATTCTATAGTGTCTTTCCATAGATCGAAACCCTGTTTAGACAACTGGTTCAGAAAGGACGCAGAGTAAATATGTTTGGTGTTTGTTAACATAATTTTCTGAGCTGAAATTTTCTCCATTTTATAGTAAAATGACGTCGGTTGGATGTGTTAAACCCTGAGAAGTATGTGAATTTCTGTGCAAATGCCTGTGAACTACCTTTTGGAGGTGTTGGGCAGTGTTCCCACTGGTGGTGCTCAAATACATTTGTAGGTGTAATAGACTTGTGTAAGAGATGATCACCAAAATGTTGGTAACAGTACAATGTATCATAGTCTGAAGTACCTTCTAACATTTCATTGTTCGGAAATGCTGCAGTTTTTTCTAAATCAGACATCATAGCATTTACAGTTTCAGTGTCCCAATCATCAGAAAATGTACTGGAGGTAATAAAATCACTTAAAGAAATGTTAAATACATGTTTTAGCTTTAAAAGTTCAGTCGGACCTAATATATCATAATCAATCTTGTCCCATACTATACCGTCCGGTATAGGAACTGCTGTAATGTTCACTGAAGACAAGTCTCTTGGTTCACGATGTGAAGACTGGTGTGGTTTCAAAATCAAATTGACTCTTTGGGCTGTAGAGCTTGGCTGGAGGTATCATCCATTAATAAGCATACTAAAAGTTATTATTAAACCTAGCCAGAAAATGAAAAATAAAATCCCAGTGATATACCATAGTTCTATCCAAGGTGACACCAGGTAAGTCTTTCTAAAAAAGTCATTGAGTTTCTGTTGGAGTGATTTTTTGGCTGGCGTCATTTCCGGCTCGCTTGGATCTAGTGAAAACGTATCAAAGTTCATGAAATAGCCAGAAGCAGTTCGATCAATTGTTGGAATTGCATCTGGATTTGTTGAAATAGGATTTTGCTCTTGACGAGGCATGTTGACGTAGATGTCTGTATTAGGTCAGATTGCAACTTGGTTGTTAAGTTGGTTTTCATTTTGAAGATGAATTTCTTGTTGAAGTGGAACGAGTTCCATAGCATTGTTGCTTAGTCCTTCATTCCGTATAGGTGGCTCTTCAAACGTGATGAGACTTTCTGTTTGAACTTCTTGGATTGTAGCGAGAGGAGGGCGTCTGCTACTGTGGAGTCCACGAGGCCTACTGTTTAGTATTGGCCACATAGTGTGGTTTGATTAAGTCTATTGAGACGAATCTGTTCTCCTTTTTTCCGGCAAGAGGCGGCAAAAGTACAATTCTTGTGCCGTGGATTGCAAGGACCGGTACAGGCTTTCTGTAGGATGGCCCAAATTCTTTCTTCTCAGCAATCTTCTCTCTGACCAGATCCCCGAGTTTTGGGATCCAGATAGGTCTTGCCGTTACTGCCTTGACTTCCTCAGTGGCGGCCTGTTTCTGGAGCACGTTACTTTGTTGTGTCCTGGATTTGTTTAGATCCTGTAAAACAGCCAAACGATTATGGATATCAAATGGTTTTTCATCCGCCACTGTGCCTTCACAATCAAGATCAGGTACCCACATTCTTGTCCCAAATAGGACCTCGTAAGGAGTGACACCTCCTAGAGAGCTTCTTGGCTGATAATTGAGCGGGCGCTGTACCCCATAAAGGTGATCGACCCATCTACCACCCTTGCCTAATACCCTAGCTGTTAAAGATTGCTTTAAGTCTCGGTTTTTCCTCTCCACAACAGAATTTCCCTCTGGATGGTACGGAGAGGAGTACCCCAATGCTACACCCATTCCTTCCATGGCCTCTTTGTAAGTCCGAGAGCTAAACGCCGGACCATGGTCAAAATGTAACGTGCCAACTGCGTATGTGCCGATAAAGACTCGCAAATCTTTTATAACAGTTTGAGCAGTAGCCGAGCGCTGAGGCCAAAGCCATAGGAATCTAGAGCAGGAATTCACTGCAACCATGATATATTTCTTGGACCCATCAGATTGTAGGGGTCTGCAGTGGTCCAAATACACACATGCAAGAGGTTTGTCTGATTTCAGCAATGGTGTCTGCGCCGGTCGTATTACGGTGGAGCCTTTTATCTGCTGACAGATGTCGCATTTCAAGACAAAGGGGCCGATTCCGATCTCGGCCGGTAGTGCTCCGAATCGGATTCGGATTCACCGGATCCGATTCGGAGCCCTGTTTCCCGACCGAATCGTACGCGGGTCCGGCCGAGCGAGTACGATGCAAGCACCCGCGAAATCGCCGACCGACTCGAACGCGGCTTCAACACGCTCCGACCGACTCGCATGGACACGACTCGCACCGCGCTATGGAGACGTTTCCCGGCCGGGTAAGTACGATGCGCGCCTCGAGAAAGTCCGACCGACTCGCGCCGTCCGGCTCGAAAAAGCTGTCGGAGCCGAACATTGGGGGTCCGCGTAGGCGCGCGAGTCGCACACAGGGGGGACCCATGGGTCCCCCCTACCTGTGCAAGTACGCCGCGATGTGCATTGACGCGTACACGCTGTAGGGGCGCCCTTGCCCGCCTCGCACCCATTGAGTCAATGGGAGCCCGCGTCGCGCGTTGTACGACCGGCTCCCATTGACTTCAATGGGAGTCCGACCGACTCGAGTCCGATAGCATGCGAATGCATCGTACTCGTCCGGTCGGACTGCTAGGGTCCGATTCGGTCGGAATTCTCTCCGGGTCCGGCTCGGTCAAAGAGATTTCCGGCCGGAATCGGCCCCATAGTCTTTTGTCTGCTTTGTTAACCCTGGCCACCAGTAGCGCTGTTTCCGCAAAGAAATAGTTGCTGTAACGCCTGTGTGTGCAGAACCCAAACCCTTGTGTGCTGCTAAAATCAAGCCTAGCCTACGATCCATATTTGGTATTACTCTATCCCCCACTCCAGGAATCTGAGCACATGGAATGTTTTGTGCATCTTACTTGTAGGAGTACTTGAGTGGACATTTTTTAGGTACTGCTGTGCTGCCTTGCGTGAAGCATTGACAGCTACCATAATCTCGCCGTCTACCCTCGTCTTTGAATGAGTAACTGCAGCTACGGTGGCTGTGCGAACAGCCCCCTTTGCGGCTTCATCAGCCAATGAATTCCCTTCAACGTGAACGCCATCACGCTGATGACTCAGTGTATGTATCACGTGAGCCCTTGGTAGTTCGTTTCTCAACTCCACTACCTTTTCCCATAGCATTTTATGCTTAATTGTGCCACCTTTTGCATCTTTGAACCCGTTTTGTTCCCAATTATGTAAATATTCATTGTACTACTGTACACAGTAAAAGGAATCACACACAATAAGTGTAGGGAATTCGTGATCCGTATTTATAAGTGCCAGTATTAGTGCTTTGAGTTCTGCCAACTGAGCCATGCAGTCTCCTAGAGATTGCGTTTTAGTGCAACTCGGATGGAACTTTCCATCGTGCATGCGGCCTTTAACAATCGCACACGCTGCACTGTAAGCTTTCTTACTCCCTATGGCTGGTTGAGCAGAACCGTCAATGTAAATAATGTATTCATACTGATCGAAAGGCAAAATTTCATTTGGTAGAGGATATTCTTGTTCATATTGCAGGAATGCCTGTGTTTTTAAATTTGGATCAAATCTGTATTCAACATCCGTTGCAGTAAGAGAATTAGCCCATTGTATCCATCTTGGATGTAAGGCTTTAGCATTTGGAATGCTGGCTTTTGTAACAGCTTCTAAAGCTGGTACCGGGGTCACGACAATTATGCGTTTACCCTGAGCCAGAGCTCTTTCTCTTGCTACAGCGGTTTGCACTGCTGTCAGCATTTTTTCTGTTGAAGTGAAACGCATTTCTGCGTTTGTATACAGGTGTGATTTGTATGCGATTGGTACTGTTTCACCTTCATTAAAAGTTAAATATGTGTACCCGCATTGACCCGCTATGACTCGGATCACTAAGTTTTGTGCGTTTACGCGTGTCTGTAAATGTTTAGAAGCTATCATGTCTTCCTGTAGGGAACGCAGGATATTTGTGTGTTCCTGTGTCCATTGTCTGACTGAAAAATCAGGTTTTATTAAGACGTAGAAAGGCTTTACTCTTTCTGCGTAATCCAAAATGTATGTTCGACCAAAATTTAGGAATCCCAGAATTGATTGTAAATTCTTTAATGATTTTGGAGGTTGGAGCAGCGCACACTTTTCTAAAAAGTTAGCTGCCAGGCTTTTCACTCACTTGACAGCTCGTATCCTAAAAACAGGACATTGAGGTGGGCAATTTTTGATTTTTAAAGTTAAATTTATAGCCTTCAGAGGCGAATCCCAAAATGGTGCTCACCCTGGTCCAGTGCCTCTTTAAGTCATCGTCCGTCAGATAAATATCATTCACATAGGACAATGCTTCTTCATCCAGATTTTGCAGTAACTCTGTTACCCTTGCTGAAAACAACCCCGGGCTATTCTTATACCCTTGGGGGAGTTGGCAGAATTGCCGTTGGGACCCTAACGCACTGAATGCGGTAAGATACCTGCTTTCAGGCGCTATATTTTGGCAGAAAAATCCATTTGAGATATCAAGTGTTATTTTGTATTTTTTCCGCACAATGTTATTCATTAATGCGGCACTGTGTGCATTTTGAACTGCAAATGTCTTTGTGCAAGTGTTTAAATGTCTGTAATCTAAAACTAGACGATATGTGTTGTCAGGTTTGGCTACGAGGAACAAAGGATTGTTCATAGGTGAAGTACAATTTTCTATCACCCCCTGATATTCAAGTTGATCTAGAATCTCCCTGACTTGTTTTTTAGCTTCCTGCTTTATAGGGTATTGCCTTTGAGCATTTGGGGAAACTTTTAACGGGATCACGTGGTGGGTTGACTCCTCATCCCAACCAGCATGATTTCTATACAATGCTGGAGCTAGGGCAACCGCCCACTCCTGCGCATATGCATGTTTTAGGTGAATGGGAACGAGGTCGGAAAAGGCTGGAAAAATTATCGTTTCTCCCCTAGGGCACTCGATGACGAATGCAGGCGGCCAGTCTTGTTCTGCTAATAGAATGTCATAACCAGATGACAGATTTTTCCAAAAGAGTCCCTTAACTTTTCTGGGCTTGTCCCCCTCCATCCGGAGTGTTATCTCATGTAACTTATGTGGGACACTTATCCGAGTATCAGGTGTTTACACCGTGATATACTCACTCAACTCCGCTGTCACCAGAAATTCCTTCAGGTTCTGGCGAGCTTTCGTTACTTCTGCCGTGCTGTCTAGCATCATCAGAGCCCATTCCCCGTTCAGAAGCTGTGTCCTCAGAATTCTGGGCATGTCTGATCTTGAGACCTGCTACCTTCTTTTTGAACTGAGGTTTTGATTTTTGTTTATCCTCTTTTTTAGGTGCGTAGTCCGTAGCGTGTTGCGTGTCTCTGGACTGTACGCTCCTTTTTTTTTTTTTTATAATCCTCATTCACCTCAGACCTTAGTGAACATACAAGTTGCCCGTACCGTTACTCGATCACGAAGAAGTGTAGGCTATTGGATGGGGACCATGAGGAAGCGCCCCGCCTACCGGCACCGCAGCAGGCTTGGATGACACTAACCCCATAATAAAGGGGAAGGTCACTCTCCCAGTTGGTCCAGATGACCCTGGAGACTGTTGATATTGGCAAAGAGCGGATGGGAAAACTGGGACTGCCCAACAGCACAGCCTAAAGAGTTTTCAAGGAGGCGTAATCATTGGACCAAAGTTTTCTTATAAATCAATATTGATACATATTGATACATATACATTAATAAATGAATAAATAAGAAAAAAGAGGGAAGAGCGCTATCAAGTCTCCCAAACCTAAGCATTGGACCAATTTAATAAGAAATCCCATAGTGCTCTCTTTTTCTTGCCTTGAATTCTACACAGATCTCTCCTAGATGTCGAACGCAAAGAGGACAGCCAGTCACAGTGCAGAGGAGGAACAACTTCTACCCATCTCCTACATATTTCCCTCCTGGCCAGCAGTATAGCATAGAAAAGAAAAGATCTAGCAGGGCCTACAATTTCACTGGATATTCCAAAAATTATCAGGATGAGATTTATTTGAATTGGGAGGGCTAGAATATCCGTGATGGTGTTCCCCACTCTTTCCCAAAAATCTGCTATGGCCGGGCACTCCATAAACATATGCACATCAGAGGCTCTCTCCATATTACATTTTTACAACTAACTGGAGGCCCCTCTGCATTTTAGTCAACCTTAACGGAGATAGATAGGCCCTGTGAAGCGTGAACAAGTGGTTCCTCCTAAGCCAGGCTGGCTTAACAATGTCAAACAAGATGTTAAAGGATGTTTGCCACAGATGTTCCCATTGTTCATTTGGTGTGAGACCCCCCCACAGTTCTTCAGCCAATTTGAAATCTCCATCCACTGCCTCCTCGATAGCCCAGTACAGGAAGGAGACCTCCTTCCTTCCTATCGGTCTTGTGACTAGCTGCTCCTCAAGAGTGTTACCTATTCCTATGGGTTTTTTCAAGTTTTAGAACCAGCTCTGCAACTGAATGTATTTGAATTTAGACAAGCCCTCTCCCACCCTGTTGCATAGTGATGACCAGGAAATAAGCATGCCCTCATGAGCCAGGTCTCCCCACGTCTTCAATCCTGCTGCTCTAAGTGGAAGAGCTAACCTGTCCTTCAGGCAATCTGGTGCGCCAAGTGAGTCCCACAAGGGGGCCCGGTTTGAGAAGTCATTTTGGCATGTCAACCTTTTAATACTGGCCCATATTCTAGCCATTCCCTACAGGACTTTTGGCTTGATCTTTTTGAAGAATTTTGATTCTCCAAACTTGAACAGGAATCCCTCCATAGATAGACCAGCCCCCTTTATCATTGCAGAAAACATGGCGCCCACCCCTGTGTTGTCCGGAGTTTTTAAAAGCATCCTGGAATGCGATAATTGAAAGGCACATGCGTAGTATTGCAAATCCGGCAGTGCAAGTCCACCCTTTTCCCTCCTGCGTCTCAACTTCTTCCAGGCAATCCTGGTACCTCCATATGCCCAGACAAATTAGTTGATAGCCTGTTGTAACTTAACTATATCTCGATTGTCGAAGTCTAATGGAATGGTATTAAAAAGGAAGGTGATTTTTGGGAGCACCACCATTTTCACCAGGTTAATCCTCCCTAGAATGGTTAAAGGGAGATGTGCCCAGGACTTCATAAGTTTTTACACTCCTTTGAAACATTTGCCAGGTTAATGGCTGAGATCCTATCGATTTCTTGAACAATTTTAACCCCCAAATATCTCATATCGTGCTTGGTGTGATGCCGACACCCTGCCAGATTCCAGGTCATGACCTCAGTCTTCTCAGCATTCACCTCATAACCAGATACCTGCCCAAAATCTCTGGCCAACCTTATAACCATAGGGAAGGTCCTAGCGAGGTCTGCGGAAAGGACCAAAATATCATTGGCGTACAGGGCCACCTTTCTCTTCCAAGCCCCATGTTTAAATGGTAAAATGCTAGCCTCCTCTCTTAACCGCTGGGCAAAAGGCTCAATATACAGGTCAAAGAGGAGGGAGAAAGAGAGCAGCCCTTCCTAGTACCCCTAGTGATCTTAAAAGGTCTTGTCAAGCTGCCGTTTACCAGAAGTCTAGCTGACGGATCTTGGTAAATCAGCTGGATTGCACGACGGAACTTTCCCCCAAATTGAATTTCTCCATAACTGCAGATAAGTACACCCAGTTGACCCTGTCGAAAGCCTTAGTGGTATCCAACGTTATTGCAGCAAGGGGGAGCGAGTAGGTTGTGGCCAGATCTATTGCCCCGATAAAATCATAGGTCAGGTCCGATAAATTCCTACCTTTAACAAAACCTTTCTGATCGGTGTGGAGTATATCTCCCACGACCGAGCCCAGCCTACCCGCCAGAATCCTGGCAAAGATTTTATAATCTGCATTCAGCAGCGAAATGGGCCTATAAGACCCACAATGGGCTGGGTTCTTGCCCGGTTTCAAGATCAAGGTGATGGTAGCTTCTCCCCATGAGGCTGGAGGCCTCACACCTTCAGATAAGATCTCATTAAAGAGCTGTACCAAAATGGGAATTACCACCTGTCCCAAGGATTTATAAAGTTCTATTGGCAGCCCATCTGGGCCGGCAGCTTTCCCATTTTTACAGGCAAGAATAGCCATTCTCACCTCTTCCTGAGAGATATCCTGCTCTAGGTCTTCCTGCTGAAATAAATTCAAGGGGTAAGCGTACTCCCATGCAACCACTCCATAGCCGTCATTTTATCCACTGGGCTATCTTCTTGATACAGATCTTGAAAGAAATCGAAAAAGGCTCCCCCTATCTCCTCGTCTGTGGACAGAGTAGTAACCCCACCTGTGTTGTCAATTTGTTTGATCAGATTACGCATCCTATCAGACTTAACCTTCCATGCCAGGAGCTTGCCTGCACCTTCTCCATATTCAAAGTGGGCAAGCTTACTCGCCTCCCATCTTTGTGCAACCCTAGTCTGAAGGATGGTATCCAACTGATCTTTTAATCTTCTTAATTTGACCAAATCTTCCTGCTGTTTCTCAGAGTCTGTCTCCTTATTCAGACCCAACTCTACTATTTTCAACTCTGTCTCCTTGCAAGCCACCTCTTCTCTATATTGTCTATTCCTAAAACAGACCCTGCTCTTGATCATGCCCCTTAAAAAGGCCTTTAAAGAATCCCAAACCACCGAAGTTGCAGCAGAGCCTACGTTGACACCCAAAAACCCTCAACTTCCTGAGATAAATATTTCATCTCCTCACCATCGAAGTAGGGTCCGATCAAACGTCCAGCCACTAGGCTGCTGACCATCTGCCAGGACAAGATCCATCCATACTCCTGAATGATCGGACAGATGGGGAGTTAGATATCCGATATCCTTAATCTTACCCCTCAAGCTATGACTAACCAAAATATAGTCGATTCTTGACTTGTGGCCATATTTACTGTTGTAGTATGAGACACCCAGCCGAGATCCCGATCTGTCTCTCCAGATGTCACAGAGTCCCGTCTGTGCCATCATGGATTGGAGGTACATTCTAGATCTAGAGGGCACCTTAGCTCTACTACTTGCTGACTTATCCAATTTCGGATTCAAGACAATGTTAAAATCACCAGCCATGATCACCGGGTCTGAATAATCCAGGAGATTCGAAAAAATAGTTTTAAGAAAAGAGGGTCATCTTGGTTTGGGCCATAATAGCCCACCAAGGTAAGTGGATGACCCGAGATGATCGCCTTCACAATGACCCACCTGCCACATGGATCAACCAGAAAATCTAGAATGCGGGCTTTTGCTTGTTTTTTGATTAATATAGCAACACCCCTTATATTGGCACTCTGATTAGAGCAGATTAGATGATCCACCCATTTTTGATTTTTAAATATTTCAGAGATCTCTTCCTTCAAAAGATGGGTTTCCTGAAGGATAATGACCTGCGCGGGAGAGTCTTTTATATATTGCAGAAATGTTACCCTTCTGGTTTTCACACGCAGGCCATTAACGTTCCAGGATAAAAACTGGATCGTCTTCATGGGGGTTTAGAGGTACATGCAAGATTTACGAGACTGATGGATCGCAGAAGGAACCAACACCAGACCAATTGCAACACAACTAAGGCAATACGAAGGAACATTAAGGTGAATGAGGACATTTTTTTATTTTTTACCCCTATGCTCCCCGCCCCGTGCACCCAACCCCCCCTCCCAACAAACCCCTCCCAGGAGAACCACCCCCTCATTTACCTGGACAAATAGAGTCCAGTTTCTGCTCTCCGGGAGCCACCCGTGCAGTCCCTTTATAATAATGAAAAGAGAGTAGAAAGAAAGGTAGAGGAAAGGTTTAGAGCCCGGCCCTTAACTCCCACTAACTAAGTATCCACATATAGATCCCTATATGGCGGGTCTGTAACTACCTCTCTGATACTATTTTTGAAAACCAAAAAAAAAGAAGAAAAAAGGAAAGAGTGTATTTTGAAAAGCCCTACTAGTGAAATCTACTATGTTTGTTCACATAGATGGTTAGCATAGATGAGCGCCCAATCTCCAGAGATAGGTCTACCTACTATACTTCACCCTTCCCCAGACTTCCCAATAACTCATCTGCCTCTTGCACCGATCTAATATTGTGCATTTTGTTATTATGCATAACTTTCAAAGTCACTGGGAATTTCAGTTGAGCCACAGCCCCAAGCTTCTTAAAGTCATCCAGCTTCCTGCCCAACTCCCACTGCCTGTCAAGGGTAGCTCGGGCCAGATCTGAACGTATTTCAAATGAAAAGTCTCTGGCCTTCAATGATTTCCCCTTTAAAGCCATATTGAGGATCTTTTCTTTCAGGGAGTAGGTATGAAAGTTAATGAGAATTTTTCTGGGCTTTATTCTATTAGGGTTTCTTCTAAAGGGGTCTCTGTGGATCCTCTGTATGTCCTTCCTCAAATCTTTTTCTGACTCCTCTATCTGCAATGATTCTTTTAAAAGTGAAATCATATAAGATTTGAGGTCATCCCCCTCCCTTCCCTCTGGGACATTCAAAATACGAAGGTTGCTTCTTCGGGAGTTGTTCTCCAACATCTCAAGCCTATCTCGAAGAACCGATTCCTCCCTCTTGAGAGACAGTATGTCAGCTTTTGCCACTCCAAGGTCATCTTTCAGTTCTCCTACTGTATTCTCCAAGGTATCTGTTCTATTATTTAGGAGATCAATTTTCTTCTCCAATGTCTCACAAAAATTCCTAATCTCTCCTTGATTGGCTTCTGAAACAGAGAACCCCTTTTTGATATCCGCCGAGAGAGTGGAGAAAAGAGCCTCAAGAGAAGCCACTGATGGCCCCCTAGTTTCATGATCTTTGGGACCTTTGCCCACCTCCACCTCTGCATCATGCCCAACTTCCACCCCTAGGGATGCCAAGTCCTTCTGCCCTTCAGTATCCTGTCCTTTGCTCGAGGCCCTGTTAAACTACTGTCGGTGGTTAGAGTTGAAGCTAGAGTTGATACTATAGGCAGGGGACCGCAAACAACCTCCTTCCCCTCCATGTTGGAACTAGAAACAGGCAGGCCTTCTGACCCCCTTCTGAGGGCCTCACCCTGCCTCACAATATCTAATACTGGTGGTTGTACTTTAAAATATGTCCTTAATGAGGGAGTGATTCTAACTTTAAGATCCAAAGGATTGCCTTTAGCCCTTCCTGCTTTAATGGTCCTCCCTTTAACCTCACACCGCTGGAAGGGAGAACAGCTAGCTTCTGCATCTACACTGATAACAGTACTTTTTTCTTGATTTTTCCCAATAGTACTTATGCCAGATTTCTCCTCCGGGGGCTGTTTAGTACCTTTATTATCCGGTTTTATTTTTACTGGCCAATGCGTAGCCCCCACGCGCCTCCTACCTTTCTTCAACCCCTTAATTAAGGGCACTATGCTTAAATCTACCTGGGGAGATGGACTCGCCCGCTTCGCCTGGGCCCCCTGTACCTGCTCCTTCAGCTGTAAATGCGTGGGGGACCGCGGAGAAATGCCACAGCCTGGGTTCCATCCTCGTCGAACTCCCCTCCGGTCTCAACCCGCTCCAGGACGGCGAAGGCTCGACTGGTGCTGCCGCTGCCTTTGCTGACACGGAGGTGCCCCCGAGCCACTGCTCTGCAGCCCCTCCTCAGCTCCAGGGCGGCCAGCACCCACCGAGACGAGTGGAACAAAACAGCGGCCGCCGAGGCTCCACAGCACATGCCCCGCGGAATGGAGAGAGAACGCGACAGAACCAAGAAAGAACGAAGGCCAACTGTTCAGCACATTGAAAAATAGCTCTAATGCAGGTATGCCGGGTCTCCGCTTCTCCTCATTTAGTTCGGGACGCTAGTGCCTCCGGGAGCAAGCACCTGCTCAACTAGCGGCCGCCATGTTCTCCCAATAAGAATTTTCTTTGTATGCTCCTTTAACCATCCTTCCCTCTCGGAGTTTCGTGATGAACCCTGAAAGGAACGAGAGGAGCGAGTATCAGTATTCTGATACCTCTCAGGTTTGTTAATATTATCCCTATTCCTGAGGTTATACCTCTTTTCAGAGGAGCTCCTGTTGAGAGACCTACCTCTGGACTGAGATCTTGTGTCTTTAGACTTTTTTGTTCTTTATGTTCCCACTTCTTTTTAGAAGAAGTGAGTGTCTGCTTTGTAGTGTCCTTTTCAGGACTGCCCACCAGCTGTGGTTTTAATGCTTTCCCACCTAGACTGTCTCTGCCTAATTCTGCATATGCAGTTTCGATTATTTTGGATAGTTCGTGTTGTTGATCTACTGGACTGAACTCCCTTAGGCGTTGGCGGATCGCCACTGAAGCTGCTTCCCCCTTAATATTGTGGGTCCCTTGCTCACTTTGCCACTGGATTCAGGCAAGCCTGGCTGATGACGGCTGGAATGCCAGAAACCGGTCCTAGGATGCTTGTTTCCGGTCCAGGGAAGACATGGCTTGACAGTTCGGGCTGTACTGTTCCCATGAGGCACAGGGTCAGACTGATTTGCATATGGCCATGTCTGAACTGGGGTGGTGGAGTGAGCTAAAGAATGATGATGGATTAAACCCAGATCAGTTGACTGGGGGTGAGTGCTTGCAATGTTCAATACTCCGTCCATCATCCCGTTTGGTTTTGCTATGTTCAGCCCTAAGTTGGCAGGGTATGCCCAGACATGGGTCCCTTGTCACTTTGCCACTGGATTCAAGATAGCCTGGCTGATGATGGCTGTAAGCCAGAAACCGGTCCCAGGATGCTTGTTTCCGGTCCAGGGAAGATATGGCTTGGCAGTTCGGGCTGGACTGTTCCCATGAGGCACAGGGTCAGACTGATTTGCATATGGCCATGTCTGAACTGGGGTGGCGGAGTGAGCTAAAGAATGATGATGGATTAAACCCAGATCAGTTGACTGGGGGTGAGTGCTTGCAATGTTCAACACTCCGTCCATCATCCCCTTTGGTTTTGCTATGTTTGCCCTAAGTTGGCAGGGTATGCCCAGACGTGGGTCCCTTGCTCACTTTGCCACTGGATTCAAGATAGCCTGGCTGATGATGGCTGTAAGCCAGAAACCGGTCCCAGAATGCTTGTTTCCGGTCAAGGGAAGATATGGCTTGGCGGTTCGGGCTGGACTGTTCCCATGAGGCACAGGGTCAGACTGATTTGCATATGGCCATGTCTGAACTGGGGTGGCGGAGTGAGCTAAAGAATGATGATGGATTAAACCCAGATCAGTTGACTGGGGGTGAGTGCTTATGTTCAACACTCCGTCCATCATCCCCTTTGGTTTTGCTATGTTCGCCCTAAGTTGGTAGGGTATGCCCAGATGTGGGTCCCTTGCTCACTTTGCCACTGGATTCAAGATAGCCTGGCTGCTGATGGCTGTAAGCCAGAAACCGGTCCCAGGATGCTTGTTTCCGGTCCAGGAAAGATATGGCTTGGCAGTTCGGGCTGGACTGTTCCCATGAGGCACAGGGTCAGACTGATTTGCATATGGCCATGTCTGAACTGGGGTGGCGGAGTGAGCTAAAGAATGATGATGGATTAAACCCAGATCAGTTGACTGGGGGTGAGTGCTTGCAATGTTCAACACTCCGTCCATCATCCCCTTTGGTTTTGCTATGTTCGCCCTAAGTTGGCAGGGTATGCCCAGACGTGGGTCCATTGCTCACTTTGCCACTGGATTCAAGATAGCCTGGCTGATGACGGCTGTAAGCCAGAAACCGGTCCCAGGATGCTTGTTTCCGGTCCAGGGAAGATATGGCTTGGCAGTTCGGGCAGGACTGTTCCCATGAGGCACAGGGTCAGACTGATTTGCATATGGCCATGTCTGAACTGGGGTGGCGGTGTGAGCTAAAGAATGATGATCGATTAAACCCAGATCAGTTGACTGGGGGTGAGTGCTTGCAATGTTCAACACTCCATCCATCATCCCCTTTGGTTTTGCTATGTTCGCCCTAAGTTGGCAGGGTATGCCCAGACGTGGGTCCCACTCCCTTGCTCACTTTGCCACTGGATTCAAGATAGCCTGGCTGATGACGGCTGTAAGCCAGAAACCGGTCCCAGGATGCTTGTTTCTGGTCCAGGGAAGATTTGGCTTGTCAGTTCGGGCTGGACTGTTCCCATGAGGCACAGGGTCAGACTGATTTGCATATGGCCATGTCTGAACTGGGGTGGCGGAGTGAGCTAAAGAATGATGATGGATTAAACCAAGATCAATTGACTGGGGGTGAGTGCTTGCAATGTTCAACACTCCGTCCATCATCCCCTTTGGTTTTGCTATGTTCGCCCTAAGTTGGCAGGGTATGCCCAGACGTGGGTCCCTTGCTCACTTTGCCACTGGATTCAAGATAGCCTGGCTGATGACGGCTGTAAGCCAGAAACCGGTCCCAGGATGCTTGTTTCCGGTCCAGGGAAGATATGGCTTGGCAGTTCGGGCTGGACTGTTCCCATGAGGCACAGGGTCAGACTGATTTGCATTTGACCATGTCTGAACCGGGGTGGTGGAGTGAGCTAAAGAATGATGATGGATTAAACCCAGATCAGTTGACTGGGGGTGAGTGCTTGCAATGTTCAACACTCCGTCCATCATCCCCTTTGGTTTGCTATGTTCGCCCTAAGTTGGCAGGGTATGCCCAGACGTGGGTCCCTTGCTCACTTTGCCACTGGATTCAAGATAGCCAGGCTGATGATGGCTGTAAGCCAGAAACCGGTCCCAGGATGCTTGTTTCCGGTCCAGGGAAGATATGGCTTGGCAGTTCGGGCTGGACTGTTCCCATGAGGCACAGGGTCAGACTGATTTGCATTTGGCCATGTCTGAACTGGGGTGGCGGAGTGAGCTAAAGAATGATGATGGATTAAACCCAGATCAGTTGACTGGGGGTGAGTGCTTGCAATGTTCAACACTCTGTCCATCATCCCCTTTGGTTTTGCTATGTTCGCCCTAAGTTGGCAGGGTATGCCCAGACGTGGGTCCCTTGCTCACTTTGCCACTGGATTCAAGATAGCCTGGCTGATGACGGCTGTAAGCCAGAAACCGGTCCCAGGATGCTTGTTTCCGGTCCAGGGAAGATATGGCTTGGCAGTTCGGGCTGGACTGTTCCCATGAGGCACAGGGTCAGACTGATTTGCATATGGCCATGTCTGAACTGGGGTGGCGGAGTGAGCTAAAGAATGATGATGGATTAAACCCAGATCAGTTGACTGGGGGTGAGTGCTTGCAATGTTCAACACTCCGTCCATCATCCCCTTTGGTTTTGCTATGTTCGCCCTAAGTTGGCAGGGTATGCCCAGACGTGGGTCCCTTGCTCACTTTGCCACTTGATTCAAGATAGCCAGGCTGATGATGGCTGTAAGCCAGAAACCGTTCCCAGGATGCTTGTTTCCGGTCCAGGGAAGATATGGCTTGGCAGTTCGGGCTGGACTGTTCCCATGAGGCACAGGGTCAGACTGATTTGCATATGGCCATATCTGAACTGGGAGTGGCGAGTGAGCTAAAGAATGATGATGGATTAAACCCAGATCAGTTGACTGGGGGTGAGTGCTTGCAATGTTCAACACTCCGTCCATCATCCCCTTTGGTTTTGCTGGTATATATGGCAGCAAAGACTAAACCCCAAGAGGTGCAGTCCTCTACTTGTGGTGTGAGACCCATGGGCAAGCAGATTGTTAGGATTCTGTGTTTATCACAGGTGGTAGTTTTCGGGAAAACTGCTTCAAGCTGAGTTATTTTCTGAGCTATCCAGAATGGGATTTATTCGTGTTTTGCTGGCATTTTGCCCATTATCGCGTGTAATGTTTGTGGAGTTATTTTATTAACTGTGCCTTGGACTGGAGTGTCTTGTGCTGCAGCTGGTGCAGGCTGAACTGCTAAAGTCCTCATCACAAATTGTGTCAGGTTTCTGTAGATTTTAATTAAATCTCTGTGTTGTACGAGTAAGTCTGGCTGTGGCATTGTGTTAATGTCAGGATGCGGTGTGTATGCCGCTAGTACGAGCCATGTGGCTCCTGCTCCTCCGAGCGGGCCTAATCTTGCTCTTCCTCGTATGTGGGGTAGGGCGCCTTTAAACCAGTAATTATGCTCCTGGTAAGTGAGCGGAATCTCTAACTCCTCAAAAGGAGTATAGTCCTCTGGTGTTTCTTCTCTTAGGTAGTAGTGAAATACATCTGTTATTGCATTTGCTGCTGGGAATGTAACCCATGAATAGAACACCTCTGTTTTGTTTGATTCGTGTGCCTCAATCACGAAAATTACTTTACCACCCCTGGCTCTTAAGCCATGTTCTAGACGTTTTATGGTGACTGCCCTTCTGAAATTTGGTGCAATTTGTATTGCATCTTCAGGGTCTACTTCTAAACCGAAGAGGTTTGTTTCAACTCCCCCTGTTGCGTTTGTTTCTTCCACCATTTTAAATTGGAAGAAGGGTGTTTAAGGAAATTTTAAGATAAGGTGTAATGAACAATTGTAGGAACTAAATATACTTCAAGCTTGATTAACCAACAGCCATTAAATCGTATTTTTTACTACTCAGCTGCGGCCGATTTTGTGCCCACCCACTCCAGACATCTCTGGGGTTTTGTGAGTAGGTTCTCTGAGAATAGCACGACCGAACTACTCAGATTCTACTGTTAAATAAGTACCAAACCAACGTTGGGCGCCATGTCGTGTAGCTCCTATAGTACCCATGCAGGACCTGCGCATTTGTGTAACATAAGCTGTGGGCTTGGTGGCAGACTGACTCTGTGCATCCCCACCGCTTATGTTAGATTGTTTTGCATTAGCTAGCTCGCAGTGCCACTAGTGTCTCCTCTTATCGGGGAGAGATTAGTTTCTGGCAACCTTAGAACATGACAACCCTGATTCCCTCAGAATCGTGGAAACAATGTACTACCTTTCGCTCAGTCACTCGTGCTCACTTATTCGGTTTGTCTCAGAGAGTTACACAGAATAAACAGTTGGGCGTTCCAATAAGTATTTATTGAACAGTTGTTATTCTAGTGTAAAATATATGTGCTGCGGTAACCAGCAGACAATAGCAGAGATATATGATCAGCAGTACGATAAAAGCAAAGGGATAGAACAGTTCTACCATATTGCGATAATCATGAGTACATACATGAATATAAAAGCATTATGCAAGTGCGCGTACTCCTACGATGCCTACCTAGATGTACCTGTGTGTGCCTAGCATATGTGTGTAGGTCTTAGAAGCTAAGAGCCAAGAATCCTCCTAGGATTTAGTCGAACCCCCATACCTGAATAGAGAGAGTGTGGGACCCCGTCCTGCTCTCGAATTGGACACCCCGTCCGGGTTGTGTCAGACCACTGTTAGCTTGAGCAACTGCATGCAGGAGCCTCAGCGTCTCTGGTCAGTGTGTCAGCATGGAAGTCTCGGTTCCCTCTGCCTTACCGGGGCAAGATGTGTTGTATTTATACCCTAAAGAGTCTCGGTCCTCAGTATGGTATTGGACATGAGGAAGACGTGAGGGGTGAACTTTGTACATACATATTATGCCGGTGGTGTATTCTTAGAAAGCCATACATAATTAATGAGTACAGTGTGGGCCTGTGTTTGGAAGAACCCTGCTGCATTCAAAACCACAGGATAGATAACGTTCAGCCCTCAGAGCTCGTTGTGTACTAGCTGGGACCAATGTAGGTGAAAGATCATGCCTATATAAGGAATCATACTATAATAGGACATGTACAGTTGTGACCATAATTGGGCATATGCGGCCATGACCATAATTGGGCAAGTACGAATATGACCATATTAGGGTAAATATGAAAACGTCCATTTTAGGGTATGTACGAACGGGTCTACATTAGGGCATCTATGCGGGATATAACACCCTCACCATGTGCTCTACGACACTGCACTCTACACCACTGCATTCTACTCTGCACCACTCTACTATACACCACTGCTCTCTGCGCTGTTAATATTGAGAAAGTCAATATCAATATGAAGAACCGTACATTTATGTATGAATAAGAGATTGCATCTTTATTAACAAATTCACCTCATGCCACGTTAACCCTGAATAGGAAATATGTACTTAGGCAGGCTCTGAGACCTAGGCCCAAGGTCATTGATTGGAATGTCACAGGTGGGGTGACACGTAGCCAGCAGACGAATGCACAAACAGGAAATCCCAGATCAATCCGACAGATAGGCGCAACAGCACCACAGTGGTCCAGGGAGATTGGCCCCAATAAAGCACACATGACTGGCGGGGTACATGCAATCCCAAAACACCATTAACTCAGAAGCCACAGAAGTTAGGAACATATGGCTAAGCAGGACACAGCACGCACAGTACACGCAGTGATCACACGCTCCTCATGCCGGACATCTGGACATGTTACCCAATGGCCGCATTGTGTCTACGGAAGGTCGAGGCCCACCTAGATTCCCCATCCAAACATATTATTTAAGACTCCAAAGGCAGCAACTCACATTCCTTACTACGCAAGGATCGCATGAACCATTTCTGGCATTCAAAGAATTGTATATAAGCTCATCTAAAATCGATTGTAGGTCAAGAAAGTCCTCAGACCCTATGCCTGTAACTGTTCTCCTGGCCGCAATGTTTAATTAGATGAACTGTTCCTGTTTTGCCAGACGCCTCTTGTCTCTTGTCTTTTCAAGATATTTCATGTTCAAGCTACAATGCTATGCACTCTACTCTGCACCACTCTACTCTATGCCACTGCCTTCCACACCACTCTACTTTATAACACTGCACTCTATGCCACTGCATTCTATGCCACTCTGCTGTATTCTTCACCACTCCACTCTCTGCCAATCAATCAATCAATCATGTCACTTATAAAGCGCACTACATACCCGCGAGGGTCTCAAGGCGCTGGGGGAAGAGGGGGGTGGTGCTGCTACTGATCGAAGAGCCAGGTCTTGAGGAGTCTTCTGAAGGCCAGTAGGTCTTGGGTCTGTCGGAGGTTGGTGGGGAGGGTGTTCCAGGTCTTGGCGGCGAGGTGGGAGAAGGATCTGCCGCCGGCGGTCGTTTTCCGGATGCGGGGGACTGTGGCGAGGGCGAGGCTGGTCGAGCGGAGCTGGCGGGTGGGGGTGTAGAAGCTGAGTCGTCTGTTGAGGTAGGCTGGTCCGGAGTTGTGGAGTGCTTTGTGTGCGTCGGTGAGGAGCTTGAAGGTTATCCTCTTGTTGACAGGGAGCCAGTGCAGGTCTCTCAGGTGGGGTGTGATGTGGCTGCGTCGGGGGATGTCGAGGATAAGACGTGCAGAGGCGTTCTGGATGCGTTGCAGCCGTCTCAGGAGCTTAGCCGTCGTTCCTGCGTAGAGGGCGTTTCCGTAGTCCAGCCTGCTGGTGACAAGGGCCTGGGTGACTGTTTTTCTTGTTTCGGTGGGGATCCACTTGAAGATCCTGCGGAGCATTCGGAGGATGTTGAAGCAGGATGAGGAAACGGCGTTGACCTGCTTAGTCATGGAGAGGGTGGGGTCGAGGATGACCCCTAGGTTGCGTACGTGGTCGGTGGGTGGCGAGCTGTTCCCAGTGATGTTGGCCACCAGGAGTCGTCCCAGGCTGAAGGGTTGGAACCAAGGATGAGGACCTCCGTCTTGTCCGAGTTCAGCTTCAGGCGGCTGGTCCTCATCCATTCGGCGACGGCCTTCATTCCTTCGTGGAGGTGGGTTTTGGCGGTGTGAGGGTCTTTGGTGAGGGAGAGGATCAGCTGGGTGTCGTCGGCGTAGGAGATGATGTTGAGGTTGTGCTGTCGGGCGACGTGGGAGAGGGGTGCCATGTAGATGTTGAACAGCGTTGGGCTGAGGGAGGAGCCTTGGGGTACGCCGCAGATGATCTTGGTGGCCTTGGATCGGAAGGGGGCAAGGCGGACGCTTTGTGTTCTGCCGGAAAGGAAGGATGTGGTCCAGTCCAGGGCCTTCTCTTGGATCCCGGCGTCGTGAAGGCGTGTTCGTAGTGTGTGGTGGCAGACCGTGTCGAAGGCGGCTGATAGGTCCAGGAGGATGAGGGCTGCTGTTTCTCCGTTGTCTAGCAGGGTCCTGATGTCATCGGTGGCGGCGATGAGGGCGGTTTCGGTGCTGTGGTTGCTGCGGAAGCCGGACTGGGAAGGGTCCAGGATGTTGTTCTCCTCGAGGTAGCGGGTCAGTTGTTTGTTGACGATTTTCTCGGTGACCTTCGCGGGGAACGGGAGCAGAGAGATGGGTCGGAAGTTCTTGAGGTCCTTGGGGTCTGCCTTGGGTTTCTTGAGTAAGGCGGTGATCTCAGCGTGCTTCCAGCTTTCCGGGAAGGTTGCTGTCTCGAAGGAGATGTTGATTATTTTCCGGAGATGGGGCGCGATGGCTGTACTGGCTTTGTTGAAGATGTGGTGAGGGCACGGGTCTAGCGGTGAACCGGAGTGGATGGTGTTCATGATCTCGCTGGTGTCCTCGTCGTTGATGTTGGTCCAGGAGAGCAGGCGGTTGGTGGTTGTGGGGGCAGTGGTCTCGGTGGTTGCCGGGGCGGTCGTGGTGTTGAAGCTGTCATGGATGTCGGTGATTTTGCGGTGGAAGAGGGTGGCCAGTGAGTCGCACAGGTCTCGCGACGGCTGGATGTCGTTGGTGTTGGAGCTGGGGTTGGAGAGTTCCTTCACAATGTTGAAGAGCTCTTTGCTGTTGTGTGCATTGTTGTCTAGGCGGTCTTTGAGTGAGGCCCTTTTGGCGGATCTGATGAGGTGATGGTGACTGCGGGTGGCGCTCTTGTGGGCGGCGTAGCTGTCCGCTGTCCGTTCGTGGAGCCAGATCTTCTCCAGTTTTCGGCATGTTCGTTTGGAGGCCTGGAGGTCTTCGGTGAACCAGGTGGCTTTCTTGCTGGTGTGGCTGTTGGGCGGATTCTTGAGCGGGGCGAGGGTGTTGGCGCAGTCGTCGATCCACTGTCTGAGGTTGCGGGCGGTGGTGTCGGGGTCGGAGGGTTCGGCGGGTGGGCTCAGGGCGAGGGTTGTGGTTAGCTGGTCTTCCGAGACTCTGCTCCAGCAGCGGCGAGGCATTTGTTCAGTGCGGTGGTGCGTGGTGGGCTTCCTGTAGGTGAAGTGGATGCAGTGGTGGTCAGTCCAGTGGGGTTCGGAGGTGTGGTTGAAGGAGACGTGTGGGCTTGCGGAAAAGATGGAGTCTAGCGTGTGGCCGGCGGCGTGGGTGGGTGTAGTCACGAGCTGTCTGAGTCCAAGGGTGGCGAGGTTGTCGATCAGGGTGGTGGAGTTGGTGTCCTTGTTGTTCTCGAGGTGGAAGTTCAGGTCCCCGAGGAGGATGTAGTCCGTGGAGGCGATGGCGTGTGTGCTGGACGGAAGTCAGCGATGGAATCGCTGAACTGTGGTCAGGGTCCGGGGGTCTGTAGATGAGGGTTCCTCTGAGGGTGGTGTTGGGATCGGTGTGGATCTGGAAGTGCATGTGTTCGGCGGTGCTGAGGGTGTCGTCGGTGTTGGTTGAGACTCTGAGGGTGTTCCTGTGAACGATGGCGATGCCTCCTCCGACTCCGTTGGTGCGGTCCCTGCGGGTGATCTTGTATCCGTCCGGGATGGCAATGGCGATGTCTGGGGCTGAAGCGGGATTCAGCCAGGTCTCCGTCAGGAATGCGACGTCTGGGGAGGTTGAGTCGAGAAGGTCCCAGAGTTCGATGGCGTGTTTGCGGGCGGAGCGGGTGTTGAGGAGGATGCATCTGAGGTAGTTGGGTTCTTTCCTGGGCGGTGGTTTGGCGGGGCGGGTGCTGGCGAAGCTGCAGTTCCGGCAGGTGAAGGGCCCTTGGGTGCGCTTCGGGGTGGCCTGGTAGCAGGCGTGATCTTTTCCGGGGTTGAGTGCGTGGAGGGTGCTGGCGTCGTATCGGCGTCTGTTGATGTGGCGGGCGCGGGGGATGCCCGGACCAGGGGTCTGGCGCTGGGCGCGGTCACGGCGCGGACGGGCGCAGACGGGCTTGCCTTAGGCACGCCTTTGGCGCGCCAGCGGCGCGGCCACCATAAATGGGGAGGTGGGAGGGAGGAGCAGGGAATGGGGCAGCGAATGGGCAGTGAGGGGGCAGGCCAGTCAAGGTCAGGGGTCGCTCTCTTCACCACGCAGCGGCTGCCACTGCACTCTACGTCACTCCACTCCACTGTACACTACTCTATGCTACTCCACTATACACCACTCCACTCTACTCTATACCACTTCACTCTATGCCTCTCTACCCTGCTCAAAGCCACTCTATGCCACTCCAAGCCTCTCTACTCCACCCCACTGTATGCCACTCCACACCACTCGATACCATGCTAACCCATCCAACTCAACTCTACTCCACTCCACGCTGCTGTACAACATGGCAAAAAGACATTGGCAATGCCAATTACTGTCCAGCATGGACATTGAACAACCACCCTGCCCTTCAGTCTGCTCTTTGGTAACTGTTGCTCTTACCTTGGGTGCTGTGGAGGTGTCTTGTGGCTGATTTGTTTGATTACATTGTCGCACAGCTATGACACTGAGTACAAATAGCTTCTTTAGCTATTACAAATCACTCACTGGATGTTAGCTTGGAAATGACTTTTAATACACAATAATCATTTTCCTAAAACGTCCGTTTTATATTGTGCATATAATAGTTTCTGAAAGAATGGCAGTTCTCCCAAGTGAGCTGGACAGATGATGGAATCATTTGTCTGGTTGCTTCTTTGTCTATGTAGAGTGACCATTGCTATATTTCCATTAAAATTGTCTATCGTCACCCTTAATCATTATCTAACAGCCATCGGCAATGCCAAAACATCTGGCTTATGGATGAAAGTGCTTTTTGTGTCACTGATGGGTGTAGACACTGTAGGTCATCATAACTGCACACAGTCACTCATCTTTGCACTCATTCATTCTTCAATTTACTGAGTAATCTTTCCATTCAACTTCCAATACAACCACTAAAAGACACACACAAACCCAGCAGCAAATGCAAGATAAACCAAAAGAATACACGTAGAAAAAAGAAAACATGCTGTCTTCTAAACATAAGAGGCATATATTGACAATAACAAACAATAACAAAACTAAAGATTGACCGGGTTCCAAAGGTATTGTAAATAATCTATCATTGTTTTAAAGTTCAAGTACTGCCCCCACATATAGAACCAATGTGCTTGCCATCTTGGAATGATAAAACAATGATAACAATGATAAAACTAGGACATCAGCATTTGATAATGATCTCCTGGTTTAGAGTAAATGACCATGTGGAATATGGCACAATGCAGATGAAATGAGTGGCAAGCAACCAGTTAGCACTACCTGGAGAAGCTGTAGCATCCTACTAAATTTTTTTTAAATAAAAATAGAAGACGCAAATAAATGAAAGGGGAACTATAAGAGGAGAACATTCAAAAATAAAGTACTGGCCAAACTGCCCTGATACTAAACGTTCACTCATGTTTAGGTGGATGTATACACATGATTAGAAAATGCCATTATTCCCAGGGCAAAGGAGCCACTTACTGATGGAGATTGAGCCATTCCCCCATGAAGTTTGCTGTGATTAATGGAAGCAGAGTGTAACTGAAACTCAGACAGATCAATGACATAGAGTGGACCCAAAGGTTCTCTATGAATATATATTTATATACGTAGGTGGGTGTATTATTTGTATACATAGAAATGCATTTCAATTTATGGGTGTATGTTTATTTCAGGATCCTAGCAGACATTTAAGAAGAAATTCTATAAATAATCTTTACAGTGTAAATCTTTTCTCCCTAAGGTTTCTCAGAGGCTGTAATCAACACCAAAATCATTCCCTACAAAGGGAATCAGACATGTGTGTTACAAATACTGATTTGTAGGCTTTATCACAGAGAAAGAATAATCTACCCTTAAATGTTTGTTGATTTTTACATATGCATTTCAAAAACAATTTGTGAAGCCTACTGTTTTTATCATAGCTTTTCATAAGAAATGAGTTAGATTTATGGCAATATAACTATTTTTTAAATGATCCAATCAGGCCTGTGGAGTTATCAATGATTTATCACAATAACCAATTGAGGTCTTCTGTACTGAGCACTTTTCCACAAGGTAGCCTCAGGCATAAAATTGCATAGCATTAAAAATTACTTTGGCAAAGTAAAATTGTATCTCTCCTAGGAGAGCCTAACAAGGATTCTGTTAATACAAATCTTCTATACTCGTGAAATTTCTATATAACACAATATGTAGGCTTTTTTTGTGTTTCATCATTTTTTATTAAGATTTTGGTACAAAATAGGTGCGACAATCTTGCAAACTTCTTTCATGACAAAATTGGCAACATCTACAGAAACCTCAAATACAGCTTAAGGCAACCAACTTCTTCAAACAACACAACTGAATGGAGCCAGCTCACTCCACAGGACACTGCCTCCATCATGAACTCCGTCCACTCTGGAGCCCCAACCGGCTCATGTCCTTACTAAATCTTCAACCTGGGCAAAGCCACAATCAGCCACGTATTCACCACCTTGTTTAACACCTCAATTGCCACAGTAACCTTATCTGAGAATTGGAAACATGCAGAAATCAACATCCTACTAAAGAAACCATCGGCAGACCACATCGAACTCAACAACTACCGTCTGATCTCCCTGCTCCCGTTCTCAGCCAAAGTATTAGAAAAAACCATCAACCAACAACTGTCCTTGCATCTGGAACAAAACTTCCGACTAGACTCCACCCAAACTGGATTCAACAGCAACTACAGTACCATGACAGTTCTCATTGCAGCTATCGATGACATCCAAGCCCTATTCAACCCAGGGGAGATTGAGACTCTGATCCTCCCAGACCTCTTTGGATCCTTTTATTTGGTATCCCACCACACACTCATCACAAGGTTGCACAACATATGCATCCAAGGTGCCACTCTCAGATGGATCACCTCTTTCCACACCGGATGAACCTTTCCCCCTTCACCTCTGAACCCAAGGAACTCATCTGTGGAGTACCCCAAGGATCCTCGCCCAGCCCCACCCTCTTTAACACTTATATGTCACCTCTGGCCAGCATTGCCAAAACCCACAGACTCAACATCATATCGTATGCTGAAAATAAGCAACTCATCCTCTCCGTCT
The DNA here is from genome assembly GCA_963921515.1 of Calotriton arnoldi. NCBI lineage: Eukaryota > Metazoa > Chordata > Amphibia > Caudata > Salamandridae > Calotriton > Calotriton arnoldi. Next base: position 140,407 of record CAWUFW010012511.1, on the reverse strand, counting down.
CTGAAGACACTATTAACACCAACCTCCACAATTGCATGACAGATGTTAGTAACTGGATGAAGGACAAATGCCTGAAGCTCAACACGGACAAGACAGAGATAATTATTTTTTAAAGCAGAAGCTCCCCATGGGAGGCCTCCTGGTGACCCTCAGAACTCGGACCTACTCCTACCACACTGACCATGTTGTGAACCTAGGCATCATTCTGGACAATCATACTGGACAACAAGCTATGATGACTCAGGTTAACTCTGTTTCCTCCTCCTGCTTCTTCATCTTCTGTGTGCTCTGTAAGATATTCAAATGACGACCCCAAAGTTCAAGATGCACCATTACCCTGGCCCTGGTCTCCAGCTGACTGGACTACGGCAATGCTCTCTATGCTGGGATTGCAGGTCACTGCCTCAGATGGTTAAAGACCATCCAGAACGCCATTGCCAAACTCGTCCCGGATCTCCCTAGACAAACCCACATCACCCCCTACCTCACGGAACTCCACTGGCTCCCTGTACAGAAAAGATGCCAGTTTAAGGTCCTGACATATGGATACAAGGCTCTAGGCAGCTGCGGACCCACCTACTCGATCCACCGGCTGAACTTCCATCAGCTTACTAGATACCTCTGGTCTGCATCCCTTTCTTTAACCCTCACCTCTGCATCTGACATAGCTCCTTCTCCTACCTAGCAGGGAAGACATGGAATGAACTACCCTTTCATCTACGGACCTCCCCATCTCTTCCAGAGTTCTGAAAATCCCTGAAGACCTGGCTATTTGGCTAATGAACTGGACCCTGCCAACACCTGGATACCCTCACAGGTGCCAAGTAGCACTCTACTATCCTACTAATTGATTGATTGATTGATTGACTCATGTCTTGTTGGAGAGGAAGGAGTTGATCCAAATTAGGGTGGGCCCCTGGCTTCCTGATGTCTGGTAATGAGGAGGCCATGATGAAACAGTGGCAAAAGCTGCTGAGAGGTCAGGAAGAATAAGTGCAGTGTTTTCTCCTCTGTCAATTATTGATAAGAGGTTGTCTGTTGCTGCAAGGAGGGCAGTTTCCATGCTGTGGTTTCACTGGAACCCTGACTGGGTAGAGTCCAGGAGGTGGTACGGTTCAAGATGGGTGGAGAGCTGTTTGTTGATCTCTTCCTCCAGGGCTGTGGCTGGGATGGGTAGGAGAGAGATGGGCATGTAGTTGCTGAGATCTTTTGGGTTAGCCCAGTGTTTCTTCAGCAGGGCAGTGACCTCCACTTGTTTTCAGGTACGCAGAATAAGTCTGGTGCAAAGGTTTAATCTGTAGAAGCTTTGCTTGTGGTTGGATGATACTAATTGAGTTTGCAGGAAGCAATATTTTCACTTTATTTCCCAACTAAACTCCCAAATCCCATTCCCAGGCTTGCTTATGCTGCAATGTGCTCTCCTTTCAGAGATACCTATCTAGTAGTATTCTAAGATTTAATTATCTGTATCAGTAGGATCACATCCTGTGGCGCTGTTGGAATTCCTGGCAGTTTCTCCAGGGTTGTATGGCACAGTCTCATATATATGTAAACAGAAAGCAGTGACTAATATTTGCACATTCTGAATAGATCTACAGATATAAAGGTCCCATTAATGTAGAAAGGGCATAATTCTGTTAATACTGCATTCATAGAATATGCAATGTTTTGGACTCTCTTGTTAAAGACAGAAGAGGGATTTGTGCTAGCCTTAGGGCAGGTGAATATAAAGATGGAAGTCCTACCCTGTGTCACAGCATTTTACAGGACCAGCACTTGTTTGCCGTGGTGAGGATTGTGGCTCTAGTATAAGGGAGGCCCACTGGTGATAGGGATTCCTGGTGTGCATTTCCAGTTTGTTCTTTGTCTGGGATAGTACACAGTAGTATCCTGTCTAGGTGGTATGAATGTTTAATAAAGTATATTGACAACAAAGGTGAGAGCAAGGAGTTAGAGAGGGTTACGTCCGTCTCCCCAGAATATAGTCAATAAACAATGTGGACGTACCCAGTACCTGGATAAATACCACTGGGAACTCACAGTGCAGAGGAACCTTCAGGTTCTTTAAAAGACCCCTCACACACCAACCTAGTTGGTGTCATGCTTCATCATCGGGGTCCCAACCAGGCGGCCGAGTGCCGCCCGGTTGTGCTACAACGCCTGATTACAGCGGAGCTGGTGTGGTGTAAAGGTGTGATGAAGTGTGGTGCTAAATTAAGAATACCTCCGGGAATGCTTGCCTGGATGTTCAAAAAAGTTTTTTTATTTAATAATGGCGGCCCGGGGTATGAGTAAAAACAAAGAATAGACAACCATATGAGGGTAATTAGTCTCTGTTGTCAATAAAGATGGTCTACATGTTTCAGCCCCAGAAGTAAATATGGAGGGGCTTTCTTCAGGACCAGAGGTGAAGACTGTGAAATACAAAGTGAGTGGCAAAAATCAGGCCACGTGTCAATAAATAATCACAACCCACGCGCTAAGGTGGGGAGGAAAAACGATGGTCGCAGGTTGCGACTTAGACATAGAAACACTCGGTTTCAATGGAGACAGCTGATCGGGCCCGGGAGGGGGACCGGCGTTCCCAACACTAGTGGGAGGCGGTGTGCCCTCGGTGCACCTAAGATAGGCTCCGTGGGTCCCGGCTGCTCAGCAAAGTATCCATGTGCCACATCTAATATTGCCCTAGATCAGATCTAGACATCTTTTTTATCTTCTGAGAGTATTAACATCTCCCATCATATTCTAGGCTACTTGTCTGCCCATACAAGCCTGATAAGCAGCGATCTTGGAGTTTGAAAAATGCTTTATTTAGAATACCAGAAATGTTAAGAATAAATAAAGGAATGTGGGAAGGGCCAACATTTTAATGAGAGTTATGTGTCACTCTAGGGACAGCAGTAATTCAGTCCAAGCATGTTCTTGTTTCAACTTGTTTATTGTTGGGCCATAATTTAATTTCATTATCTCTACCCTATCCCTGTGCTAAACTATTCCCAAGTACTTGACAGTGTTGTTCATACATCAACTTGAGAATTCTAAATCCAATGCCTCAGTATCACTGGTAACTGGAAATAGCTCAGCCTTTTCCAGTTAATTATAACCCCTGAATATCTACCTTAGCTTATCACCTTTCCTTATGGAAGATACATGCTTCACTGGAGGCTGGATGAACAAGAAAATATCATCAGCATACATGGATAACAGCACGTAACCCAGATGGAAGTTCAGTCAACTTTATAGGTGGTACTCCTATAATTTTCTATATGAGGAGTCCATGGTCAATACAAACAATAACAGGGATAGAGGGTACCCCTGTCACCTGTCCGAGGTTACTCAGAGGGCCAGATGTACCAGCATAGCATTTTGCGACTCGCAAATTGCGCTCAATTGCGAGTCGCAATTTGCGAGTCGCAAAATGCTCTGTACAACAGTGTCTCAGACTCTGTTAGCGATTCCCAATGGGGTCGCAAACTGCATGCATCATGAATATTAATGACGCACTCGCAATTTGCGAGCCCATTAGGAATGGCTGGCCCTCCCAGGGATGGTGGCCTGGTGGGCTCAGCAGACCTCCATGTCTGGGACTGCATTTAAATAAAGCAGTTCTTTTTTTAAATGCAGCCCGTTTTCCTTGAAGGAAAACGGGATGCATTTAAAAAAAAAAAAAAACGTTTTTGTTTCATTTTTTAAGGGCAGGTAGTGGTCCCTGTGACCACTGCTTGCCCCAAAAAAAATTCCCCTGCATTCACAAAGGGCAAGGGGTCCCCTGGAGACCCCTTCCCTTTGCGATTCCTGTACCACCCTTCTGAGAAGGGGGGTAAACTACGACTATTTTGCAACCGCAATTGCGGTCGCAAAACAGTCATACATGCTCAGACTCGCTATTAGGAAGGGACACCCTCGGAACGCCTCTTCCTAATAGCGAGTCGTAATCCTATTTAGCGAGTCGCAAATAAATTGCGAGTCGCTAAATAGGGTTTGAACATGGCCCTGCTGTATTTTGCATGCGCAAATGGGTCATAAACCCGTTTGTGCATGCAAAATAAGTCGTACATCTGTCCCAGAAGGGATTAGAAGTTATCTCATTAGTTTTTACCCGAGTCATTGGCTGTGAATATAGTAGATTTAAAAGGATGAGAATATACACAGGGATGCAAAACCACAGTGCTACCACTAGGAATGGGCATTCTAGAGAGCCAAAGGTTTCTTCAGCATCCCGAAAACCTGCTGCAGCACTCAATTTAGAGTTAAGCAGATGCAGCAGGGTGAACACTGCCATCAAATTTATCTGTGCAGAACAAATCCAGACTGCACTGGGGCTGAGATGTTCTCCATTAATAAGGCTAGTCTGTGGGCTATAACTTTAGCTAGTATTTTGTTTTGCAGATTTAATAATGATAGTGGGCATTGTTAGACACAGGGGCTTTGGTCATTTCCTGACCTTGGAAGTATTGTGATAATTGCCTTATGCATTGTTTGGAATAATAAACCGTCTCAAGGGCCTCCTTGCAGACCTACAACAGATGTATTTATTTATTTGGTCTACCTAATGTCAGCAAACTTTTGAACTCACTAAAAAACGTATTGTTTAAGCACCAGCATTACAACCTTATGTGGAAGGGGCATAGGACATTGATCATGGTGGATGCTAGTGCGTATGGCCTGGGAGCTATATTATCTCAATGTGGAAGAGACAAAGAAACAACAGTTTGATTGGTTCCAGAAGATTAACTGATGTTGAGACATGATACTCAGGTTAATCCCTCCTGGATATTACAGGCACAGAATTATTAAAACAGCACATGCAGGGCATTTCGGCATGCCGGACACTAAAAGAAGGATAAGGGCCATGTATTGGTGGCCAGCCTATGGACAATGTTGTGCATGATTGTCTTCAGTGTTGTCTGAGTAATAAACATCCTGTGACCTCAGTCCTAGAACCCAGGGCCACTCCTATTACTGATAAGGTGTGTAAAAATGTGTCTAATGACTTTTTGAGGACTTTTCATGTTTTACCTGTACACATGAGAGATATGCTTGTGTTAATTGACCATTTATCTTGATGGTTAGAGGTAAAGAGTGTTGCAGAGCCCACTACTGCTAGTTTCATCATATTTTAAAGGTGTTTTTATAAAGAAGGCGCTCCAGCTAAAGTGTTATCAGACAATGGAATGCAGTTTACTTCGGCGATTATGCAGGAGTTCTTCAATAAATATGGGATCAAACAGATCAGCATGCCACTATATTGTCCTAAGTTTAATGGAAAAGTGGAGAGGTTTAATAAGATCCTAGTTGAGAATATTCAGAGTGTGTTGAAGTCTCACGTTGCTTGTGTAGAAGCGGTTAGGGATACCATATGGGCGTATTGTACTACTCTGCTCTCTGTTACAGGTCAGATCCCCTTTGAAGTGATGAGAGGAGGAAGTATGAGGTCAAGTCTTTTCCCTGGATGGGTATCTGATGTTCTGAATGTGGATTCACAAAGGTAAACTTAGACAAAAACTCTAACTTTACTAATGGTAACTTACCTTTGGAAATACTGAAAAGTAGCAAAGTTAGACCTTTGGACTAAGTTTGCCTTTGTGAATACTGAAAAGTAATAAAGTTAGACTTTTGGTCTAATCTTACCTTTGTGAATACCGAAAGAAGTAAACTTACAGAAAAGTGTAAGTTTACCTTTGTGAATCGGGTCCTATATCTGTTCAGTCTATGCTGGCATACCTGTCAAGCTAATGGCCGTCAAATGTATGACATAGCGGTAGATCGCGTACAACAATAAATTGCATTTAACGTGTTGGTTGAAAGACAGAAGAGATTATAAGTTTCCTTAATGGCTGCTCTCATCAAAGAAGATACAATTTAAGCATAACTGTTACATCTACAGATGCCTGTATATTTTGTGAAAGAGGACACCTGCATATTAAACACATACCAAAAGCACCAAGACGTCTTAGCGGGGAACAGAGTATTGGTGCAAAATTTGATAAACAATTAGACAGCAACGAATTAGGGAATAGTGGTTGACCCACTCTGGAGTTTGTTCTTGTAGTGAATGTGGTCCTCTTAGACCAGCTAACCATATCCCTATTGCATATATTGCATCAAACAAAGCTCAGCTGCGCTTAGTGCACAACTCAACCTTATTAACTTTCTGAATGGGTTTCAGTCCTATACACAACATATCCTGATTAATTACAGAGTGATAACAGCATCTGCTCTTACCTCCATAAATGTATCAGTCAAACATTTAGAACAATCTTTGTAGTGAAGTTCAAAGTGGGGATACAGGCTGGACAATGCTAGACACCCACTGGGCTTGAGTACACGATCTGTTTCCCTTACGAACTCCTCAACTTCAAACCAGTGGGCCGCAACCGAAGCAGTTATAAGGTCCACAGAGCCATCTTCAAATGGAATCTTCTCAGCAGGGGCAACACTAAACATAATACCAGAGTTGTAAACATATGAGACCATGATCTTAACAATAATATTAATCTTTAGCTTTCACAAACTAAACCTTGAAGCTTTGTGAAGCCTGACCTCACTACGGCTGCTGCCCTTAATATCTACTTCTTTGAAATGTACTAGATCTACACTACCTTTGTAACTGGTCACTCAGATTCAGAACACTGACTGTAATTGAAAGCTTTTGCAATCAGTTTTAGACAGAGCACAAGTCAGTTGCCCTATAAATGAATTCATGATTTTTGGCATCAAATTTATTGTGAACATATTTTAAAGTTATTGACTTGTTATCAAACAATAATAGCTGTAGGAAATGATCATCTGTTGTGTGGTGCCCCACCAGATTTCCTGCTTTGGTGGTTTTAGAACTCTGTGCACTAAATCTGTGTTCCTATGCTTCCCCTCTAAACTGCACCGTGGGCCTGGAAGTTAAATGGCATTTCGTAATGTGCTGCAGTATATTTTGTGCCATCCATTATAGTGGCAGTGCAGGGGCCAGCATTACGCCATGCTGTAAATTGGTGCTCTTTAGAAGAGATCCAACCGTGAGAGGCAAAAGGTTGTAAAAACGCCTGCACTGGAGACACAGAACATTCCCAGGAAGTAAGGGAGCAGCATGGGACATCTCTCACCCACTTACTAGCCGGCAGGATATACAAAACCCTTGCCCCTAGGAGCCTGCACAATTTACCACTACTAACCAGTTCTAAAGTGATTTTTGCTCACTCCCCAGAAAATGGTTTGTTTCTCATATATCTAATTGGCATATTTAATTTACTTGTAAGTCCCTTGTGATGTGGTATACCATATACCCAGGCCCTGTAGATTAAATGCTACAATTGAGCCTGCTGCAAAAGAAACAATTGATGGACGGAATGCTGAACAATGCAAACATTCACCCCCAGTCCCAAGGATCTGGGTTTAATCCATCATTCTTTTGCTCACCACGCCAACCCAGTTTGGACCCAGCTATATGCAAATCAGGCTTGATCCTGTGCCTCATGGGAACAGTCCAGCCCGAACTGCCAAGCCAAGTCCTTCCTGGATCGGAAACAAGCATCCTGGGACCGGTTTCAGGGCATCACCCTTCATCAGCCAGGCTAGCTTGAATCCAGTGGCGCAGTGAGCACGGGACCCACGTCTGGGCATACCCTTCCCACTTAGGGCGACAAATGCAAAAGAAACAATTGATGGACGGAATGCTGAACAATGCAAACATTCACCCCCAGTCACAAGGATCTGGGTTTAATCCATAATTCTTTTGCTCACCACGCCACCCCAGTTTGGACCCAGCTATATGCAAATCAGGCTTGATCCTGTGCCTCATGGGAACAGTCCAGCCCGAACTGCCAAGCCAAGTCCTTCCTGGACCGGAAACAAGCATCCTGGGACCGGTTTCAGGGCATCACCCTTCATCAGCCAGGCTAGCTTGAATCCAGTGGCGCAGTGAGCACGGGACCCACGTCTGGGCATACCCTTCCCACTTAGGGCGACACATGAAAAAGAAACAATTGATGGACGGAATGCTGAACAATGCAAACATTCACCCCCAGTCACAAGGATCTGGGTTTAATCCATCATTCTTTTGCTCACCACGCCACCCCAGTTTGGACCCAGCTATATGCAAATCAGGCTTGATCCTGTGCCTCATGGGAACAGTCCAGCCCGAACTGCCAAGCCAAGTCCTTCCTGGACCGGAAACAAGCATTCTGGGACCGGTTTCAGGGCATCACCCTTCATCAGCCAGGCTAGCTTGAATCCAGTGGCGCAGTGAGCACGGGACCCATGTCTGGGCATACCCTTCCCACTTAGGGCGACAAATGCAAAAGAAACAATTGATGGACGGAATGCTGAACAATGCAAACATTCACCCCCAGTCACAAGGATCTGGGTTTAATCCATCATTCTTTTGCTCACCACGCCACCCCAGTTTGGACCCAGCTATATGCAAATCAGGCTTGATCCTGTGCCTCATGGGAACAGTCCAGCCCGAACTGCCAAGCCAAGTCCTTCCTGCAGCATCTATTGTGCCACCCACTTATGTAGCACTCTAAAACATATCCCAAGTCTTCCACTGACATGTTGACTTAGCAAACCTTAATCCTCCCTTTTTATTACATATAAGCAACCCCGGGCCGAGTACTCTGCTCCGCCAGTGGAGTTTGTGGAGTTTTACCAACTCCGCGCTCTGCTGGGAACGCAAAGTTAAGGCAAAACTCCAACTCCATGCAGAGCGGAGTACGCCCCTCAGCCGAGGCCAGTAACCTTCCAAAAAATTTTTTAAAAACCCACTTACCTTCTCTGTGGGTCGCCCTCCTCCTCACTGCGGTGTCTCCTTCTTTCCGTCGTCGTCCTCCTCGCGTCCCCGTACGTATTACGTCTTGCATGAACTGCGCATGCGCAGTTCTCGCAAGACGTAATACGTACGGGGACGCGAGGAGGAGGACAATGGAAAAAAGGAGACACCGCGGCGAAGAAGAGGGCGACCCCAAAGAAGAAAAGTGTTTTAAAAAAAAAAAAAACTTTCCATGGGCCTGGGGCAGAGCAGAGCGTAGTTCCACAGAGTTTTTCTAAACTACGTGGAACTACGCGGAGCACCACTCCGCATACTCCACGCAGGGTTACATATAAGTCACCTCTACAGTAGGCCCTATGTCGCCCAGGGCACTGTCTAAGTAAAAAGTAGGACATGAACTTTTAAGTTTTACACATCCTGGTAGTGAAAAACTACTGTGAGGCCTGCCTCTCTCATAGGATAATGTTGGGGCTTCCTTCTTACACTTCATAAACTGTAATTCCCAATTGAGAGAGAGAGAGTAGACCTGTCATGTTTGGTACCTATGGACTTGTAATGATACATCCTCTTTAATGGAAAAGTCAGATGTATTATTACTATTTTAAAAATACCACTTTTATAAAGTTGGAATTTTCTGCTCTTAGGCCAGTGTGACTGCAGCCTGACTCTGATCATTTGTCTGGGGTGGGTGACAGCTGGTGTTTGTGTATTCCTCTGGACAGCCACACACAATGGGAGCTTAAGTGTGACTTGATGGGCCATCCTGGGAGGATGTGTGGGAGGAGTTGGGCACAGCCTCACACTTATACCTGAATTAACTGCTTCCTGTCAACACACAAAGGACTGCCTAACCCCCTGTAGTGAGTCTGGAGCCAAGGCAGGAAGGGAAGATCTCTGCGTACTTCCAAGACCCTTCATTGAAGTCGCCCCCACTTTAAATGCACCACTGGGTATAAGAACTGGACATCTGACCCTATCACTTCAGTACACGTCCAGACCTCTACACTTCTAGACCCCTGGTTCCTCTGCCAGGAAGAAGGACTGCTGTGCTGTGGAAGGACTACTACTCTGCTGGACTGTTGCTCTGGCAGAACTGGTTTCTTGCTGTGCTGACCCTCTGCCCCTGTCATTTACCCCTCGAATTGCGATACTGCCTGAACTGCTATTATGTATCCCGTTGGCTAAAAAATCATGGATTATTAAATTCAAGGACGCTAGATCATTTTTCCAATGCCTGTGAGATTGTTAGTAAAATTGTTAAAATTCTCTCTGTAATTGCTGTGGTGAGAGGTAAATGACTGACAGTGCTATGTGACAGGACTACAATGATGCAACCATTAAGCGCAAGCTCAATTGGCAACTACCTGTTCCAGTATATCTCGAGGAAAGATAGTACGTTGAGGTATGAAAATCTGAATAGAAGTTATGAGGGGAAGGTCGGTACCACTATTGAGAACTAAATAGTACAAACAACATGCAAATATGGAACCAAAAGGATGAACATTAAGTGTAAGTTGGATGTAGGCCTTTGTTGCTGGTCATTCATTAAATCTACATCTGTGAATAGTTTTTAAACAAAGAGAAAATGTGTGTCAATCTGTTTGATCAAAGAACATGGACAAAGGCATTTTTGCCGAAATGGGTCTGCCCAGATTAAAAACTTTAATGGTTACCCAGGGAGTGCTCCATCACTTTTTGAAACTGCATTATACGTGAGTCCTACCCTCACCCTGGGTTTGGCAGTTGTTTCTGGATTTGGTTTCTGACTCATGTATAATGCATTATATATATATATATATATATATATATATATATATATATATATATATATGTATATATATATATATATATATATATATATAGTATATATATATTATCTACTTGCGGTCGCCAGTAGGTAGTTATAGTTAGAATGTATTTTCCATAGGAAAAGCGATTTTGATTTCCCAATATCTTTGGCGCCGTTTGACGAATCTTCGGCAAATTTTCAAAACTAGTGGGGCGCTCCGGTCAACTTCTGTCTTGAAAGTTTCGGGGTGATTCGTCAAGCTGGGGCTGAGAAAAAGGGGGTCCCAAAACGCGTTTTCCTCATGTTAATTCCATAGGACACTTTAGACACGGCTACAGCCCGAACTGCTGAACGGAATTACACCAAATTTGGCAAAAGGTACGTGTTGGTTCAGAAAGCGACCTTTTTTTAAATGGTGTAAATCCGTTCAGTAGTTCCTGAGAAATTAAAAAAGAAAAATATCGATATCTGAGCACTGAGGAGGAGTTGCGAATCCTCCCGAGCACGAGCTGACTTCTGATTGGCTGCCAACACTCCAAACCAGGAAGTGTTGGCAGCCATTTTGTGACTCGGTAACCGAGTCACAAGAAAAGAGTGGAAAAAAGGTTGAAAAAGAAGAAAAAGGGGACAGTGTAGAAACACCCTGACCCCCTAGGCCTGCTCAGGGGTCTTAGAAGGACCCCAGGCCCAAAAAAGCAATTTATTTTTTTTCAAAACATCTGAAGTCGTGCTGGGTGCGCAAATCTGGATGAGAAAATAAAAAAAAAGTTTTTATAAGCCCCAGGGTGGGACAGGTCCCGGGGGCAATGCCGAATGAATTTGCGGGGGCCCCCGCAGCCCCGGGGACTGACACCTCCCCGGGGCTTAGTAATTTGAATGCGGGGGCATGCACCCCCCTGGAGCCCCAGGGACCCCCACCTCCCCGGGGCTTGTTCATTAAATGCGTGGGGGGGTCGTAACCCCCCCACACTGCCCTAGGGACCGCCACCTCCCCGGGGCATTTGTAATTATAAGGCGGGGCCTCGCTGGCCCCCCCAAGCCCCAGGGACCACCACCTCTCCCGGGGCTAAGCAAATTTAGGGAGGGGGGCCGCGCGCCCCCCCTCCTGGAGCCCTTGATGGCCCTGGGGACCGCAACCCCCCAGGGCCAGCTCCTGCAATGTCCCAGGGTGCCCACCCCCGGGACATTGCCGTTTGCTATGACAGGTCGGGAGCACGGCTCCCGCCCTGTCATAGCAAACTCCTGCTTTGCTTCGTTGAAGCGAGAGCAGTAAACCTGCTCTCGCTTCAACGAAGCAAAGCAGCATTGCTTTTGAGCAAGGGGAGCTCACGGTCCCCAACGGTAAGGGCCGGCCCCGGGGAATGGGGTCCCCGAGGCCAGAAGTGGCCCAGGAGTGGGGCACGCGGCCCCCCTTCTTTTTTTTATTGCTGATAAAATGGTGGCTGGCCCCGGGTGGTGGGGTCCCGGGGCGAATACGAAATAATTAAAGGGGATCGTCTTTTTTGTTTCGAGTTTGTAGTCGCAACTCCAACGCAGCTCTCAGCGCGCCCCCCGTGTAACGTCGTATTGGCTTCGCGAATCCACCTTAAATAAATAATTAATTAACTAGAATATAATGTAGAAGGTAGCGTTGTATTTGTGAAGTTGTTTTAAAAAGGTACTGTGATTGAAGTTAATGACAAGATTACAATTGATAGAGTTGTTAAAAATATATAAAATTTAAAAATAATAGTTAAAGTTGAAAAGTGTGTTGTGTTGTAGTGCATTGAGTTTGTGCTTTTGTTTTGTGAGTTCGCACTGGGTGCGCGACTCCACAAAAAAAAAATGTATGTGTAAAAAAATATTATAATCAGTATTAAGTTATAGAGTGGCTCTAAAAAGAGCCTTTGTTTTCATTGTGAGTTTGTTATAGCTACATGTAAGTGCCGATGCAGAGCTTTAGGTTGTTGAGAAAGACTCTGTTTCCCTGATCTGTGAAGTGTACTCCATCACTCCTGTAGATGCCATCCATATCAAACTGTAGATTGTTGTTATATATGGAGCCCATCCTATGGTCTCTGAGGTAAACAGAAACAGCTTTATTGACATTCTTCCTAGGTTTCTCAATCTGTGGACAGAATTGATTTGACCACTTCCATTTCTGTCTTTGGCATATGTTAGAGTATACAAAGACAGTTTGAGGTAAAAGCAACATAAATTGTGCAAAGGTGTCCTTCATTAGCATTTCCAGACCTACCCCAGTCAATGTGCCTAGGTCATTGCCACCACAGTGCACAATCATGAGGTCAGGGGTTGGAGATGCAAAAACCTTTTACCAAAGGCATCAATTGGTGCCACTTTAATCCTCTCTGTGCAATCCATTTAATATCCACATTTTGTAAAGCTAGGTCTTTGTCAATACCTCTGCATTCAGCATACCTTTTGCATCAGAAATAATAGCTGTGTCCAACAATCCACACTGTTAGCATCTTGAAGGGATGTCTGGAAGTGATGAAAAGATGTCTGTAGCTGAGGTAGTCAGTTGGTACAATGAGAGGTATGTAAAATGGTGGACAAGATGCTGTTTTTAAAAAAGTAGAGAATTGATTGGCTGTTTAAGAACATTGTACATTCAAAAATAGGGTGCATTTTACTTTCTTTAAAAAGCATGTTTCTTATTGGTTAGTAAAAAATGTTTGAAAGGTACAATAGAAAGGATAAGGTCATATTTTGCAAAGTGAACCACACCTGCTGTTTGCATTTGCAACATTGTGTGGTGAACTTGAAAATATGGTGAACTTGTGACCTGTCAGTTAAGTTGAGTGTTCCATGAACTGTTACTATGGAAACTGGCATTAAGCAGAATAGGGGTAGGGTTAAAACTTAACTGTGGACTTAAAATGTAAATTTGTAATTTATATATAAGTAATATGTTATTACAGTGACATTTCCCAAGTCAGTACTATCTTTAGAAGTGGTGTGTTATTAAAAAATAGTGGAAAATGTATTTGTAATATGTTTTTGAACTCCCGTATGAATTTGCGCTTCCATCGCGGTGGTGCACGATGAAGTCGCGACTTCCCAAAAAAATGAAGAAACAGTTTGGGCACTTTTAGAAGTCAGTTGCTAAGGGTTAATATGTGTAACCAATAGAAATGTGTTTTACAATTTGAAATAATCTAGCGAGCAATGTGATTTGTTACTTACATGTATTTGTGCGGAGAAAGAGAGGGAAACTTTGCCATTACTGGTTTTACCTTGCTGAGACTGGTGCATTATATTGATTGTGTGCAAAAGAAAATCCTTTAAGAGTTCGTGATATTTTAAATTCAACAAACCTATTTGGAAGGTGAGTTATAAAATTGTGAGGATTATTTTTAAACTTTTAAAATTATTTTGAAACTGTGCTGTTTGAAATATATTATTAAATGTAGAGATGTGTATTGTAGTTTGTTTTGTTGTACTTAAAAGTTTTTTAAAAAGATTCTGTATAGTAATATGTGTATTTTGGAAGATGGATTACTGATTATGGTAGTTTGTTTTACTGTCTGGATATGTATATTTCTAGTATACTGCATGATTTTAGTTGTTGGTTTAAATTTGGAGGTCAAGTTTTAAGGTGTGCATGGACTTCTGTCTCTAGTATGTTTCTTGTTGTATATGTATTTTCATATGTCATATATTTTAAGGTGCATGATGTATAACAAAGAGCTGTTGTTACTTTTTATGTGGTAGGGTCAAGAGTGTGAGTACTAGTAAAATGGTGAACATGCAGCACAAAAGTGTGGTTTGAAAGATGCTCACATAAGGTATTATTAATTAGGCTCTTTTCTTCTAGTCTGTAGAAAGGTATAGTTGAATGATGCCGCATAATTTTAGATAGAATGGTTAAGATGCAGCACACATGTGTGGTTTCACAGATACTCATATAAGGTGTTATTAATTAGGCTTCTTTTTTCTAGTCTGTACAAAGGTAAAGTTGAATGATGCCGCATAATTTTAGATAGAAAAGTGAAGATGAAGCACAAAAGTGTGGTTTCAAACATGCTCATATTAGGTGTTATTAATTAGGCTTCTTTTTTCTAGTTTGTAGAAAGGTATAGTTGAATGATGCCGCATAATTTTAGAAGGAAAGGTGAAGATGCAGCAGAAAAGTGTGGTTTGAAAGATGCTCATATAAGGTGTTATTAATTAGGCTTCTTTTTTCTAGTCTGTACAAAGGTATAGTTGAATGATGCCGCATAATTTTAGATAGAAAGGTGAAGATGCAGCACAAAAGTGTGATTTGAAAGATGCTCATATAAGGTCTTATTAACTAGGCTTTTTTCTAGACTGTAGAAAGGTATAGTTGAATGATGCCGCATAATTTTACATAGAATGGTGAAGATGCAGCACAAAAGTGTTGTTTGAAAGATGCTCACATAAGGTGTTATTAATTAGACTTCTTTTTTTCTAGTTTGTTGAAACGTATAGTTGAATGATGCCGCATAATTTTAGATAGAATGGTGAAGATGCAGCACAAAAGTGTTGTTTGCAAGATGCTCACATAAGGTGTTATTAATTAGACTTCTTTTTCGAGTTTGTTGAAAGGTATAGTAGAAAGATGCCGCATAATTTTAGATGTTTGGTTGAAATTTTAAATTTGTTCTTTGATCACCCAGGCGGTACTCATGAACTTATACAATCACCCACTCACTTGCTATGTACTTCAGTAATCCAACAGATATTACCCTTGCAGGCATGGAATCACTCAGGGTCGAAGATATGTTCTTTCCCTACAGTCATGTGATCATGCAGGCTGTACCTATGCAGTCATGTAATAACCTAGAATCACCCAGGCCCTTTTGTTGCATTCATCTATTAACCTAGGCAGGCCTCAGTGACTCATGTATGCATTTAGGTGCTATGTATACACTTAACCATGCTCTCAATGTGTATGTTTGCACTCATGCAATGAGCTAGTCACTATCCAAGTTTCCATGCAAATATCCAGTGACTATCCTTGTACTCATACAATCACCCAAGCACTACCCACGGAGTTTTGGAATCACTCAGGTAGATCTAGTACATGTCTCAGTTTCTACGTTTTACTATATTTCAAAATATTGTATACATATTTCTTTTAGATATCATGACGATTTGAAAAGGTAGAGACATATGTATGCATGCTTTTAAGAATATGAACAGTCTTATAATTGAGTCATGTAATAGTGTGCTGCTTTATATTTGGCTAGGCCCAACTCTCATGCACTTATAAAAACACCCAAGTACTAGTCATGCACTCTTACAATGATGCAGGCACTACATATGCTCTGCTGTAATCACTCAAGCATTACTGCTGCACTGATGCAATCATTTAGGCACTATCTATGCAGTTATACAATCACTAAGGTATAACTCATGTAGTTATATAATCACCCAGGCGCTACTGTTGCACTCCTTCAATCACAGAGGCACTACCTTTCTACTCATGTATTCACTCAGCCAGTAGTCATGCTGTCATGAAATCACCCAGGCACTACTTTTGCAGTCTTTTATTTACTCGGGCTCTATCTCAATAGTCCTGCAATCACCCAAGAAGTACACATGCACTTATAAAATCACCCAGGCACTTGCTATGTAGTCATGTAAATCCCCAGACATTATCCCTGCAGTCATGCAATTGCCGAGGTGTTACCCATGTAGTCCTTTAATCCCCTTGTACTCTTTAAATCTCATACGTACTTTTCTTGTACTTATGTAATCACTCAGCCAGTAGTGATGTACTTTTAAAATCACCCAGTCACTACCTTTGCACTCCTGTAATCACTCAGGCAGTATCTTAGTGATTCAGTAGTCACCCAGGCGGTACTCATGAACTTATAAATTCACCCACTCCCTTGCTCTGTGCTTCAGTAATCCACCACATATTACCCTTGCAAGAATGTAATCATCCAGGGTCAAAGATATGTACTTTCCCTACAGTCATGCGATCATGCAGGCTGTACCTATGCAGTCATGTAATAACCTACACACTACCCTTGCAGGCGTAGAATCACCCATGCCCTTCTGTTGCATTCATCTATTCACCTAGGCAGTACTCAATGACTCATCAATCCCTTCAGGTGCTATGTATACACTTATCCATGCAGTCAATGTGTATGTTTGCACTCGTGCAATGAGCTAGTCAGTATCCATCTTGTCCTGCAATTATCCAGTGACTACCCTTGTACTCATACAATCACCCAAGCACTACCCACAGAGTTTTGGAATCACTCAGGTAGATCTAGTACATGTCTCAGTTTCTACGTTTTACTATATTTCAAAATATTGTATACATATTTCTTTTAGATATCATGATGATTTGAAAAGGTAGAGACATATGTATGCATGCTTTTAAGAATATGAACAGTCTTATAATTGAGTCATGTCATAGTGTGCTGCTTTATATTTGGCTAGGCCCAACTCTCATGTACTTTTAAAAACACCCAAGTACTAGTGATGCACTCTTACAATGATGCAGGCACTACATATGCTCTGCTGTAATCACTCAGGCATTATTGCTGCACTGATGCAATCATTTAGGCACTATATATGCAGTTATGCAATCACTAAGGTATAACTCATGTAGTTATATAATCACTGTGGCATTACTGTTGCACTCCTCCAATAACGGAGGCACTACCTTTCTACTCATGTAATCACTCAGCCAGTAGTCATGCTGTTATGAAATCACCTAGGCACTACTTTTGCAGTCTTTTATTTACTCAGGCTCTATCTCAGTAGTCCTACAATCACCCAAGAAGTACACATGCACTTATAAAATCACACAGTCACTTGCTATGTAGTCATGTAAATCCCCAGACATTATCCCTGCAGTCATGCAATCGCCGAGGTGCTACCCATATAGTCATTTAATCCCCCTGTACTGTTTCAATCACATACGCACTTTTCTTGTACTTATGTAATCACACAGCCAGTACCGATGTATAACCTATGTACTTACAAAATCACCTATGCATTACCAATATACAGCTTTAGCCATCTTGCACAGGGATAACTGGGTTCTCCATAGCGACACTTCGAGCACATGGGATGAGTGTGAGGTCTTGGATTTTAGTATCCACTGCTCCGATCATTTTACGCTGGGTGGCTCCCTCATCTATCGCCCCCCTGGGTCGGCTACTGCCTTCCTCAAATCTTGTGGGGATGCTATAGCTGAGCGTGCATTGCGCTTCTCCCATTACATGGTTCTGGGTGATGTGAATCTCCACCTTGATCAACAAGATGCTAAAGACTCTGTGGTTTTTCTTGATTCCCTTCACTTAGCCCATCTCTCTCAATGGGTCTCTCAGCCCACTCATCAGGGTGGCCATATCTTAGATCCCATCTGTTCTAATTTTCCTGTTCAGGTGGCTGAGCCCTCCCCGACCTCTTGGTCGGACCACTTTCTTATTTGCTTCTCCTGGGAGATTGCTCAGCCTGCTCGGCCTACGCGCTGTCTTCGCCCTCCGCTGTTCAGTAAAATCGATCCTCTTCAATTTATGAGCTCCTTGGCTGCCTCTAGGCCTGCCCGTCAGCAATATCTTGAAGGGAGCGTGACCGGGTTTGCTAAATGGATAGCTGATTCAGTGTCTTCATTATCTTCACTGCGCCTGCCTAAGTTAGTGAGGAATTCTCCTTCTAAACCCTTGTATCTACCGGAGCTTAAAACTCTGAAACATGAGTGCAAAGTTCTGGAGAGGGCCTGGCGTGCCAGCAGCTATTGCCCGTTGGCGAAACTCACTCTTAGAGCTAAACAAAAATGCTACTATGCCGCTATTGCGGATGCAAAGGGACGATACTTTGCGTCACGTATTGACCAGGCCAATAACAATGCAAAAGAAATGTTTTCAATTGTGCAAAGCTTTATGTCTCCAACTGCCTTGGTATGCTCCTCGCCTGTTTCGGAGTCCTGGTGCAATACCCTTAGCAAGTTTTTTCTGGACAAAATTTGTGCCATCCAGGCCACGTTCTCATCTTGTGCCTTAATGCTTACGCCCTGTTCTTTTGTCCGGCCTTTAGCTGATCCATTGCATAATTTTTCATCTTTTTGCCAGTAGATTTACCTACTACCCTCAAGATCCTGAAGGTCTTGAAATCAGGCTCTCCAACTGACCCCTGCGCGGCCAGACTTCTGGCCACTGTCGCAGACTGTATTAATCCTGAGGTCAATCAGATTATCAATATGTCATTGCGGGATGCCTTTGTTCCATCATCTTGGAAACAGGCAAAAATTCTTGCCCTCCTTAAAAAGCCGTCCCTTGATCCTTCGATTCCCGGTAATTATCGTCCCATTTCGCTTTTGCCTAGCCTGGCTAAGGTTTGTGAAAAGGTGGTCACAAACCAACTCACTGAGTATGTTGAAACCTATGGCCTGCTCCATCCGGCCCAATCGGGTTTCCGGGCTGCATATAGCACTGAGTCAGCATTATTGGAGGAGTCTGAGGCGATTCGTGAGTGCCTGGATGCCGGCGGGAGGGCAGCTTTGGTTATGCTGGACCTCTCGGCGGCATTCGATACAGTGCCTCATGTCTTGCTCCTTGATCGCCTATTGGAGATCGGCGTATCCGGGTCCGTTTGGGGCTGGATTAGGTCTTTCTTGGAGGGTCGCTCGCAGCAGGTCTGGCTTCCACTGTGTGCCTCAGTCCCTCAACCAGTGGCCACGGGTGTTCCACAGGGGTCATCCGTTAGCCCTCTTCTCTTTAACATCTATGTTACCCCGCTGGTTTACCTCGCGGAGGCTTTAGGGGCTAAGGTGATGGCCTATGCTGATGACATCCAGCTGCTGTTCTCCTGGGGTCAGGATGAGGACGCAGTTGCCCCTGCTCAACATTGCCTATCTTCGGTTTTTCACTGGCTTGCTCAGGCACAGCTTAAGTGCAATGAGGAAAAATCAGAGATCCTTTTGTACGGCACATTTCCTGTCGACTTCAGAGAGAAGCTATGGCCCCCAGGTTTCTCCCTACCTAGTTTTAAGGGAGACTCTGTCAAGAATCTGGGGGTCTGGTTCAATGAGAACTTGCTTTTCTCTTTGCAGGTCAAGAAGTTGGCCGGCACTTGCTTTGGCATTTTGAAGACCTTGAGGAAGTTTCTTCCTCTTTTGCCTAATTCTGCAAAGGAAACTGTTGTCCGTGCTCTAATTCTTTCCCGCTTGGACTACGGCAATGCACTGTATGCGGGCATTCCAGGTTACCTTTTGAATAAGTTACAGGTGATTCAAAACTCGGCCGCTAGACTCCTGTTGGGTCTCTCCAGCAGGTGCAGTGTGCGTTCTCATTTGCGTTCCCTGCATTGGCTCCCGGTGGAGGTGCGAATAAAATTTAAAATGTTATCTATTGCTCATAAAGCCCTCCACGGTCTGGGACCCATCTATCTGCAGAAGAGGATTGCTTTCTATTCTCCGGTGAGACAGTTGCGTTCTTCCTCCCAACTTTTGGCACAGACCCTGCGGTTCAATCGCCAGAGGCTTGGTGGGAGCTCCTTTACCCGGATAGCTGCGCTGGCATGGAATGCTCTGCCACTGGCCTTACGGGGCGTCAAAGATCCGATGATCTTTAAGAAAAAGTTGAAAACTTTTCTTTTCTAGCTCTGTCTTTTGATTCTGACTCTGACCCTTTTCAGGCTCGCGCCGGGACACTCCTTGGAGTATCTGTGCGCGTTAGAAGTTTATATAACATAACATAACATATTCACTGTGGCAGTACCCATACAGCTCTGTAATCACCCACACATTACTTCTAGAATGTTGCAATAACCCAAGTATTACTTATGCAGTCCTTCAATCATCCAGACATTTCTCCTCCACTTATACAATCACCTGAGCAGTAACCATGTATTCATGCAATCATCCAAGCAATACTCATGCACTTAAAAATCACCCTAGCACTACCCATGTACTCCTCCAATCACCCAGGCATTACTCATGCACTCATGCAATCACCCAAGCATTACCCATACACTCATGCAAACACTCAAGCATTACCCATGAATTCTTCCAATCACCCATACATTACCTCTGCACTCATGCAATCACCCAGGCATTAACCAAGAACTTACAAAATCACCCAGACACTACTCATTCACTCCTTCTATTACCCAGGTAGTCGCCATGCAGTGCTCCAATCACCCAGGCACTACACATGCACTAATGCAATCACCCAGCCATTACCCATACACTCATGCAATCTCCCAGGCACTACCCATGCACTCATGCAATCACCCAAGCACTACCCATGCACTCTTCCAATCACCCAAGCACTAGCCATGTACTTATGCAATCACCCAGGCATTACCCATACACTCATGCAATCACCCATGCACAACCCATGCAATCCTCCAATCACCCAGTCAGTACCCAAGCACTCATCCAATCACTCTGCCACTACCCAAGCACTTCTCCAGTCATCCAGGCAGTACTCATGCACCCATGTAATCATGCAGATATTATCCATACACTTCATACAGCACATACAAAGTTCTCTTTTTTTAACAGAATAGGTGGTTCTAACAATAACCATTTTTTTCTTCTTTTTGTATTTTATATTTTTTCTGATTTTCTAACTTTTAAAAAAAAATGGTGTTTTTAAAAAAATAAATAAAAATAAAGAGAATGAACTGTGAAAACTTTCAAAACATTTTGCAATTAAGAACACATTGCAAAAACAAACAAAAAAAAAATAACAAAAGTGGTTTCTGACAGCAACCACAATGGCGTCCACTGATTGTTCTCCATGGCACAGAACTTTGTTGCATTTAATGCAACATTGTTGAATTCTTGCAAATTCTGGTTGGATGTTACTTGTCATACTGGTGGAAGAACCAGATGGTGTGCTAGGCCCTCCAAGTTGGTCATCTTGTGCAGCCTGTTTCTCCAGATCACGGCGGTGTTGCTCCCGTGCAAGGGCCCGTGGGTAAATAGTTTGAAGTTGCTTGAGCATCGAAGATGTGCCGCATGAATATTTTTTGTCTGATCCGTGCGACAGGACGTTTTTACAGATAGTGCACGTAACCTTTCGTGCGTTTACCTTTTTCTTGCCTTCAGGGATGGAAAAAAAGGCCCAGACGACGCTTTCATATCTTTTTTTGATAGGTTCTTGAATATCATCTTCTTCCTCTGCATGAAGATCTTGGTCAATGTTGGAAGAAGCCATTTGGAATTGCTGTTCAAAAAACACCCAAAAAATCCAAAAAAGGATAGAGAAATCACAAGAGCTGTGTCTCTGTAGATCTTCTGGAAGGAAGGAGAAAATTATGTGGGGTCTTGTAACTTCTAGAATGAAAAGGTTATCAACCAATGAAATTCTTTTTTAAAAAGGTCACATGAATTCGCGCACAGAGCACGCACCCAGCGTGCACCCATCTCGAATTCGAAAAATATATTTAAAAATAATTTATCTTTATTCTAGTTACAACTATATGATTTTTATTAAAAAAATGTATAAACTCTTGCTTTAATATGCATATAAAACTTATATATATATAGTTTTAAAATGTAAAATTTTGCGGCGGAGTCGCGCACCCAGCACGATCTCGGCAACTACGTACGTAAAGTTACGCGGGGTCGTAATTCGCGCACCCGTCGCTTACGAAGCATGCATCCTACACAACTTTACCAATATGGTGGCTTGAATTCACGCACCGATCGAGACAGGTACACAATCGGTACGCGACTCCAATTTTTTATAAATAAAAATGAATGTTTATTTTTTAGAAAATACAAAATAATACTTAATTTTTATAACAATTAAAAAAAATAAGAAAAAATATTTTTGGAACATTATAATTAGAAATTAGCATTTAAAAAACCTTTGAAATTCACTGGAAAAAACATAGGTTTCAGGGACGTTATAATTAGAAATTAGCATATAAAAAACCTTAGAAATTCACTGAAAAAACCATAGGTTTCAGGGACGTTATAGTAGGAAATTAGCATTTAAAAAACCTTAGAAATTCACTGAAAAAACCATAGGTTTCAGGGACTTTATAGTTAGAAATTAGCATTTAAAAAACATCAGAAATTCACTGCAAAAACCATAGGTTTCGGGGACATTATAGTTAGTTGGCCATTTCACTCGAACAAAACCAGAGAAATTCGTCCGTTATAGTTAGTTGACTAACTATAACTCGTGCCCCCGCAATGCACTGCTGATGATGACACATATTACATCACTCATGACATGGTCAGTGACATCGCTGATGACGTCACTGATGAAATCTCAAATGACATCACTGATGACATCATCCATGTGATCATCTGATGTACCTCCTCACACCCTAATATAACCATTGATACTCCCACTCTAAAATATAGACTACCATTCTCAAAACCATAGACACACCAATACCAGTTACTACATACCCACTCACTGATTCATAGGTCTGCACACATCCACTCACTCACCCATACAGTCACTCATACACGCAGTCACTCATCAATACAGCCTCTGATATATGCACTCAAACACCCATACAGATATTCATACACCACCACTCACCCATAGAGTTACTCACACACCTAGTCAGTCATGCAAAGAATCAATCACTCTCCCATTTACTCACCTATACCGTAATACACACAACACCTCACTTATTCATACAGAAACTAACACATGCTTACTCTCTTATACAATCACTGATACAAGCACACGCTCATCCCTTCATCCCTACAGCCACTCTCACAATCACTCACTCTCACATTTAGTCAGTTATATACTCCAACACTCACATATACGAAGGGCTGTATGGGTGCGTGAGTGTGCGTATGGCTGTGTTGGTGAGTGAATGGATGTCTCAGTGCTATATGTGTGAGTAACTACATATGTGAAAGGCAGTATACGTGAGTGTTCTAGTACATAAGTCACTATATATGAGAGTGAGTGATTGTGAGAGTGGCTGTATGGGTGAGTGTGTGCTTGTGTCAGTGATTGTGTAAGAGAGTATCTATTAGTATCTGTATGAGTAAGTGAGATGGTGTGTGTATAACTGTATAGGTGAGTAAATGGCAGTGTTATTGATTCTTTGGGTGACTAACTAGGAGTGTGAGTAACTCTTTGGGTGAGTGGTGGTATGTGAGTGTCTGTATGGATTCATGAGTACATATATCAGTGGCTGTATTGATGAGTGACTGCGTGTATGCGTGACTGTATTGGTGAGTAAGTGGATACGTGTAGACCTATGAATCAGGGTGTGGGTATTTACAAACTGGTATTGGTGTGTCGATGGTTTCGAGAATGGTAGTCTGTATTTTAGAGTGGGTGTATGAAAGGTTATTTTGGGTGTGAGGAGGTGCATCAGTTATTAAGTGGATGATGTCATCAGTGATGTCATCAGTAATGTCATTTGAGATTTCATCAGTGATGTCACTGATTATGTCATGAGTGATGTAATACGTGACGTCATCAGCAATGCATTTTGGGGAGTGCGAGTTATAGTTAGCTCAGCTAACTATAACAACTGAATTTCTCTGGTTTTGTACTAGTGAAATGTCAGCATAACTATGACCTCCTTGAAATCTGTGTTTTTTTCAGTGAATATCTAAGGATTTTTAAATGCTAATTGCTAACTATAACGACCCTGAAACCTCTGTTTTTTCCAGTGAATTTTTAAGGTTTTGTAAATGCTAATTTCTAACTATGCCTACTTAGGTAGGATGTGTGCAGAAAGAGGAATAAAGGCGCAGAAAGAAGCAAGAGAAGTGCAGAAAAAGGCAAGAGAGGCATAGAAAGAGAAAGAAAGATGCAGAAAGAAGCAAGAGAAATGCAGAAAGAGTCAACAGAAATCCAGAAAGAGTAAGAGAGGTTCAGAAAGAAGCAAGAGAAGTACAGAAAGATGCAACAGAGGTCAAGAAAGAGGCCTACTTTGACTGTACCTTTCCACAGACTCATACAAAGTACCCTAATCACTAATCCTTCTCCCAATATGTCTTAAACCTCACTTTTCTCTTGAAGGTTCACTATTTATCGATTGCTCAGAATGTTAGGCCTACCAAATGTAAAACAGCAATCCTAACCACATCACTGTTTTAAGTATCACCAAGTTTGTGAAGGTATGCATGCGTGTGTCTGTGCTTTTACATAGAAATAAATATAAAATTACTTGAATACCCGTGTTTCAAACAGCATGCTCTATAAATTTGTGTACAAGAATGTGTATGCATTTCTTTCTGCTCCTAATACAGGGCACATGCTTATTCAATAGTATATTTGAGGGGCTCTCTAACACCTATATACATAAGACATGTCTGCCTGTGCAACCGAATGAAAGAGCAGAACTGAGAAGATTTGAACACCTATAGAAGAAGCTGCCCACTTTTTAAGCTACAGTCTTCACATGCATAACACATGTGAGAATACATGTACAAGTAGACATATACCTCAGTCAAAAGAGCACGCAGACCTTTAATCTTGAGAGCATGCCCTTCCCACTTGAGTACAGAAAGAGGCAAGAGAAGTAAAGAAAAAGGCAAGAGAAGTGCAAAAAGAAGCAAGAAAGGTGTAGAAAGAGGCAAGAGAAGTGCAGAATGAAGGAACAGAGGTGCAGAAAGAGGCAAGAGAGGTGCAGAAAGAAGCAAGAAAGGTGTAGAAAGAGGCAAGAGAAGTGCAGAATGAAGGAACAGAGGTGCAGAAAGAGGCAAGAGAGGTGCAGAAAGAGGGAAGAGGTGTGAAGTAAGAGGCAAGAGGGGTGAAGAAAGAAGCAAAAGAGGTGCAGAAAGAACCAACAGATGTGCATAAAGAGGCAATAGGGGTGCAGAAAGAGGCAAAGGAAGTGCAGAAAGAAGCAAGAGGTGCAGAAAGAGGCAAGAGAACTGCAGAAAGAGGCAAGAGAGGTGCTGAAAGAGGCAAGAGAGGTGCAGAAAGAGGGGTGCAGAGAGAGGCAAGACTGGTGCAGAAAGAAGCAAGAGAGGTGCTGAAAGAAGCAAGAGAAGTACAGAAAGAAGCAACAGAGGTACAGAAAGAGACAAGAGGGATGCAGGAAGAGGTAAGAAGAGTTCAGAAAGAAGCAACAGAAATGTAGAAAGAGGCAAGAGAAGTACAGAAACATGAAACAGAAGTGCAGAAAGAGGCAAGAGAAGTGCAGAAAAAAGAAACGTGGGTGCAGGAAGAGGTAAAAGAAGTGCAGAGAGAGGCAAGAGATGTACAGAAACAGGCAAGAGAGGTGCAGAAAGTGGGAACAGGGGTGCAGAAAGAGGCATAGGAGGTACAGAAAGAGGGAAGAGAAGTACAGAAAGAAGCAAGATGTGTGCAGAAACAGGCAAGAGAATTGCTAAAAGAAGCAACAGAGGTGCATCAAGAAGTGAGAGAAGTGATGAAAGAGACAGGAGAGTTCCAGAAAGAATCAAGAGAGGTGCAAAAAAAAGCAACAGAAGTGCAGAAAGAGGCAATAGAAGTGCGGAAAGAGGCAAGAGAGGTGCAGAAAAAGGCAACAGAGGTGCAGAAAGAGGCAAGAGAGGTACAGAAAGAAGCAACAGAGGTGCAGAAGGAGGCAAGAGAACTGCAGAAACAGGCAAGAGAGGTGCAGAAAGAGGGAACAGGTGTGCAGAATGAGATAAAAGAGGCACACAAGAGGCAAGAAAGGTGCA
The DNA here is from genome assembly GCA_963921515.1 of Calotriton arnoldi. NCBI lineage: Eukaryota > Metazoa > Chordata > Amphibia > Caudata > Salamandridae > Calotriton > Calotriton arnoldi. The sequence continues at coordinate 114,277 of CAWUFW010012511.1, read as the reverse complement.
GAAAGAGGCAATAGAAGTGCAGAATGAAGGAACAGAGGTGCAGAAATAGGCAAGAGAGGTGCAGAAAGAGGGAAGAGTGTGCAGTAAGAGGCAAGACGGGTGAAGAAAGGAGCAAAAGAGGTGCAGAATGAAGCAAGAGGAAGTGCTGAAAGAACCAACAGAGGTGCAGATGAGGCAAGAGGGATACAGAAAGAGGCAAAGGAAGTGCAGAAAGAAGCAACAGAGGTGTAGAAAGAGGGAAGAGAACTGCAGAAAGAGGCAAGAGGTGCAGAAAGATGTAAGAGAGGTACAGAAAGAGGGAAGAGGGGTGCAGAAAGAGGCAAGACAGGACCAGAAAGAAGCAAGAGAGGTGCAGCAAGAAGCCAGAGGAGTGTAGAAAGAAGCAACAGAGGTGTAGAAAGAGGTAAGAGAGTTGCAGAAACAGACAAGAGAGGTACAGAAAGAGGGAACAGAGGTGCAGAAAGAGGCAAGAGAACTGAAGAAAGAGACAAGAGAGTTGGAGAAACAGGCAATAGAGGTGCAGAAAGAGGGAACAGGGGTGCAAAATGAGGCAAGAGTGGTGCAGAAAGAGGGAAGAGGGGTGCAAAAAGAGGCAAGAGAAGTGCTGAAAGAAGCAACAGAGGTGCAGAAAGAGGCAAGGCAAGTACAGAAAGAAGGAACAGAAACATAGAAAGAGGCAAACAAATTGCAGAAATAAGCATCAGAAATGCAGAAAGAGGTCAGAGAAGTGCAGAAAGAAGCAACAGAACTGCAGAAAGAGGCAAGAGAAGTACAGAAAAAGGCAAGAGAGGTACAGAAACAGGCGACAGGTGCAGAAAGAGGGAACAGGGGTACAGAAAGAGGCAAGAGAGGTACAGAAAGAGAGAAGAGGGGTGCAGAAAGAGACAAGAGAAGTGCAGATAGAAGCAACAGAAATGCAGAAAGAAGCAAAAGAAGTGCAGAAACAAGCAACAGAGGTGTAGAAAGAGGCAAGACAGGTGTAGCAACAGGCAAGCGAGGTGCAGAAAGAAGGAACAGGGGGGCAGAAAAGGGCAAGAGGGGTGCAGAAAGAGGCAACAGAGGTGCAGAAAGAGTCAAGGGTGGTGCAGAGAGAGGCAAGAGAAGTGCAGAAAGAGGGAAAAAAGTGCTGAAAGAAGAAACAGAGGTGCAGAAAGAAGCAAGAGAAGTACAGAAAGAGGCAAATGAGGTGCAGAAAGAGGCAAGAGAGGTGCAGAGAGAGGTTAGAGAGTTGCAGATAGAGGCAAGTGAGGCGCAGAAACAGGCAAGAGGGGTGCAGAAAGAGGCAAGAGAACTACAGAAAAAAGCAACAGAGGTGAAGAAGGAGGCAACAGAACTGCAGAAACAGGCAAGAGAGTTGCAGAAACAGGCAAGAGAGGTACAGAAAGAAGGAAGAAGGGTGCAGAAAGAGGCAAGAGGGGTACAGAAGAAGGCCAGTGTGGTGCTGAAAGAAGCAACAGAGGTGCAGAAAGAGTCAAGAGAAGTGCAGAAAGAGGCAAGAGAGGTGCAGAAACAGGCAACAGAGGTGCAGAAAGAGGGAAGGGAGTGCAGACAGAGGCAAGAGGGTTGCTGAAAGAACCAAGTGAGGTGCAGAAAGAGGCAACAGAGGTGCAGAAAGAGGCAAGAGGGGTGCAGAAACAGGCAAGAGAAGTGCAGAAATAGGCAGGAGAAGTGCTGAAAGAAGCAACAGAGGGACAGAAAGAAGCAAGACAAGTGCAGAAAGAGGCAAGAGATGTGCAGAAACGGGCAAGAGAGGTGCTGAAAGAAGCAACAGTGGTGCAGAAAGAAGCAAGAGAAGTGCAGAAAGAACCAACACAGCTGCAGAAAGAGGCAAGAGATGTGCAGAAACGGGCAAGAGAGGTGCTGAAAGAAGCAACAGTGGTGCAGAAAGAAGCAAGAGAAGTGCAGAAAGAACCAACACAGGTGCAGAAAGAGGCAAGAGAGGTGCAGAAACGGGCAAGAGAGGTGCTGAAAGAAGCACCAGAGGTGCAGAAAGAAGCAAGATAAGTGATGATAGAGACAAGAGAGTTGCAAAAAGAAACAAGAGAGGTGCAGAAAAAATCCTGAGAAGTGCAGAAAGAAGCAAGAAAAGTACAGAAAGAAGCAACAGAGGCACAGCAAGAGGCAAGAATGGTATAGAAAGAGGCAAGAGGGGTGCAGAAAGAGGCAAGAGAAGTGCCGAAAGAAGCAACAGAAATGTAGAAAGAGGCAAGAGAAGTGCGGAAAGAAGCAACAGACATGCAGAAAGAGGCAAAAGAAGTGCAGACAGAAGCAACAGAGATATAGAAAGAAGCAAGAGAGGTGCAGAAACAGGCAGAAGAGGTGCAGAAAGAAGGAACAGGGTGCAGAAAAGAGCAAGAGGGGTACAGAAAGAAGCAAGTGAGGTGCAGAAAGAGGCAAGAGAAGTGCTGAAAGAAGCAACAGAGATGCAGAAAAAAGCAAGAGAAGTGCAGAAAGAGGCAAGTGAGGTGCAGAAACAGGCAACAGAGGTGCAGAAAGAGGGAAGGGAGTGCAGACAGAGGCAAGAGGGTTGCTGAAAGAAGCAAGTGAGGTGCAGAAAGAGGCAACAGAGGTACAGAAAGAGGCAAGCGGGTGCAGAAACAGGCAAGAGAAGTGCAGATATAGGCAGGAGAAGTGCTGAAAGAAGCAACAGAGGGGCAGAAAGAAGCAAGACAAGTGCAGAAAGAAGCAAGACAAGTGCAGAAAGAGGCAAGAGATGTGCAGAAATGGGCAAGAGAGATGCTGAAAGAAGCAACAGTGGTGCAGAAAGAAGCAAGAGAAGTGCAGAAAGAACCAACACAGGTGCAGAAAGAAGCAAGAGAGGTGCAGAAACGGGCAAGAGAGGTGCTGAAAGAAGCAACAGAGGTGCATAAAGAAGCAAGAGAAGTGATGATAGAGACAAGAGAGTTGCAGAAAGAAACAAGAGAGGTGCAGAAAAAATCATGAGAAGTGCAGAAAGAAGCAAGAAAAGTACAGAAAGAAGCAACAGAGGTGCAGCAAGAGGCAAGAATGGTGCAGAAAGAGGCAAGAGGGGTACAGAAAGAGACAAGAGAAGTGCCGAAAGAAGCAACAGAAATGTAGATAGAGGCAAGAGAAGTGCAGAAAGAAGCAACAGACATGCAGAAAGAGGCAAAAGAAGTGCAGACAGAAGCAACAGAGGTATAGAAAGAAGCAAGAGAGGTGCAGAAAGAAGGAACAGGGGTGCAGAAAAGAGCAAGAGGGGTACAGAAAGAAGCAAGTGAGGAGCAGAAAGAGGCAAGAGAAGTGCTGAAAGAAGCAACAGAGGTGCAGAAAAAAGCAAGAGAAGTGCAGAAAGAGGCAAGTGAGGTGCAGAAAGAGGCAAGAGAGGTGCAGAAAGAGGCAAAAGAGGTGTACATAGAGGCAAGTCAGGTGCAGAAACAGGCAAGAGGGAGGCAGAAAGAGGCAAGAGAGTTGCAGAAACAGGCAACAGAGGTACAGAAAGAGGGAGGAGGGGTGCAGAAAGAGGCAAGAGGGGTACAGAAAGAAGCAAGGGTGGTGCAGAAAGAAGCAAGAGAAGTGCAGAAAGAACAAACACAGATGCAGAAAGAGGCAAGAGGGTACAGAAAAAGGCCAGAGAAGTGCTGAAAGAAGCAACAGAGGTACATAAAGAGGGAAGAGAAGTGCAGAAAGAGGCAAGAGCGGTGCAGAAACAGGCAAGATAGGTGCAAGTAGAGGGAACAGGGGTGTAGAAAGAGGCAAGAGAGGTGCAGAAAGAGGCAAGGCAAGTACAGAAAGAAGGAACAGAAACATAGAAAGAGGCAAAAAAAATGCAGAAATAAGCAACAGAAATGCAGAAAGAGGTCAGAGAAGTGCAGAAAGAAGCAACAGAACTGCAGAAAGAGGCAAGAGAAGTACAGAAAAAGGCAAGAGAGGTACAGAAACAGGCGACAGGTGCAGAAAGAGGGAACAGGGGTACAGAAAGAGGCAAGAGAGGTACAGAAAGAGAGAAGAGGGGTGCATAAAGAGACAAGAGAAGTGCAGATAGAAGCAACAGAAATGCAGAAAGAAGCAAAAGAAGTGCAGAAAGAAGCAACAGAGGTGTAGAAAGAGGCAAGACAGGTGTAGCAACAGGCAAGCAAGGTGCAGAAAGAAGGAACAGGGGTGCAGAAAAGGGCAAGAGGGGTGCAGAAAGAGGCAACAGAGGTGCAGAAAGAGTCAAGGGTGGTGCAGAGAGAGGCAAGAGAAGTGCAGAAAGAGGGGAAAAAGTGCTGAAAGAAGAAACAGAGGTGCAGAAAGAGGCAAGAGAGGTGCAGAGAGAGGCAAGAGAGTTGCAGATAGAGGCAAGTGAGGCGCAGAAACAGGCAAGAGGGGTGCAGAAAGAGGCAAGAGAACTACAGAAAAAAGCAACAGAGGTGAAGAAGGAGGCAACAGAACTGCAGAAACAGGCAAGAGAGTTGCAGAAACAGGCAAGAGAGGTACAGAAAGAAGGAAGAAGGGTGCAGAAAGAGGCAAGAGGGGCACAGAAAAAGGCCAGTGTGGTGCTGAAAGAAGCAACAGAGGTGCAGAAAGAGGCAAGAGAAGTGCAGAAAGAGGCAAGAGAGGTGCAGAAACAGGCAACAGAGGTGCAGAAAGAGGGAAGGGAGTGCAGACAGAGGCAAGAGGGTTGCTGAAAGAACCAAGTGAGGTGCAGAAAGAGGCAACAGAGGTGCATAAAGAGGCAAGAGGGGTGCAGAAACAGGCAAGAGAAGTGCAGAAATAGGCAGGAGAAGTGCTGAAAGAAGCAACAGAGGGACAGAAAGAAGCAAGACAAGTGCAGAAAGAGGCAAGAGATGTGCAGAAACGGGCAAGAGATGTGCTTAAAGAAGCAACAGTGGTGCAGAAAGAAGCAAGAGAAGTGCAGAAAGAACCAACACAGGTGCAGAAAGAGGCAAGAGAGGTGCAGAAACAGGCAAGAGAGGTGCTGAAAGAAGCACCAAAGGTGCAGTAAGAAGCAAGATAAGTGATGATAGAGACAAGAGAGTTGCAAAAAGAAACAAGAGAGGTGCAGAAAAAATCATGAGAAGTGCAGAAAGAAGCAAGAAAAGTACAGAAAGAAGCAACAGAGGCACAGCAAGAGGCAAGAATGGTATATAAAGAGGCAAGAGGGGTGCAGAAAGAGGCAAGAGAAGTGCCGAAAGAAGCAACAGAAATGTAGAAAGAGGCAAGAGAAGTGTGGAAAGAAGCAACAAACATGCAGAAAGAGGCAAAAGAAGTGCAGACAGAAGCAACAGAGATATAGAAAGAAGCAAGAGAGGTGCAGAAACAGGCAGAAGAGGTGCAGAAAGAAGGAACAGGGTGCAGAAAAGAGCAAGAGGGGTACAGAAAGAAGCAAGTGAGGTGCAGAAAGAGGCAAGAGATGTGCTGAAAGAAGCAACAGAGATGCAGAAAAAAGCAAGAGAAGTGCAGAAAGAGGCAAGTGAGGTGCAGAAACAGGCAACAGAGGTGCAGAAAGAGGGAAGGGAGTGCAGACAGAGGCAAGAGGGTTGCTGAAAGAAGCAAGTGAGGTGCGGAAAGAGGCAACAGAGGTGCAGAAAGAGGCAAGCGGGGTGCAGAAACAGGCAAGAGAAGTGCAGATATAGGCAGGAGAAGTGCTGAAAGAAGCAACAGAGGGGCAGAAAGAAGCAAGACAAGTGCAGAAAGAAGCAAGACAAGTGCAGAAAGAGGCAAGAGATGTGCAGAAATGGGCAAGAGAGATGCTGAAAGAAGCAACAGTTGTGCAGAAAGAAGCAAGAGAAGTGCAGAAAGAACCAACACAGGTGCAGAAAGAAGCAAGAGAGGTGCGAAACGGGCAAGAGAGGTGCTGAAAGAAGCAACAGAGGTGCATAAAGAAGCAAGAGAAGTGATGATAGAGACAAGAGAGTTGCAGAAAGAAACAAGAGAGGTGCAGAAAAAATCATGAGAAGTGCAGAAAGAAGCAAGAAAAGTACAGAAAGAAGCAACAGAGGTGCAGCAAGAGGCAAGAATGGTGCAGAAAGAGGCAAGAGGGGTACAGAAAGAGACAAGAGAAGTGCTGAAAGTAGCAACAGAAATGTAGAAAGAGGCAAAAGAAGTGCGGAAAGAAGCAACAGACATGCAGAAAGAGGCAAAAGAAGTGCAGACAGAAGCAACAGAGGTATAGAAAAAAGCAAGAGAGGTGCAGAAACAGGCAGAAGAGGTGCAGAAAGAAGGAACAGGGGTGCAGAAAAGAGCAAGAGGGGTACAGAAAGAAGCAAGAGAGGTGCAGAAAGAGTCAAGAGAAGTGCTGAAAGAAGCAACAGAGGTGCAGAAAAAAGCAAGAGAAGTGCAGAAAGAGGCAAGTGAAGTGCAGAAAGAGGCAAGAGAGGTGCAGAAAGAGGCAAAAGAGGTGCACATAGAGGCAAGTGAGGTGCAGAAACAGGCAAGAGGGAGGCAGAAAGAGACAAGAGAGTTGCAGAAACAGGCAACAGAGGTACAGAAAGAGGGAGGAGGGGTGCAGAAAGAGGCAAGAGGGGTACAGAAAGAAGCAAGGGTGGTGCAGAAAGAAGCAAGAGAAGTGCAGAAAGAACAAACACAGATGCAGAAAGAGGCAAGAGGGTACAGAAAAAGGCCAGAGAAGTGCTGAAAGAAGCAACAGACGTGCATAAAGAGGGAAGAGAAGTGCAGAAAGAGGCAAGAGCGGTGCAGAAACAGGCAAGAGAGGTGCAAGTAGAGGGAACAGGGGTGTAGAAAGAGGCAAGAGAGGTGCAGAAAGAGGCAAGGCAAGTACAGAAAGAAGGAACAGAAACATAGAAAGAGGCAAAAAAATGCAGAAATAAGCAACAGAAATGCAGAAAGAGGTCAGAGAAGTGCAGAAAGAAGCAACAGAACTGCAGAAAGAGGCAAGAGAAGTACAGAAAAAGGCAAGAGAGGTACAGAAACAGGCGACAGGTGCAGAAAGAGGGAACAGGGGTACAGAAAGAGGCAAGAGAGGTACAGAAAGAGAGAAGAGGGGTGCATAAAGAGACAAGAGAAGTGCAGATAGAAGCAACAGAAATGCAGAAAGAAGCAAAAGAAGTGCAGAAAGAAGCAACAGAGGTGTAGAAAGAGGCAAGACAGGTGTAGCAACAGGCAAGCAAGGTGCAGAAAGAAGGAACAGGGGTGCAGAAAAGGGCAAGAGGGGTGCAGAAAGAGGCAACAGAGGTGCAGAAAGAGTCAAGGGTGGTGCAGAGAGAGGCAAGAGAAGTGCAGAAAGAGGGAAAAAAGTGCTGAAAGAAGAAACAGAGGTGCAGAAAGAGGCAAGAGAGGTGCAGAGAGAGGCAAGAGAGTTGCAGGTAGAGGCAAGTGAGGCGCAGAAACAGGCAAGAGGGGTGCAGAAAGAGGCAAGAGAACTACAGAAAAAAGCAACAGAGGTGAAGAAGGAGGCAACAGAACTGCAGAAACAGGCAAGAGAGTTGCAGAAACAGGCAAGAGAGGTACAGAAAGAAGGAAGAAGGGTGCAGAAAGAGGCAAGAGGGGCACAGAAAAAGGCCAGTGTGGTGCTGAAAGAAGCAACAGAGGTGCAGAAAGAGGCAAGAGAAGTGCAGAAAGAGGCAAGAGAGGTGCAGAAACAGGCAACAGAGGTGCAGAAAGAGGGAAGGGAGTGCAGACAGAGGCAAGAGGGTTGCTGAAAGAACCAAGTGAGGTGCAGAAAGAGGCAACAGAGGTGCATAAAGAGGCAAGAGGGGTGCAGAAACAGGCAAGAGAAGTGCAGAAATAGGCAGGAGAAGTGCTGAAAGAAGCAACAGAGGGACAGAAAGAAGCAAGACAAGTGCAGAAAGATGCAAGAGATGTGTAGAAACGGGCAAGAGATGTGCTTAAAGAAGCAACAGTGGTGCAGAAAGAAGCAAGAGAAGTGCAGAAAGGACCAACACAGGTGCAGAAAGAGGCAAGAGAGGTGCAGAAACGGGCAAGAGAGGTGCTGAAAGAAGCACCAAAGGTGCAGTAAGAAGCAAGATAAGTGATGATAGAGACAAGAGAGTTGCAAAAAGAAACAAGAGAGGTGCAGAAAAAATCATGAGAAGTGCAGAAAGAAGCAAGAAAAGTACAGAAAGAAGCAACAGAGGCACAGCAAGAGGCAAGAATGGTATATAAAGAGGCAAGAGGGGTGCAGAAAGAGGCAAGAGAAGTGCCGAAAGAAGCAACAGAAATGTAGAAAGAGGCAAGAGAAGTGCGGAAAGAAGCAACAAACATGCAGAAAGAGGCAAAAGAAGTGCAGACAGAAGCAACAGAGATATAGAAAGAAGCAAGAGAGGTGCAGAAACAGGCAGAAGAGGTGCAGAAAGAAGGAACAGGGTGCAGAAAAGAGCAAGAGGGGTACAGAAAGAAGCAAGTGAGGTGCAGAAAGAGGCAATAGATGTGCTGAAAGAGGGAAGGGAGTGCAGACAGAGGCAAGAGGGTTGCTGAAAGAAGCAAGTGAGGTGCGGAAAGAGGCAACAGAGGTGCAGAAAGAGGCAAGCGGGGTGCAGAAAAAAGCAAGAGAAGTGCAGAAAGAGGCAAGTGAGGTGCAGAAACAGGCAACAGAGGTGCAGAAAGAGGGAAGGGAGTGCAGACAGAGGCAAGAGGGTTGCTGAAAGAAGCAAGTGAGGTGCGGAAAGAGGCAACAGAGGTGCAGAAAGAGGCAAGCGGGGTGCAGAAAAAGGCAAGAGAAGTGCAGATATAGGCAGGAGAAGTGCTGAAAGAAGCAACAGAGGGGCAGAAAGAAGCAAGACAAGTGCAGAAAGAAGCAAGACAAGTGCAGAAAGAGGCAAGAGATGTGCAGAAATGGGCAAGAGAGATGCTGAAAGAAGCAACAGTTGTGCAGAAAGAAGCAAGAGAAGTGCAGAAAGAACCAACACAGGTGCAGAAAGAAGCAAGAGAGGTGCGAAACGGGCAAGAGAGGTGCTGAAAGAAGCAACAGAGGTGCATAAAGAAGCAAGAGAAGTGATGATAGAGACAAGAGAGTTGCAGAAAGAAACAAGAGAGGTGCAGAAAAAATCATGAGAAGTGCAGAAAGAAGCAAGAAAAGTACAGAAAGAAGCAACAGAGGTGCAGCAAGAGGCAAGAATGGTGCAGAAAGAGGCAAGAGGGGTACAGAAAGAGACAAGAGAAGTGCTGAAAGTAGCAACAGAAATGTAGAAAGAGGCAAAAGAAGTGCGGAAAGAAGCAACAGACATGCAGAAAGAGGCAAAAGAAGTGCAGACAGAAGCAACAGAGGTATAGAAAAAAGCAAGAGAGGTGCAGAAACAGGCAGAAGAGGTGCAGAAAGAAGGAACAGGGGTGCAGAAAAGAGCAAGAGGGGTACAGAAAGAAGCAAGAGAGGTGCAGAAAGAGTCAAGAGAAGTGCTGAAAGAAGCAACAGAGGTGCAGAAAAAAGCAAGAGAAGTGCAGAAAAAGGAAAGTGAAGTGCAGAAAGAGGCAAGAGAGGTGCAGAAAGAGGCAAAAGAGGTGCACATAGAGGCAAGTGAGGTGCAGAAACAGGCAAGAGGGAGGCAGAAAGAGACAAGAGAGTTGCAGAAACAGGCAAGAGAGGTACAGAAAGAGGGAGGAGGGGTGCAGAAAGAGGCAAGAGGGGTAGAGAAAGAAGCAAGGGTGGTGCAGAAAGAAGCAAGAGAAGTACAGAAAGAACAAACACAGATGAAGAAAGAGGCAAGAAGGTACAGAAAAAGGCCAGAGAAGTGCTGAAAGAAGCAACAGAGGTGCATAAAGAGGGAAGAGAAGTGCAGAAAGAGGCAAGAGCGGTGCAGAAACAGGCAAGAGAGGTACAAGAAGAGGGAACAGGGGTGCAGAAAGAGGCAAGAGAGGTGCAGAAAGAGGGAAGAGGGATGCAGACAGAGGCAATAGGTTTGCAGAAAGAAGGAAGTGAGGTTCAGAGAGAGGCAACAGAGGTACAGAAAGAGGCAAGAGAGGTGAAAACAGGCAAGAGAAGCGCAGAAGGACGCAAGAGAAGTGCTGAAAGAAGCAACAGAGGTGCAGAAAGAAGAAAGAGAAGTGATGATAGGAGACAAGAGAGTTGGAGAAAGAAACAAGAGAGATGCAGAAAAAAGCATGAGAAGTGCAGAAAGAAGCAATAAAAGTACAGAAAGAAGCAACAGAGGTGCAGAAAGAGGCAAGAGGGGCACAGAAAGAGGCAAAATGGGTGCAGAAAGAGGCAAGAGAAGCGCAGAAAGAAACAACAGACATGTAGAAAAAAGCAAGAAAAGTGCAGAAAGAGGCAAGTGAGGTGCTTAAAGAGGCAAGAGAGGTGCAGAAAGAGGCAAAGGAGGTGCAGATAGAGGCAAGTGAGGTGCAGAAGCAGGCAAGAGGGTAGCAGAAAGAGGCAAGAGAGTTGCAGAAACAGGCAAGAGAGGTACAGAAAGAGGCAAAATGGGGTGGAGAAAGAGGCAAGAGGGGTACAGAATGAAGGAAGGGTGGTACAGAAAGAAGCAAGAGAAGTGCAGAAAAAACAAACACAGGTGCAGAAAGAGGCAAGAGGGTACAGAAAAAGGCCAGAGAAGTGCTGAAAGAAGCAAAAGAGGTGCATAAAGAGGGAAGAGAAGTGCAGAAAGAGGCAAGAGCGGTGCAGAAAGAGGGAAGAGGGATGCAGACAGAGGCAAGCGGTTTGAAGAAAGAAGTAAGTGAGGTTCAGAGAGAGGCAACAGAGGTACAGAAAGAGGCAAGAGAGGTGAAAACGGGCAAGAGAAGTGCAAGAAGAGGCAACAGAGGTACAAAAAGAGGCAAGAGAGGTGAAAACGGGCAAGAGAAGTGCAGAAGGACGCAAGAGAAGTGCTGAAAGAAGCAACAGAGGTGCAGAAAGAAGAAAGAGAAGTGATGATAGAGACAAGAGAGTTGGAGAAAGAAACAAGAGAGATGCAGAAAAAAGCATGAGAAGTGCAGAAAGAAGCAAGAAAAGTACAGAAAGAAGCAACAGAGGTGCAGAAAGAGGCAAGAGGGGCACAGAAAGAGGCAAAATGGGTGCAGAAAGAGGCAAGAGAAGTGCAGAAAGAAACAACAGACATGTAGAAAAAAGCAAGAGAAGTGCAGAAAGAGGCAAGTGAGGTGCAGAAAGAGGTAAGAGAGGTGCAGAAAGAGGCAAAAGAGGTGCAGATAGAGGCAAGTGAGGTGCAGAAGCAGGCAAGAGGGTGGCAGAAAGAGGCAAGAGAGTTGCAGAAACAGGCAAGAGAGGTACAGAAAGATGCAAAATGGGTGCAGGAAGAGGCAAGAGAAGTGCAGAAAGAAACAACAGACATGTAGAAAGAGGCAAAATAAGTACAGAAAGAAGCAACAGAAGTGCAGAAAGAGGCAAGAGAAGTGGAGAAAGAGGCAAGAGGTGTACACAAAAAAGCAAGAGATGTGCTGAAAGAAGCAACAGAGGTGCAGAAAGAGGCAAGGCAAGTGCAGAAAGAAGGAACAGAAACTTGGAGATGAAGCCCACTTTAGTCCTGAAGTCCTCAGGACACAAGGGGACCTTATCACCCCACCAGCAGTGAGCTAAGAGGTGAGTTTGCAGAGTGTTATAAAAAGGGGCATGGCCTCGGACCACCTCTCAGCAATCCCACTGTGTGGGGCTTACTAGAGGTAACAGGAGGGCTAGATGGCCCCTAAGGACCATCACCAGTGAAGGGGACTTCATCCCCCAACACAGAGCGTGCCACAAGACGCTTTTGCAGAGTCGTGCAGAGAGGGGGCAGGGCCTCCGGCGAGTTGCCAGTTTCTTTTTTTTTGTTTTAAGAAGGGGGTCTGTGTGTCCCCCCTTCCCTTGACCCTTTTGGGCCCCAGGCCCCCATCCCCTGGGGCCTAAGCCATTTTTTTTTTTAAATGAAAAGGGTGGTTGGCACGCAGCCGCCCTCCCGAGGCCAATTACGGCCCTGGGGACCCCATCCCCTGGAGCTAGGCCTTTCTTTATTTTTTTAAAAGGGAGGGGTGCTCCCCAGGCAGATTTCAGCCCCGGGGACCCCATCCCACGGGGCACGGCAAAATCTTTGTTTATGCATAGGGGGCTCATGGCCCCCATTCCCTGGGACAGTTTTGGCCCCACAGACCCTATCCCCCAGGGTCTGCCCTCTATTTTTTAATATATTTTGGAGGGGGGCCCTGCTGCCCCCCTCCTGAATGCCCATATAGCCCCAGGGACCCCATCCCTCTTGGGCATGGCCAATCATTTAAAAAAAAAAAAATATGGGTAGGGGGCCTGCGCGGCTCCCCTAGCAAGGCCATTTTCGGCCCCGGGGACCTCATCACCCATGGCTTGGCCTCTTTGTTGGGGACCGCGGGCAGAGCCCCAATGCCCCTGCAGTTCCTGGCGGCTCCCCACCTCCTTCGGGAGGCGGCATTGCTTTTAGGCAGAGGGAGCTTCTAACATGCAGCTCCCTTTGCTCAAAATCAATTCTGCTTCGCTTCATGAAAGCAAGATCAGTTTTCCTGCTCTCACTTCCATGAAGCAATGCAAAGTTTGCTATGGCATGACCGGAGCACTGCTCCTGTCATACCATAGCAAACTGCAATGTCCCGGGGGTTGGCACCTCGGGACATTGCTGGAGCAGGCCCTGCAGAGTGGCGGACCCCAGGGCCATGGAAGGCTCCTTGAGGGGGCAGCGTGGCCCCCTCGCATCTTTCTAATAGCCCTGGGGGAAATGGTGGTCCCCAGGACCCGCAATGGACCCCCGCATTTTCATTAATGTGTGCTTGGGGGAGGTGGCGGTACCCCGGGCTGCGGGGGCCAAGTGGCCCACTGCTTTTATTGTGTATTGCCCCAGGGAGGTGGCGGTCCCCATGGCTCGGGGAGCGCATAGCCCCCTGAATTTGATAAAACAAGCCTTGAGTAGGTGACAGTCTCCGGTGGCGGTCCCACGGCCCCCTCTACATAATTTCTCATTGCTCCTGGGACTTGGCCCACCCAAGGGCTTAAAAATTAAGCGCTGGAATGTGCACTTCATTTTTTTGAGCAGGCCTAGTGGGTCAGGGGGTTTCTACCCCTTTTCACATTTTTCACATTTTTTCTTCAACCGAGCCACAAGATGGCTGCCAATACTTCCTGGTTTAAAGTGTTGGCAGCCAATCAGAGTCAGGCTCGAGATCAGTATTGTTCGCGGATCCACTGCTGCCACCAGATATTAATTTTCCTAAATATAAGAATTCCTCAGGAACTACTGAATGGATCTACACCATTTAACAAAAAAAGTGCTTTCTGGACCACGAGCTACCTTTTTGCCAAATTTGGTGTAATTGCGTTCAGCAGTTCGAGCTGTAGCCGTGGCTAAAGTTTCCTATGGAATTTAACAAGGAGAAAACGCGTTTTGGGACTTCCCTTTTTTTCGACCCTCGCTTTACGAATCTCCCTAAAACGTTCAAGACAGGAGCTGACTGGAGCGTTCCATCAGTTTTGAAAATTTCGCGAAGATTTGTCAAACGGCGCCAAAGGTATTGTCAAAAGAAAAAAATGCTTTTTGAATAGAAACAAGGTCTTAACTATAACAATCTACTGGATATATATATATATTATCTACTGGCGGTCGGTGCAGGGCGTCCACCAATAAAGAAACATTTGCACCAGTATTGGGTCTGCATCGTCATCTTTTCTGGCAGAAAGTACTTCATGGCGAAGCAAGCTATATATATATATATATATGTATATATATATATATATATATATTATCTACTGGCGGTCGCCAGTAGATAGTTATAGTTACAACCTATTATCCATAGGAAATCCGCGACATTCTATTTGAAATAACTCTCTTGCCGGTTGACGTATCTTCGCGAAATTTTCAAACTTTGTGGCCCGCTCCGGTCCGCTCCTACCCTGAAAGTCTCGGGGGATTCGTCAAGCGGGGGCCGAGAAAAAAGGGGGGTCCCAAAACGCGTTTTCCCCATGCACTTTTCCATAGGAAACTTTAGACACAGCTACAGCCCGAACTGCTGAACGGAATTACACCAAATTTGGCAAAGAGGTAGTTCTTGGTTCAGAAAGAACCCTTTTTGTTAAATGGTGTAAATCCGTTCAGTAGTTGCTGAGAAAATGAAAAGTAAAAAGTTAGTGATATCTATGGCCGAGTAGGGTCCGCGTACCCTCAGCGCACCCTGCGCGCACCGTCCCGATCACGAGCTGCATGTTAATTGGCTGTCAGCTGGCTGTCAACATTCCGATTCAGGAAATGTTGGCAGCCATTTTGTCCCTCGGTAGAACCGAGGGACAGAAACAAGTGCGCAAAGCGCACAAAGGGGGCAGGGTAGAAACACCCTGACCCCCTAGGTTTGCTCAGGGGTCCCACAAGGACCCCCTGGGCAAAAAAAAAAAAATAATAATTTTTAAAAATCGGCAGGATGCGCTCAGGGTGCGCGAATCCTGCCGAAAAAAATTGAAGCGCGGGCTCCCGCGCTCGATGCTAATTGGCCCCCGGGTGGGCCAAGTCCCGGGGGCATGGTGGGGGGGATAATTTAATGTGTGGGGGCCTCAAAGGGCCCCCAAGCCCCGGGGACCTCCACCCCCGGGGCTTTTTTAAAATGGTGCGGGAGGGCTCTGAGCCCTCCCGCAGCCCCGGGGACCACCACCTCCCCAGGGCTTTTTTTTTATACATTAGAAAACCTGTGTGGGGGGCTCCAGCCCCCCCACACGCCCCGGGGACCGCCACCTCCCGGGGCACTAAACATTTTAATATGGGGGTCCGTTACGGACCCCAGAGCCCCGGGGACCACCACCTCCCCGGGGCTGTGTACTGAATGGGAGGTGGGCCGCGTGGCCCCCTCCTGGAGCCCTTGATGGCCCTGGGGACCACCACCCCCAGGGCCGGCTCCTGCAGTGTCCCGGGTGCCTACCCCGGGACACTGTAGTTTGCTATGGCAGGACGGGAGCCTCGCGGCTCCCGTCCTGCCATAGCAAACTGCTTTGGATATTGGAAGAGAGAGCAGGGAAACCTGCTCTCTCTTCCAATATCCAAAGCCGATTGCTTTTCCACATGGGGAGCAGCATGTCAGCTGCTCCCCATGTGGAATAGCAATGCCGGCTCCCAAGGGACGTGGGGAGCCGGCGGGACTGTGGGGGATTGGGGACCCCCCACAGTCCCCAACGGAGAGGGCCAGCCCCGGGGGGGTCCCCGGGGCAAGTAGTGGCCCGGGAGAGGGGCCACGCGGCCCCCTTCCCAAAAAAGAGAAAAAAAATAAAAATAAAAAATGGAAAGGACGGCCCCGGGGGATGGGGTCCCCGGGGCCTTAAAATGGCCAGAGGAGGGGGCCACGCTGCCCCCCTTAAAATAATAAATATAGAGGCCATGCCCCGGGGGATGGGGTCCCCGGGGCCAATACAGGCCCAGGGAAGGGGGCCACGCGGCCCCCTTCCCGTTTTTTTTTTTTTTTTTGTAATTTAAAAAAGGGGTAAGGCCCTGGGGGATGGGGTCCCCAGGGCCCAAAAAGAGAAAAAAGGAAGGGGGCTACACAGCCCCCTTCAGGGGACAAAAAAATAAAATTTAAAAAAAAAACGATCGGGCCCGCAGGCCCCGCCCTTCCTTCACCACTCTGCAAACGCGCCCCTGGCGCGTTTGCAGAGGGGAACGAATTCCCTTGAATACTGGGGGTCCCTGGGGGCCAACTAGCCCACCAGGAACCTCCAGTATGCGCCAGGGGGCTGCCTTGCAGAGAGGTGTACAGAGGCCACGCCCTTTTACACCTCTCTGCAACGCAGCTCTGTGGCGCTTTTGGAGGTATATGGTGGGCTAGTTGGACTCCGGGGACCCTCAGGATTCAAGGGGACTTAATCCCCCAACTTAAAACGCGCCACGGGGCGAGTTTGCACAGTGGTGAAGGGAGGGCGGGGCTTCAGGTGACATGTGTGCAAACAGGCCCCGTGGCGCGTTTTAAGATGGGGAATTAAATCCCCTTCAATCCTGAGTGTCCCTGGGGCCAACTAGCCCAACAGGTACATCCAGAAAGCGCCACAGAGCTGCGTTGCAGAGAGGTGTAAAAGGGTGTGGCCTCTCTACACGTCTCTGCAACGCAGCCCCTGGCGCATATTGGAGGTTCCTGGTGGGCTAGTTGGCCCCTAGGGACCCTCAGGATTCAAGGGGACTTAATCCCCCAACTTAAAACGCACCACGGGGCGCGTTTGCACAGATGTCACCTCAGGCCCCGCCCCTCCCTTCACCATTGTGAAAATATTCTTCTAAAATCATCCGAAATACGAATTCCGATTTACTCACCTGTTATAAGGAGAGACCTCAGTGCTGCATCTTTCAGCCCAGTACTGGTCCTGAAAAGTAATTTTAACCGTACTTACCAGTAACTTGAATTTCCTTCCATAGGATATCATTGCCTTCTTTTTGCTGAAAAAGTTTCTAAGTGTTGATTTTTGAAACATACAAATATTCCTCTAAAATCAGCCGAAAAACGAATTCCGGTTTACTCACCTGTTATAAGGAGAGACCTCAGTGCTGTATCTTTTAGCCCAGTACTGGTCCTGAAAAGTAATTTTAACCGTACTTACCAGTAACTTGAATTTCCTTCCATAGGCTAACATTGACTGCTTTCACTTGGAAATTCTTCTAAGTGTGGAGTTTTGGAACTTTAAAATATTCCTCTAAAATCAGCCGAAATACGAATTCCGATTTACTCACCTGTTATCAGGAGAGACCTCAGTGCTGCATCTTTCAGCCCAGTACTGGTCCTGAAAAGTAATTTTAACCGTACTTACCGGTAACTTGAATTTCCTTCATAGGCTAACATTGACTGGTTTCACTTGGAAATTCTTCTAAGTGTTGATTTTTGGAACTTTAAAATATTCCTCTAAAATCAGCCGAAATCCGAATTCTGATTTACTCACCTGTTATCAGGAGAGACCTCAGTGCTGCATCTTTCAGCCCAGTACTGATCCTCAAAATTAATTTTAACCGTACTTACCGGTAACTTGAATTTCCTTCATAGGCTAACATTGACTGGTTTCACTTGGAAATTCTTCTAAGTGTGGAGTTTTGGAACTTTATAATATTCCTCTAAAATCAACCAAAGTACGAATTCCAATTTACTCACCTGTTATCAGGAGAGAACCCAGTGCTGCATCTTTTAGCCCAGCACTGACCCAGAAAAGTAATTTTAACCGTACTTACCAGTAACTTATATTTTCTTCCATAGGAATCCATTGTCTGGTTTTCAGCAGAAAAGTTTGTGTCGATTTTCACAAACTACAAATATTCCTTAAAAATCGCCTGTATGACTTAAACGCATTCTTTCAACTGTTTACAGGAGATGCACCAGTGCTGGAACCAGGATCCAACACTGAGTAACAAAAAGTAACGATAACAGTTTTTACCTCCTAAGTGAATTTCCTTCCATAGGATAACATTGGTCATTCTATGAGAAAAAGTTTCTAAGTGTCAACTTTTAAAATACAATAATATTCCTTAAAAATCACGAGTGTAACCAAAACGCTTTTACTCAACTGTTTACAGGAGATGTGCCAGGACTGAATCTAGGATCCAGTCCTGTGGTTAGAAAAGTAATCCATAAAGTAACTAATTGCATTTAACTAGAAATTCACATTGAGCTGAATGTTGCATTGTGTTTGAAAATGTGTTGCCCATTGCAACAACTGTAACTACTGTACTTAAAAGTCTATTGCCTATGTGCAAAGTATTTAAACTAAAGTAATTCATTCTGAGAAAGTATTTTTTGTAATCTAATGTATAATGTAATTACAATGTAATTTAAAAAATAAAATATGTTATAAAAAATTGTTTCTAAAAATGTAGTAAATCAGTATTAAAAAAAATTATATAACAATTAATACATTCAAAAATTGTCATTTACAAAACCTTTGAAATTCACTGAAAAAACCATAGGTTTCAGACATGTTATAGTTACAAATTAGCATTTAAAAAACCTTTGAAATTCACTGAAAAAACCATAGGTTTCAGGGACGTTATAGTTACAAATTAGCATTTAAAAAACCTTTGAAATTCACTGAAAAAATCATAGGTTTTAGGGACAGTTATAGTTAGTTGGACATTGCACTCGTACAAAACCCGTGAAATTCCCCCGATATAGTTAGTCCAGCTAACTATAACTCGCGCCCCCGCAATGCACTGCTGATGACGTCACATATTACATCACTCATGACATGGTCAGTGACATCACTGATGACATCACTGATTACATCTCAAATGACATCACTGATGACATCACTGATGACATCATCCGTGTGATAATTTCATGCATCTTCTCACACCCTAATATAACCTTTGATACACCCACTCTAAATTACAGAATGCCATTCGCAAAACCATAGACACTCCAACACCAATAACTACATACCCACACACTGATTCTTAGGTCTACGCACACATCCACTCACTCACCCGTACAGTCACTCATACTTACGGTCACTCAGTACAGGACTATCATATGCACTCATACTCCTATATAGACACTCAAACACCGCCACTCATCCATAGAGGTACTCACACACCTAGTCAGTCATGCAAATAATTAAACACACTACCATTTACTCACCTATACAGTTATACACACACCAGCTCACTTACTCATACAAATACTAGCACATTCTTACGCTCTTATACAATCACTGATACAAGCACACACTCATCCATACAGCCACTATCACAATCAGTCACTCTCGCTTATAGCTATTTATATACTCCAACACACATATATACTGCCTTTCACATATGTAGTTACTCACACATGTACCACTGGGACATACATTCACTCACTAACACACTCTTACACACACTTACCCACCCATACAGTCTATCACAGATGCACTCTTGAAACCATCCACCCAGTGAATCACCCACTCACACATCTATGCACAGAGTCGCACACACCCCTCCCACACAAACACTCAGGCACCCATACAGATACTCACACAAGCATTCAATAACTCAAATAGACACTCATGTAGCTATTCACAAACACATGCAGCCACTTACACAGCAACAGACAGACGGATACAGACATTCACCCAGTTTAGTCACTAACCCATGCATTCAGTAAGATACGTTAAATCACTCACTTATACAGTCAGTCACGCACCTACTAAATCATCCATACAGACACTTACACACCCACTCATTCTTCAATACGTCTTTTCCTATATATATTAAAAATATTTAAACTTTAGAGAAACACACAGTCACTGGATGATGTCATCAGTGATGTCATCAGTGATGTCATTTGAGATGTCATCAGTGATGTCACTGACCATGTCATGAGTGATGTAATATGTGACGTCATCAGCAGTGCATTGCGGGCGCGAGTTATAGTTAGCTGGACTAACTATAACGGGGGAATTTCACGGGTTTTGTACGAGTGCAATGTCCAACTAACTATAACTGTCCCTAAAACCTATGGTTTTTTCAGTGAATATATATATATATATATGAACAACAACTCCAGTTCCCATCCGGTACCTGGACACCAACACGGGACATCAGTTTAATAAAGAAGAGATGTAATATGTGACGTCATCAGCAGTGCATTGCGGGGGCGCGAGTTATAGTTAGCTGAACTAACTATAACGGGGGAATTTCTATGGTTTTGTACGAGTGAAATGTCCAACTAACTATAACTGTCCCTAAAACCTATGGTTTTTTCAGTGAATTTCTAAGGTTTTTTAAATGCTAATTTCTAACTATAACGTGCCTGAAACCTATGGTTTTTTCAGTGAATATATATATATATATATATATCTGAATAAACTCCTTCTCACTTGGCCAGTCTCCTAAGGCAACAGGAAAGAGCGTGGACCACCGTGGTTCGTCAACTGCAGTTTAATCAAACTCCCAAAGAAGTGCAGCAGCCATGACGCGTTTCGTCCCTCACAGGGGACTTGATCACATGACGCGCTTTCGGCCATGACAGTCTAACTAAATACTTTTCCCTCTTTCAAGTGATTAACTTTTTAAAGTGACAGTGCAATTTGAACAAAATGACAGGTAAATTGATTGATACTAGACTTGATAACAGTTACATAGAGCATGGTTGTCAACATTTGCTGTCATTCATTTGTGATTGCATATATAATATAAAATATTAACAACAAAAATTTCTGCATGAATGCAAGTTTTGTAAAAGCTGTAAGTTATTTAAGATAAATACATAATTAACTTAATACATAAATATAAATATATATAAATATATACATAATAAATACATATAAAAATATATGCATGTAGATATCCGCTGCTTTGCAGTCGTAGACAGATTGGTCTGTATATTATTGCTTTTTAATCTTAATTTTATTGCCTGACAACTTGCTAGAAACTCTGTCTGTATACTAAATCGGAAAATAATTATATGTGCCCCTGATTAATTTCTTCCGGCTACAATATTCTTCCTGTTTGCACTCTTTACCTGTACCCTCTTGTTCCACCCAAAAAAATGTTTTTGTTTAAAAGTGATAAATGCTAACTGTGCTTAAAAACCGAATAAGAAAATATAAAAAAACATTAGTATACAGAGACTATTTAAGCGGTTTGGCTACATATTGATGTGATTATTGAAGATTTGTTTTTTTGTATAAATTAGCTTTTTGTTATTTTTTATAAATGAAGAAGAAAAATAAAAGAGAAGGAGCCAGTTAAATACATCAGTAAAACCATGTAAATACATAAATATATATAAATATAAATATAAAATTTAATAAATATATAAATATATAAATATATAGATACAAGTCGGGTTGGCACTTCCATAAAAGGGTAATATAAATCCATAATATCTTAATGTTATAATGTCAGTTATGGTGCAAAATTTAAAATCATATGATCATTCATACCAAAGCCTTTATAAAGGCCGGACCCCCAGTATTTTAAGTAAAAAGACTGGCATGCAATTCCTCAGTGGCATTTAACCCTTTGGGGTGTTTTGTATCGAGGTTTAGAATATAGTACATCTCCAATTTCCGGAGTGCCTTTTCACGATCACCACCCCTTTTGTTCATGGGAATGGAATCTATTAGATAATATTGTAATTCCTTGGGGTTGCCATCATGTTTCTCATTAAAATGGCGAGCCACTGGATATGCCAAAGCATTGTTCCTGATTGCTCGTATGTGCTGGAGCACCCTTTTGTGGCCTTGCAAGATGGTACTGCCAACATATTTCAATTTGCAAGGGCACTCCAGCACATAGACTACAAAATCAGTTTTACAATTTAACACCTGTCTATAGGTATTTCTTTTTCACCAAATGGGGTCTTGTATTTAGTCATTGATATCCCATGTTGACAGGCTTTGCATGTTTTGCACCTGTGGAAGCCCAACCGTTGTGATAGCCAAGTACTTTTAGTTGGAGGGCCGCATGGGTCGTTTTTGACCAGAACGTCTTTCATTGATTTGCCCCTGCGGTATGTTATTGCGGGTTGTTTAGGGACTGTGGTGCCAATAACCGGGTCCTGTCTAACCAAATGCCAGTTTTTTTTATTATTTTTCGCAGAGCACCCTCTTGTTGGTTAAATTTCAAGATGAATCTGAATTCATCCAGTGTGTCGGTTCTCACTTCGCTCTTAGGTTTGGTTTTTAAGAGAGCTGCTCTCGTTTCCTGATTAATTTTGGTGAGTGCATTTTCCAAACATTTCTTGCTATAGCCTCTCTCCCGGAATCTTTTTATACATTCACCCTGAGCTATAAGTAGGTCCTGCTCATTGCTGCAAATTCGCTTCAGCCGCAATAGCTCTCCATATGGTATACTTTGTACAAGATGCCCAGGATGGGCACTGCTGGCATGTAAAATGGCATTACCCGCTGTGGGTTTTCTATGAAGTTGTGTCTCAATTTTCTTGTTTTCAATGTAAACTTCTATGTCCAAAAAGTTGACCGATTTGTCACTTATACAGGCACTGAAGTTTAGATTGAGTTGATTTTTATTAATTTGTGCAATAAAACTTTCTGCTTCAGTTCGTGTGCCATGCCAGACTAGAAAGAGGTCATCAATGAACCTCCACCATGTTTTTACCTTATTGTTCATGGTCTCTATATGTTCTTTCATGAGAACCAGATCCTCCCACCAGCCCATATGCAAACATGCATAGCTGGGGGAGAAGCTGGCTCCCATGGCGACTCCTCTTGCCTGCTGAAAATAAGCATTTTGGAACAAAAAGATATTACTGGTTAGGCAGCTCTCTATCATGTTGATTAGCATATTGGTATGTTCCATGTACTCAGTACCCCTACGTGCAAGATAATATTGCACGGCTCTAAGACCATCTTTGTGTTTAATCGATGTATATAGGGAGGTCACATCCAAAGTAATAAGTAAATATTCATCTTCCTATTGGAAATCAAGCATTTTTACCAAAAAGTCTCCAGTATCCCTAATGTAGGAAACCAATGACTGGACGTATTCCTGGAGAAAAAAGTCAATATATATTGAAGTCTTTTCAAAAATACTGTTCCTGGCCGAAATAATCGGTCTACCTCGTGGATCTTGTGAATAAGTATCCTTGTGGATCTTGGGAATAAAATACAATATTGGTGTTGCAGGATTATTGTTTCTCAGATATTTATAATCATCCATGGAGATGAGTCCTGTGTTTCTCCAGGCCGCCAATTTTAGATTATATGCTCCATGTATTGTATTTAAAGCCAATTTGCTGCTGCGGCAGTAGCAGGAGATATCATTCAGTTGGTTCATGGCTTCGCTGATATAATCTTCCCGTTTCCATAGAACCACATTTCCACCCTTGTCGGTGCTCCTGACAACTATTTCACTGTTATTTTTTAGTTTCGTCATGAGATCATGATATTAAAGTTCCTTAATGTTTTTGTTTTTATTCTGTTTCTTTTTATTGGTGTTACCGCCAGAACCAATACTTTGAATTTTTCGATTAAGGTTTTTAGATCATGCACTACTTGTTCTTGAAAAATGTCTATCGTGTCTTTCAACATCACAGGGTAAAATGTAGATGGTGGCTTGAATGGGGTTTGGCCAGCTTGTTGCGTATTGACCGGTGACTTTGGTATTTCAGGGTCTGTATTTATGGTTTCACCCTCATTCAATAGATCCTGTAGTACTTTAACCAGTTGGCTGTCCGGCCCGCTATTGCCCATACAGGTTTCATCTTCTTGTGTTTGATTATTTGGGTCTTCGTTGCTGTTCTTTGCGGCCCCAGGTTTTGACAGTTTCACTTGCCTAAAGTATTTTTGTAATTTCAGTTTACGGACACTTTTGTAGATATCAACTCTCGTGGCTGCATAGTTGAAGGAACTCTCCGGGCAATAAGAGAGTCCCAGAGACAGGAGTTGTTCCTCTGCTTTGTTTAGTACGATGTCTGTTAGGTTGATAACCGTTTTGGATTCTGTGTTTGAAGCTCCAGTTAGTACTTCCGCCAATATTTCTTCTGTTGGCGTTTCGGCTGTCTTTTGATGTTTTCGGTATCTGCTTGCCTTGCACCTCTCCCTGCGTTTCCTGCTTCTGCTGATGCTTGGTTGCCCTGTTGTTTTCGCGGACGCAGGGACTGCAGCCGTTCCTGGCATAAAAAATCAACCTCCTCAGTTAAAGAGAATTTCCTGTCCCCTTGATGCCTGTTTTTTCTGTGGGCCTCCAATTCAGGTTCACTTTCAGCTGCAGAGCTGGCATCTGATGCTGATGTCAAATCTGGTTGCATGCTGGTAATAGTGGTTTCTAATGTGTTTCTTGATTGTTGTCTTGTGCCTGTTTTGTCTGCATTTAGGGTATCATACTTTCGTGCAAACGTAAACACCCTGCCACATTCATAGTCACAGCGATGTCGGTGAAATTTGAACGCTTTGCGTTCTCTTATGGTATCTTCTTCCTTTTTTAGTCTTTTTTTCATTTCATTTTTTATTTTCTCCAGTTCTTCCATTTGGCCCATTTCTTCAAGCTCCTTGTTCAATTTCTCAATTTCTACAGATAACCTAGTACAGTCTTTTTCGGCATATTTTACTAGGATAAATAAAAGCTTACGTGACGAGTCCAGATTAGTTTCTGCCCATTCGCGCATCATGTCACGATCGGGTGCTTCATAACTGGGTGCCAGTAAAATTCTGAGGCCTCTTGGTACCCGACCGACGTCGATATAGCGCTGCAGAGATTTTGCTTCCCACCATTTTTTCTGCTCGCATCGCCTTTTCTAACTGTTTGCTTTTTTCTTTTATCCCAGTGTTCCTTGAATTGTTTGGTGAATTGTGGGTAATTGAGTCCGTACGAGGTGCAGTTTCATCACTGAACATAGCCGCCGCTGCCTGCTCTCGTTCCCTCAGCGCGTTGGCTGCCATTACTTCCTTTGGAGAGTTCCGTGTGAACGGATACACTTTGACCAGCTAAGGAATTTTGCGATTAAAGCCAGTGCCCGCTAATTCCCTTGCTGTAAAACACCACAACTCTGTACCCAGCTCGGAGTTTGTTATCTGCGCTCCCCTGTCCACCCCTTACTGCTGGTTCAGCGTGCAGCGCGTCCTCCGACCCGCACCCGCCTACCTGAACAGCAGAGGTGTTGCAGATTTCTGCTTCAGTGTTCTCCGTCTCCGTTGGGGGGCTGCTTGCCGTCAATCCTCCCGGATTACAAACGAGGCTTGTTACCAAACCGATACTTCTTTGTGGCAGGTAAGCCCAAGTTGCAGAGGGGTCCGCGTTTTGAAGCTGGAGAAGTTGAACCAGTTTCTAAATGTCCGAATAAACTTCTTCTCACTTGGCCAGTCTCCTAAGGCAACAGGAAAGAGCGCAGACCTCCGTGGTTCGTCAACTGCAGTTTAATCAAACTCCCAAAGAAGTGCAGCAGCCATGACGCGTTTCGTCCCTCACAGGGGACTTGATCACATGACGCGCTTTCAGCCATGACAGTCTAACTAAATACTTTTCCCTCTTTCAAGTGATTAACTTTTTAAAGTGACAGTGCAATTTGAACAAAATGACAGGTAAATTGATTGATACTAGACTTGATAACAGTTACATAGAGCATGGTTGTCAACATTTGCTGTCATTCATTTGTGATTGCATATATAATATAAAATATTAACAACAAACATTTCTGCATGAATGCAAGTTTTGTAAAAGCTGTAAGTTATTTAAGATAAATATATAAATACATAATTAACTTAATACATAAATATAAATATATATAAATATATACATAATAAATACATATAAAAATATATGCATGTAGATATCCGCTGCTTTGCAGTCGTAGACAGATTGGTCTGTATATTATTGCTTTTTAATCTTAATTTTATTGCCTGACAACTTGCTAGAAACTCTGTCTGTATACTAAATCGGTAAATAATTATATGTGCCCCTGATTAATTTCATCCGGCTACAATATTCTTTCTGTTTGCACTCTTTACCTGTACCCTCTTGTTCCACCCCAAAAAAATTTTTTTGTTTAAAAGTGATAAGTGCTAAATGTGCTTAAAAACCGAATAAGAAAATATAAAAAAAAACATTCGTATATAGAGTCTATTTAAGCGGTTTGGCTACATATTGATGTGATTATTGAAGATTTGTTTTTTTGTATAAATTTGCTTTTTTGTTATTTTTTTTTAAATGAAGAAGAAAAAGAAAAAGAAAAAGAGAAGGGAGCCAGTTAAATACATCAGTAAAACCATGTAAATACATAAATATATATAAATATAAAATTTAATAAATATATAAATATATAAATATATAGATACAAGTCGGGTTGGCACTTCCATAAAAGGGTAATATAAATCCATAATATCATAATGTTGTAATGTCAGTTATGGTGCAAAATTTAAAATCATATGATCATTCATACCAAAGCCTTTATAAAGGCCGGACCCCCAGTATTTTAAGTAAAAAGACTGGCATGCAATTCCTCAGTGGCATTTAACCCTTTGGGGTGTTTTGTATTGAGGTTTATATATATATATATATGTATATATATTATCTACTGGCGGTCGCCAGTAGATAGTTATAGTTAGGACCTATTTTCCATAGGAAAAGCGTTTTTTGTTTTCCCAATAACTTTGGCGCCGGTTGACGAATCTTCGCCAAATTTTTTAAAACGTGTGGCCCGCTCCGGTCAGCTCCTATCCTGAAAGTTTCAGGGTGATTCGCCAAGCAGGGGCCGAGAAAAAAGGGGGGTCCCAAAACGTGTTTTCTCCATGTTAATTCCCACAGGAAACTTTAGACATGGCTACAGCTCGAACTGCTGAACGGAATTACACCAAATTTGGCAAAAAGGTAGCCCTTGTTTCAGAAAGAGACTTTTTTTAAATGGAGTAAATCCATTCAGTAGTTCCTGAGAAATTCAAAAAATAGAAAGTTTCGATATATGGGCGGAGCCTAACCTCCCGAGCACGAACTTGCCTCTGATTGGCTGCCAACACTCCAAACCAGGAAGTGTTGGCAGCCATCTTGAGCCTCGCATCGAGTGAAAATCACAAAGGTGAGACAAGTAGGCATGTTTATGTATATTGTGATTAATAAAGGTACATCCATATAAATGTATATTCACCTTCTGTAAGTATATGCCCTGTGTGTCTGATTGACGTGAGGAGACACGGTGTCCCGGTATGCAATAGGGGAGGAGCTACATTAGGTCGACTTAGATACTGGCAGCGAAGGCTATGCATACTGTTCACGGAGGGGGTAAATATTGTTTTGCTTTGCCCTTTGCGTGTTTATGGGCTTCTGTAATTATGGGAGGTTACAACAGCAATGCTATGCTGCAATTTTAGAACAAGCAGGCTGCGCCCACTGGAATACAAATGGAGCGGCGTTTTCTTTTAAAAACGCATAGAGAGGAGGGGCGTGGCCTGCAGCCGAGGAAGATGGCCGCATACTAAGTAAGCTGCGGTAGCAGACAGCGTAAAACCACCCCATATCCGTAACAATCCGGCCATAGGGCGACGCAGACAGCGGAGTTGACCGGCGGTGTGCCGCTTGCAGGTGTAAACGCGGCAGCAGCGAGGAAGAGGGAGGCTTCCGTGACGGCGGGGCGGACTTCAGGGCTCAGCGCCCGTGAGGGAGAAAATGGCGCCGATGGCGGACGAGCGCTCGGCCTGAAGCGGCAGGTCTTCGCAGTGTGCTCTGAGCAGCGGGGGAGAGGCGCCTGGTCGGCGGCTCGTCCCGAGACGTGCACCTGAGCCGGACTGGTCGGCGGGAGGCGCTCGGGCTGTGGCGGAGCCCAGGAGTGGAGCGCATACGAGCAGCTGGAGAGGCGGCCTGAGGAGATCGGCGGCCGCAACAGAGGTGGGTGCGGAGGTGCCCCGTGATCGTCGCTTGGCTAGTTTGGGGCCCGGTGGTGAGCTCGCAGTGCAGGCGCCCAGACGCTACGGGCGATCCCGCTGTCGGAGCGGGGGAGCGCGCTGGGCGTGCTTGGCGGACAGTACAGTGATCCGGAGGCCGGAGAAGCGGCGAAGAGAGCCTGTGATCCGGGGAATTGGCCGCATTGGTAGGGCCCGTGAGAGTGAGGAGGGCCTGCTGAGCATTGGTGCCTCCCGCCGGAGGGCCAAGTTATTGGATGGTCCGGGGTCTGCGCCCCGTGAACTCTGGGGGCTAATTCATCGCGGTAGGAGGCCCGGACAAGCATCGAGTGACCCGGGAGGTGCTGGGGTGAGAATTCATCTGCCCGCCCCTGGCGCCCCGCTGCAGCCGGAGTGAGTGATTGGAAGCCTGCTGTGTGGCCGGTGGCAGTAGGGTCTGCTGAGCCGGCCGGCGTGTGACTCGAGCGAGGGTGCGCGGTGGTGTCCCCCACGGCTGGGGTGGTGGGCGATCAGGAGTGGACTGGGCGGTTCCTCCGGCCTGCGGTTGGACGTCTGCGGCAAGGGGCCCGGCGTGTGAGCCCTCCCACCATGGCCTCGTCTACAGCCATGGGCCGGCATAAGCTGCCCCTTCAGAACCAAGCCAACCAGATCGACAAGTACACGGTGGCCATGGGGAAGGGAGAGGGCCTCCGTGATGGGGGTCAACAGGGTGACGACGCGGACGGCGGATCAGACCCGTCACTCAGAGACATCATGCAAGCCATAAAAGATATGCGTGGCACCATGGAGCCCAAACTTGACTCGGTCACCGAGGAGGTCAACCTCCTCCGTGCTGACTTTAGGAACATGTCGGGCAGGGTGGCCGAGACGGAGAGTGGCATTGGGAATCTGCAGGCCAGAACAAAGAAGCTTGAGGAGCAGGTTGCCACGCTAGTGAAGGCCCAGGGCGACGTCGTGGCCCACCTGGAGGATCAGGAAGGCCGGGCGCGACGCAACAACGTCCGTATAGTAGGGGTGCTGGAGGGGTTGGAAGGGCCGTCCATGGATTGTTTTGTGGAGGAACTGATATTGCAACACCTTAAGCCGAAGCGTCTCTCCAAATTTTTCTCCGTTGAAAGAGCCCACCGTGCATTGGGGGGGAGGCCCAAGCCTGGGGCCCCTCCGCGCACCATCATTGCCCAGTTCCTGAACTACCGGGACCGGGATGCCATCCTGCAGGCCTCACGCACCACCGGGGTCCTACGAATGGAGAACGCAACGATCCGTTTTTTCCCCGACTTCACTCTACAGGTCCAGCGCCAGCGCATGTCCTTTGAGGGCGTCAAGCGAGCCCTCAGGGACCAGGGTGTGAAGTACATGATGCTTTTTCCTGCAAGGCTCAAAATCCTGGATGGAGAAAAGGTGTACTTTTTCGATTCTCCGGCGGAGGCGAGCGACTGGATAGAGGGATGGCGGACCGTGGGCCGTCAGGGTGGATCGCGACGCCGGACCTCCAACGACACCTCTTGTGAGGTTGGGAAGGACATAGCACCAACCCGAGAGAGCCAGGAGCGTGAACGCCCGCCGCCTGAGGACTGATGGCGACACAGGCCGCACTGAGGGCTACGTATGGGTGAGGCAGGTAAAAGCGCGCGCCTCTTGCGCCCTGGAGAGTTGGGGGCCACTAGTCACGCTGCACAGACATTTTGAACATCTCCGAGACTGTAAGTGGCCGCGCTGGCTGATAAGGACTGCACATCCAAAGGGCTTTAGGCGTTGGCCCGTTGGGGTTTGGGGGAGGGGGGGAGGGGGTGTGCTAGTTTTTCGCTCAAGGGGTGGGAATCCGACAGTCAGTTGTGCCAGTTTCTGCGAGTTGTGGGCTTACGTTCCCTCATTTAGTTGGAATGGGATTATTTGGGCGACAGGCACTCTGCAAGTTTTTAAGGTGGGTGGTTGGGGGCCTACTTAGCAGGGAGGCAGGGAGGGGGGGCAGATGGGGGGGTGGGATGGGGTTGATGGGAAGTTCAAGTTTAGCTCATGTCAACATATTTATCTCAATGCTGTTGTATTGTGGGGGCACTACGCAGTGGCAGGTTGGGAATCCGTTGAGGTCGTGGACTCACAGTGGGGATGGGGGATCAGGCTAAGATCAAAATATGGACATGGAATGTCAATGGGATGGGCAACAAGATCAAGAGAACTTTGGTATTGCAGCACTTGAAACGCCATTCCCCAGACGTGGTGCTCTTGCAGGAAACCCACCTCCGGGGTAATAATTGCAGGGCCTTGGATAGGTTCGGGTACAAGATGGTAGCACACTCAGGATTCACGTCCGGCTCGAGGGGTGTGGGAATATTGGTCCGTAGGAGTCTGCCAGTGACCGTATCGGATTCCTGGACAGAGGACTCTGGGTGCTTCGCGGCGGTGGCAGTGAGATGGGAAGGACGCACGGTGATCCTCTGCTCATGTTATATCCCGCCCGGCCTGCATGCCACACTCTACAAGAAACTGGGGACACACTTGGCGAACCTCCCCAACGGCACTCTGGTCCTGGGGGGTGACACTAACGCGGTAATGAACGTCGAATTGGATCGGTCAGGCGACAGACGGGCCAGCGGAGGGGAGATGGGCCTGCGGGGCTTCACGGACGCAATGGGTCTTCGCGATATATGGCGAACATGGTTCCCAGCCCGTAGACTCTACACCTTCTATTCGGCCAGACATGGTTCCTTCTCGAGGTTGGACCATATTTTCACGCGGGGGGATCAGTTGGGAGATTTTGTAGACCCGTGCATCATGGCGCAGGGTATCTCGGACCACTCTCCGGTGGGTGTTCTCCTTAGGGGGACGGCGGTAGACAGGGCCGCATTCCTGCGAATAGATCCGTGGCGGTTAAAAGACACTTCGATTACTGATAAGCTTCAGGAGGGTTCCGAACATTATTTCTCCGACAATCAGGGGTCTGTTACCTCCCAGCTAACGTTGTGGGAGGCATACAAGGCGGTCCTGAGGGGACAGGCCCAGGCTTTGATCGGCGCCCAGAAGAAAGAGGAATCACTGCAGATTCAACAGTTGGAGCGCGAAATCGAGTCTCTGGAGCGAGAGGCCAGTGCGTCGCCCTCGCCGGAGCGCAACCATGCCCTGGCCATGAAACATAAGGAACTTCGCTCGTTAGCGGAGGGTGAGGCACGCGCCTACTCCCTCGCCACGCAACATCAGATATACGACGCAGGGGACAAGAGTATGAAGCTTCTCGCGTGGCTGGAGCATCGTGACAGGGAGCGTTCCTGGGTTACGGAGGTGCGGGATGGTTCTGGGGCCCTAGCTTCCACGAGCGTGGCCATAGCGGAGGCTTTTGCATCCTACTATGAAGGAGTATATACCCCAGTGTGCACTAGAACTGAGAGAGACTGCGAGGAATTCTTGCGAGACTTTGCGTTGCCTATGCTATCTCAGGAGAAAACTGAGCGTCTGGATGCAGACCTCACAAGAGCGGAGCTGGGAGAAGCCCTTAATGCCCTCCAGGCCAGCAAGGCGCAGGGACCCAATGGACTCCTGGTTGAAATTTTTAAGAAACAGGCGAGTGTGGTACTGGAGCTCATGCGACGCATGCTCCTTGAGGCGCGGGAGGTGGGCGTGCTTCCGCCAGACCAGAGAGAGGCCACAATTGTGGTTATTCATAAGGCCGGGAAACCGGCGGACTGCTGCTCTTCCTATCGGCCTATCTCCCTCCTGAACGTGGAGGCGAAGGTATTGGCCAAGGCCTTAGCGACAAGACTGCTATCCGTACTTCCCGACCTTGTGCATGTGGACCAGTCGGGTTTTATGCCCCACAGGAGCACTCGGCACAACCTGCGGAGGCTCTATGGTGTATGCACATGACTAAGGACGTGGGCAATGCGCAGACGGCATTGATGGCGCTGGACGCCTCAATGGCCTTCGATAGCATCGAATGGCCATACCTATTTATGGTGCTGAATAGACTGGGCCTGGGCCCGGTGTTCGGTAGCTGGGCGAGACTCCTATACACGCAGCCGATGGCAAGGGTGAGGGTCAATGGGGTGATGTCCCGGGCTTTTTCCTTGTACAGGGGCACTAGGCAGGGCTGCCCCCTGTCACCACTCCTGTTTGCCCTGGCCCTGGAGCCGCTCGCTCATTGGATCCAGAAGAGATAGGGCCTTTTGGGGCCTGGCACTCACGGATGAATGGGAGGAGCGTATTTCTTTATACGCAGACGATATTGTCCTATATATGGCCAGACCCTACCACTCGATGGCGCGGGCTCTCCACCTCTTCGCTCTTTTTGGTAGCTATTCTGGCTACTCGATCAATTGGGCCAAGTCGGTGGTTTATCCTCTGTCGGGTCCACCTCCTCGGATCCCGAGGGACTGCCCAGCATCGCTGGAGACCGCTGGATTCCGGTACCTGGGAGTGTACGTCACCAGAGACAGAGAGGAGTTTTTCGCCCGTAATCTGGAGCCTTAACTGACGAGGCTGGGGGTGGACATTGGACACTGGAGGTCTCTGCCCCTGTCCTTGATGGGGCGCGTGGCGCTCTTCAAAATGCTGGCGCTGCCACGACTTCTATATATCCTACAAAATACACCGTACCTGGTCCCGACAGTGATGTTCAAGCGGATCTCCCGGGAGTTGCGGACGTTACTTTGGGACGGCGGCAACCCGAGGATTGCACTGCAGAAGCTTACGCGGGGGGTGTACGACGGGGGGCTGGCCCTCCCGGACGTTCAACTCTACTACTGGGCAGCGCAGTTGCAGGTAGTCAACGACTGGGTTTATGCGCCGATCTCGGAGCCGGCTTACAGAATGGATAGGCATGCTATGATTGGGGGAACCTGTGAGCCATATCTCTACTCCCGTAGGCGGGGTCGTGACCTGCCCGCGCATACCGGGGTGGTGCTCCACTGTTGGAGGGTGGCCAACAAATTCTTGGGCTGGGCGAACACCCTAACGGGATGGACCCCGCTTTGGACGGGCGACCAGCTAAAGGAGGTGGCGGGACTATCAGGCTATAAGTGGTGGAAACTGATTGGCATCGAGTATCTTGGTGATGTGTGGAAGGGAGGGGCCCCTGTCCCCTTTACGGCTCTGAAAAAAGAATACCAACTTAATGACTCCCAACAGTACCACTACCTGCGCCTTGTACATGCATTGCGCGCCCACATCCACTCTGGCACTTCCATCCCGGAGTACTCCCCTATGGAGGACAGGCTCCTTCTCGACCCCATCCTAGCGAAACCCACGTCAACGATCTACCAAAAACTCATAAATAATATGCCAGACCCCCTTGGTCCCCTGCGGGCGAGATGGGAGGGAGACATTGGGACACTAGACGATGAAGACTGGCAGGACGCCCTGCAGAGCCCTCGCGAAGTTGCGATCCGGCCGCGATTCCGCCTCGTGCAGCTAAAAATACTTCACAGGGTCTATTATCTCCGCACCCACCTGTTCTCCTGGGGTAGGATTCTATCCCCCTTGTGCGTGAGGGGCTGTCAAGGGGAGGGCTCATTCTATCACATTCTATGGGATTGCCCACTCATAATTCCGTTTTGGACCAGGGTGGCGCAGACGATGGAGGGGGTGGTGAGGTCCCCGGTCCCAATGGAGCCCAAGTGGCTCTTACTCATGATTAAAGGAGCCACAGATTGGACACGGCATAAGGAGATTTGGTTAGGGCTGGCAGCAGGGGTGGCGAAACGCAACATTGCCAGGTGCTGGGGTGCACAAGCGCCCCCCTCGTGGGATCAGTGGCTCTGTGACTTGGATTGGTGTCAGAGGGCGGAGGAAACGGTCTATAGGTCTCGGGGTTGTGTGAACAAATGGAGGAAGGTGTGGGGTCCCTGGCAAAGGTTTCGAGCCTTACAGGATGGGTTGGGATAGGAGATTATTGCAATTACTCCTCTGTATTTCCATGCATGCAAAACCATATGACGAACTGTGATCCCTGTTTCTGTATCATGAACTGCCGCTGTGTACTGTACTTAAACATGAGCAATGTTAATAAAAAGAATTTAAAAAAAAAAAACGCATAGAGAGGAGCTTAAAGCCCAAGTCTTTCGGCTGGGCGGCGGTAAAATATGTGAGCCGTGATTGCGCTACATATTGTGGCAAGGTTCCTTGATGTAATAGCAAAGTCAATGCCAAACATATTCAATAATAGATCTCATTGGATGCGTGCGCCCCAGTCAAATAAACACTTTCCAGCCCCTGTGCGGGAGCCTCAGGAAGTATCTTGACCCCGGATGACGGCAGGTGCTTTATAATGCTCGTCACGCGGGGTTATTTTATTTTCATTTTACAGCCACATTGAGAACATATGCTGCTAGAACAAATTCATATTACAGTGGCACAACACACAACGCAGACTGGAATGCCTTTGGTTACATACGCGCAGCATGTGCATTAACCCGCTAGGCTTCCCTTCCAGTCCTAGTCATGGGACATTTCTTTGACAATGAAAGGCATGTTTTTCTTTTCCTTATCATTTGAGACGCATTCAATGCCCGGGTAGTGCCACACAGAATGTGTTGAGATAATGCAAGCACTGGTGCATGCATAACAAAATACGAATTGTCCGGTTTGCAAAACATACATTCCTATTGTATGCATTGCCGCCTTTCAGTATATCATTACGTCGGGCATGTGGGGTGAGGGTATGGAGTAAACGTTTGGGTGGCTGCGTTATATGTACGGGTTCGTTTACTTTCTTGTATTTGTAGAAATATTATTGTTCGGGTCCTTTTATATAAGTTATACAGTCTACCACCCGTATCTGTAAGTGCTTTGCGCCTCATGCCGGTACTGTTCTACGTATTTTTTTCTCTCTACAAAGCTGCAGGTGCTCTCAGTGCCGGCAGCCGTGCTGTGTCTGGGGCTGTTCTCTGGGGGAGGAGACATGATCATTTGACCAACAGTTTCAAAGTGCATGCTTGAATCGTGGCTACGTGTTTTCTGAGGCCCTGCATATCATTCATATCCGCGTTTGTTGGTGCAGGTAAGAATTCCTCTGTTTGCTTTCATAGAATCCCAGCTTTGCTTTCCAGTGAAGATTATCTGACCCCCTCCGGCTCCCGTCCAGTCCACGCGCAGCTGGAGGAAGTGCACCTGCTGGGAAGGCTCAGTTCATGCCTGCATTCATCTTCATGGTGGTAGCCACAAAAGCCGCTGCAGAAACCAATGCTTTTCTTCCTCACGTTAAGGTTGGAGGGCACAGTATATCTGCTTTCCTCCTGAAAACAGTGTTTCATAACTGACAAGTGATATGCTAATACACACCATGCCTTTTCGCTCAATCTTTCTAGCAGTCATTATTTCCATTGTTTCAGAAGGACATGTTTTCCGCCCAACCCTCAGATTAGTGACCCGTTTCTTTGCTGCAATCACTTTATGCGAACACTTTATTTATTTGTGTAGGTGCAAGCTGAGAAACGTCCATGCGACCCAGCCGCCCGACTTAGTGCCTGTCGGATAAAGTACGAACAGAGAAGCACAAGTCCCGAAAGGGAATAAAGAAGCGGGCATTTAATATGTTAAATATGTTATCATTTTGTATAAACAGCAAAGTGTTAACATTATTTCCTATCTTGGCTCGCTTACCAAAATAATAATGACTAGTGATTCAGCTATGTTAAATGGTATGACGTGGCTTGTCTCTTTTTAGCCCTCTGTGAATTTGCACTACTTCCATTTGATAATTGATCGCTTTTAATTCTTCTGTTTGTCTTTTACCTTTTTTACATGGCCGTACGAGTTACAGGTTTTCTCTTCGTGTTTAGCTCCTCATTGTCAGCATAGTTTTCATATCAATGTATTTTTCAAAACACTTTTACTTTTTCGTGCAGTATATTCAGAGAAGCTGCCTTTTAAGAAATTTCTATTTCCTTGAAGAGGCAGGTTTTCACTTTTTCCTTGCGCACTGCCAGGTGGGAAGGATCCTGAGTTCTGGGCAGAAAGCATTCCAGGGCTGTTCTTCACACCTTCTGGTTTGCTTGAAAATGCACCATTTGCCCACTCTTTTTTCAAAAATTTCTCGGGGGGACCCCCCCCGAACTCCCGGTAGTTGGTTCAGGCGCGCTCGCTACTCTCGCACGCCGCACTGAAGTACAACAATTGTTTTACGCCCCACCACTTTCAAATGTCACCAGCCGCCACTGAGCAGCAGCGAGTGTTATGTGCAACTACATTTGCCCGTGACAGCGGTTTCAGTGCCCTGCTCTGTCCTACACAGCATCGCTGACAGCAGTAGGTGCATGTGCAACAGCCATGCGTGTACAATAGTAGAAGCAGCGTCATGGATGCGTCTGGTCTCGCATACACACACTGACAGCAGCAGGGTGGATGTGACATGCTCAGCCACACACGTTGTCAGCAGCCGCTGAGCCGCGGCCGGCATGCTCACGGGAGGGAGGGGGGGAGCACGGGGGAATAAAAATAAACTAATAAAACATTAACATACCAATCAGACCGGGGGTCCCCGCTGGTGCCTGCCCGGCCGCTGCTGCAGGTTCAGCCGGTTCCCGTCACCCGCCGTGGTAGCAGTGAACACGAGGTGTGTCTGCCTCGATGAGGAGGCTCTGACGTCACGCTCGCTCTGTCCTGGCTGGCTGGCAAGTACCGCCTACGTCTCAGCCAATCCAGACGCTGCTCCAGCAGCAGCGACAGGATTGGCTTGAGCAGTAGTGTGCATGTTCTGTTTAGGGCTTCAAAATGTTTGCGACCAGCCCGAACATGCGCACTAGGCAGCTCATTAGAAGAGCGGCATGGAACAACCCTCGCTCTTCTAATGAGCAGCCTAGTGCGCATGTTCGGGCTGGTCGCAAAATATTTTAAGCCCTAAACAGAACATGCGCACTCTTGCTGTGCGCTCCGCCGACCACCTGATAGATACATATTATCGTGGATGCACATGCACTTTCACTGAACTCCTGCTGCCCCGCCCCCTTCTGAGCCGACTGCCTCCGGCGGCCTGAAATTGTAATTTGCAAATGTAATGTGAGTGAGACTAAGAGTGATGGCAACGGGACGGCACGCATGCTTGTTACTCGACTCGCGCGTGCCTCAAATTAATTAGTGGGGCAACGCCCAAGCGCCCTAATGGATGCACCGCCCCTTCATATGGGGGTGCACAAAAGACGTGGGTGCCACTTTACAGACAATTAGCTGCGTGCGAAACGCTGTAGCATAAACTGTGTCTGTGCACTCTCCATTACACTTCACTCTATGCTGAACCAATGACAACGCAAAATTATGCTCCCCTATCCCCCCGCATGTGTAGAGGGGCCCCGGAATATTAAGCGTCACTAATACTCATAGGCTCTAGGCTGAATTGGTGCCCGAGACTGCAGGAGCCTGTGTTAGTCCCCGCTGGTCCTGTGGAGAATATTGCCTTCAGCGAGAGGGGCGCAATGCCCTCCTAAACCTCTGTGAAGAGATAACACCTCTTCGGAAGGACACAGACAGGGGCCTCCTTCCTTTGTTGACATACGCTGATTATCAGTCTCTGCACTCTCCCCCCTCATGCACTAAATGGGAGGAAGGCCCTGGGCCTACAACTGGCGGACCACACTAGGGCCCTCATCCCCACCTTGCAGGCTCAGACCGACCACCACCTCCCCGGGGCTTTGCAATTGAAGGGAGGGGGGCCGCGCGGCCCCCCTCCTGGAGCCCTCGATGGCCCTGGGGACTGCCACCCCCCAGGGCCGGCTCCTGCAGTGTCCCGGCGTGCCCACCCCCGGGACACTGCTGTTTGCAATGACAGGGCGGGAGCCTCGCGGCTCCCGCCCTGTCATTGCAAACTACTTTGCTTCATTGAAGCGAGAGCAGGGAAACCTGCTCTCGCTTCAATGAAGCAAAGCAGATTGCTTTTCCACAAGGGGAGCTGCATGTCAGCAGCTCCCCATGTGGAAAAGCAATGCCGGCTCCTGCAGGACGCGGGGAGCCGGCAGGGAACGTGGGGGCATTGGGGCTTCCCCCACGGTCCCCAATGAGAGGCCAAGCCCTGGGGGATGGGGTCCCCGGGGCCAGAAGTGGCCTCAGGAGGGGGGCAACGCAGCCCCCTCCATAAAAAAAAAATATATTTATGTGGCCATGCCCCGGGGGATGGGGTCCCCGGGGCCCAAAAAAAGTAAAAAGAAGGGGTGCCACACAGCCCCCCTTCTAAAATAATATAATAATATAAAACACTGCGATCGTGCCGGAGGCCCCGCCCCCTCCCAGCAACACTCTGCAAACGCGCCCTGTGGCGCGTTTTGCAATGGGGAATTAATTCCCCTTCAATACTGGGGGTCCCCGGGGGCCAACTAGCCCACCAGGTACCTCCAGTAAGCGCCACAGGGCTGCGTTGCAGAGAGGTGGTCCAGGCCACGCCCCTTTTTACACCTCTCTGCAACGCAGCTCTGTGGTGCTTACTGGAGGTACCTGGTGGGCTAGTTGGACCCCAGGGACCCTCAGGATTGAAGGGGACTTAATCCCCCAAGTTAAAACGCGCCACAGGGCATGTTTGCACAGTGGTGAAGGGAGGGGGCGGGGCCTGAGGTGACATGTGTGCAAACACGCCCTGTGGCGCATTTTAAGTTGGGGAATTAATTCCCCTTAAATCCGGAGGGCCCCTGGGGGCCAACAAGCCCACCAGGTACCTCCAGTAAGCGCCACAGACCTGCGTTGCAGAGAGGTGGGCCAGGCCACGCCCCTTTTTACACCTCTCTGCAACCTGGTGGGCTAGTTGGACCCCAGGGACCCTCAGGATTCAAGGGGACTTAATCCCCCAACTTACAACTCGCCAGGGGGCGAGTTTGCTGAGTGGTGGAGAAAGGGGGCATGGCCTTTGTCTACCTCTCACCAATCCCACTGCGTGGGGCTTACTGGAGGTAAAAGGTACGCTAGTTGGCCCCTAAAGGACCCACAGCAGTGAAGGGGACTTCAATCCCCATCCAAGAGCGTGCCAGGGAGCGCGTTTGTAGAGTGGTGGGCAAAGTGGGCGTGGCCTGGTACGAGTACTTACCAGTGCTGCTGTGTGGGACTGACTGGAGGTAATAGTTTGGGAAGTTGGCCCCAAAGGATGTCCTTGGGGGCCAACTACCCCTCTTGTTACCTCCAGTAAGTCCCACACAGTGGGATTGCTAAGACGTCTTCGGAGGCCATGGCCCCCTTTCTCTACCACTCTGCAAACGTGCCTCGTGGCAGACTACGGGATGGGGGATGAAGTCCAATATAGTCCTGAGGGAGTTTGGGGGCCAAGAATCCCTCCTGGTACCTCCTGTAAGTCCTACGCAGCGGAATTCCTGAGCGTTGGTTGGACGCCCAGCACCCTTTCTCCACCACTCTGCAAACGCGACTACTAGTTAAAGTAGCATATTTCTGCACCTCTGACTTAGAGGTAGTTTTAATCCCCCTGCCCTATTATGTACTAGGGCCTTACAGAGGAGGTCATGCTAATCACAGGGGTACCCCAAAGCATAGTGTTCCCTAGTGTATGTAGGTGTTTTCACTGTATTCTAAGTGTCTTTTGGCATAGCACTGGCTCTAGGCCTGGTCAGTCAGAGTCAGTTACCACCAGTACCCATCTGAAAAAGTTGTGTGCACAGGATGATTTTGCAACAAGGCCTCTTTCTGCTCCTCTGTTGGTTCTTTCTGCACATGTCTTGCTTCTTCCTGCACTTTTCTTCGTCTTTGTGGACTTCTGTTGCTTCTTTCTGCATTTCTTTTGCTTCTTTCTGTGCGTTTTTTTCTTCTTTCTTCACATGTCCTACCTCTGTAGGCATAGTTAGAAACTAGCATTTAAAAAACCTTTGAAATTCACTTAAAAAACTATAGGTTTCAGGCACGTTATAGTTAGAAATTAGCATTTAAAAAACCTTAGAAATTCACTGAAAAAACCATAGGTTTCAGGGACGTTATAGTTAGTTGGACATTTCACTCGTACAAAACCATAGAAATTCCCCCGTTATAGTTAGTTCAGCTAACTATAACTCGCTCCCCCGCAATGCACTGCTGATGACGTCACATATTACATCACTCATGACATGGTCAGTGACATCACTGATGACATCACTGATGACATCTCAAATGACATCACTGATGACATCATCCAGTGACTGTGTGTTTCTTTGAAGTTTAAATATGTTTAATATATATAGGGAAAGGTGTATTGAAGAAAGAGTGGGTGTATAAGTGTCTGAATGGATGATTTAGTAGGTGTGTGACTGACTCTACAAGTGAGTGATTAAACGTATCTTACTGAATGCATGGGTTAGTGACTAAACTGTGTGAATGTCTGTATCCGTCTGTCTGTTGGTGTGTAAGCGGCTGCATGGGTTTGTGAATAGCTACATGAGTGTCTATATGGGTTATTGATTGGTTGTCTGAGTATTTGTATGGGTGCCTGAGTGTTTGTGTGGCTGGGGTGTGTGTGACTCTGTGCAAAGATGTGTGAGTGGGTGATTCACTGGGTGCATGGTTTAAAGAGTGCATCTGTGATGGACTGTATGGGTGGGTGAGTGTGTGTATGGGTGTGTTAGTGAGTGAATGTATATCTCAGTGGTACATGTGTGAGTAACTACATATGTGAAAGGCAGTATATGTGTGTGTTGGAGTATATAAATGGCTATAAGTGAGAGTGTGTGATTGTGAGAGTGGCTGTATGGATGAGTGTGTGCTTGTATCAGTGATTGTTATGTTATGTTATGAGGGTATTTATAGAGCGCACAGCTACTCAACAGAGTGTCCCGGCACTAGTTTAGTGTGGCAGCTGAATTGAAAGCGATGGCGCAAGGCTACTGCTGGAACAGCCAAGTATTCAAAGACCTCCTAAAAGGGAGGAGCTCTTGCATCTGTCTTAGATTAAGCGGCAAACAGTTCCACAATTTGGCGACTTGAACCTGGTAGGATCGACCGCCTATTCGAGATCGGCGGAACACAGGGGTCAGTACCAACGACTGGGATGCGGATCTTAAGGAGCGCCGAGGAAGATAGAATGAACTCTCTTCCTTAAGTAAGGCGCTCCAGAGTCGTGAAGTGCCTTGAAGGCCAGAACAAGGGCTTTGAAAAAGATCCTCTTGCGGATCGGGAGCCAGTGGAGAGATTTAAGGTGTAAAGACATCCGCGTTCTTGGGCCAAGTAGAAGTATCGCCCTGGCTGCGGCGTTTTGGCCCACCTGAAGACGAGTAAGTAAGTACTCTGGCAGACCTAAGTAAAGAATGTTTACATAGTCCAGTCTGGATCCGATCAGGGCCTGAACCACTGTTTTCCTGTGGGGGACCGAAAGAAGAGGTAGAAACTGCTTCAGCATTCTTAGGAGGCCGAAACATTGTCCCGTTACCGCTTTGATCTGAGATTTCATGTTGAGGGTGTCATCCATTTTCACCCCCAAGTTTTTAACTGCTCTGACCGAGTTTAGCGGGGGATGCATATCCTGTGGCCACCAGCTGCACCACATATTGTTAGGGGGCAGACCAAAGAAAATGATATCCGATTTTTCGGAATTACATTTCAATTGGTTCCACAGGAGCCAAGTAAATACCGCCGATAAACATGAATTTATCATTTCACCATTGAAATCCATGTCCCTGTCGCAGGTAAAAAGCAACTGCGTGTCATCTGCATATGACACTATTTTTGCTCCGTGTGTCTCGGCCAGGTGTGCTAAGGGGGACAAGTAAATGTTAAACAGTGTGGGGATTGAGAATGGAGCCCTGTGGGACTCCCACCTTTAAGGGGGGAATAAGAGACGAAAAAGGCGGAGCCCAAACTGTTTGTCGGCGATCTGACAGAAAGGAGGCAAACCACTTTAGTACCGTCCCCCCGAAGCCAGAGTCCTGGAGCCTCAACAGGAGGCGGTCATGGGGGACGGTATCGAAAGCCGCTGATAAGTCCAGCAGTATCAGAATGGCTTTGCTGCCTCTGTCGAGAACGTCTTTGATGGTTTCTGGGATCTCCAGGAGTGCCGTTTCTGTACTAAAGTTAGGCCTGAAACCAGATTGGCTCTGATGCAATATGTGATTGGTTTCAACAAAAGAGGTGGTGACCGAGTTGACGTACCTTTCCAAAGTTTTGGAAAAAAAAAGGTAAGAGAGAAATAGGTCTATAGTTAGAGGCTATCTCCGAGTCTAAAGTAGGCTTTATCAGAAGGGGGAGTACTAGCGCCTTCTTCCAACTGGCAGGGACCAGCCCCTGCTGCAGAGACATGTTCAAGATCTGGTTTACCGCTGGGTTGATGGTCTCAGCTATTGACGCTAGGATATGGGCTGGGCATGGATCGGAAGGAGCCCCCGACTTCAGAGATCTCATGATTTCGAGCGAAATGGCCGAAGGAAGGAGGGGGAACTCAGTAAAGAGTGGGGCCCTAGATCGAGGAGAGGAGAGAAGAGGTTCGGTGTCTGGTGCTAGGGGGAGGCGAGTGGTATGAAAGGTGTCCTGAATCTTTTTGATTTTGTCACAAAAGAACGTGGCCATGAGACTCACCCATGACTCAGAGGGAGTGAAAGTTCTGGCCACCGCTCTAGGGGAAGAGAATTCTCTCGCAATTTTAGAGGAGAAGAATTGTTTTTTCTCTTTGTAAATACATTTATGGTGGGACTTAAGGGCCAATTTATAAGCTGGTTTCTCCTTGATACCATAGTTGTTACGCCAAGTTCTCTCCAGGCGCTTGCAGACTCTTCTACTATCCCTGAGGGCAGACGTGAACCATGGGGTAGAGGCACGAGCGAGCTTGACTGAGCGGGAGGAAGGGGGAGCAAGTTCCGCAGCTCGGAGCTGGAGCCAGTTATCCAAGCGGGCAACATAATCCTCTAGTGTGCCATTCAGGATGATAGGGTATTTATAAAGAGCGGGGCTCAGGGCCTCAGAGGTCATGTGATGGAAGGGTCTGAAAATACCCATGCGGGGCTTACCATGGGAGTTAGGATGTGGGGACTCCCGGTTTATAGTAAATTCAATGAGGAAATGGTCTGACCAAACAAGCGGGAGGGGAGGGCTACTGAGGATATTAACTGAAGAGAAAATCTGGTCGAGAATGTGGCCCTGCTCATGTGTTAGGGACTGAATAAAAGGAGTCAATTTAAAAATGTCCAGAGATTCTCTTAATCTAGAGGTGTCCTGGTCGTTGGGTTTATCCAGGTGGACATTGAAGTCACCTAACACCAGGCAGTGTTTGAATTTCAATGCCATGTGTGAAACTGTGTTGCTAATGGACTCCAAAAACTGACCGGTAGGACCAGGGGGTCTATATAATAGGATACCCCCAGCAATTGGTGGGGAGATACCACCAGATGGAACCCCAAGGTTTCAGCCCCGACGATATCATCGACCGGAACAGCTGTGCAAGAGTACTGATTTTAAAAAATAATAGCTACTCCCCCACCCGTACCACTGGGGTGGTCTCGTCTGACCAACTGATAACCCGTGGGGATGGCTTTGCCAATAGTTGGATTAGAGGCATCATTGAGCCATGTCTCGGTTAAAAACATGAAGTCTGGGCCTATATCTTCTAACATTTCATATAAGTTGTGAGCGTGTTTCCTCATGGATCGGGTATTGAGGAGTAGGCCTCGGAGAGTGCCAGATTCGCGGGGCCGCCCTATATTGCAAATGCTGGGATTTCCCTGCGCCCTCTGTTTGCATGCGTGGGCTTTCTCAGTGACCTTGGGCGCCCAGCTACAACAAGGGCAGACCGCCATGACAGGATCCAATTGGGGGAGCATGGGGGAGAGGCAGCTCACACCCTTGCTCAAGTCCCGGAGTCTGTCACTACTGTAGATAATGCGAGAACAAGACGCAGGTGACCTGCCAGCAGAATAGCCAGCGCCAGCCGCCTCCGGGACGCTGACGGGCGCAGACAAGCTTGCCTTTGGCGCGCCGCCACGCGCCCGCTGCACGGTCGCAGCATCGAGCCCTTTGTAGTGCGTGTGGGGAAAGCGACTAGACTGCTAACCGAGCCTAACGGCACCGCTCTGACAGATGGGTAACCGTAGGCGCGGTGAAATGCAGAGATGAAAGATAAAGAATGATTGTATAAGAGCGTAAGAATGTGCTAGTATTTGTATGAGTAAGTGAGCTGGTGTGTGTATAACTGTATAGGTGAGTAAATGGCAGTGTGATTAATTATTTGCATGACTGACTAGGTGTGTGAGTACCTCTATGGATGAGTGGCGGTGTGTGAGTGTCTATATAGGTGTATGAGTGCATATGATAGTCCTGTACTGAGTGACCATAAGTATGAGTGGGTGAGTGAGTGGATGTGTGTGTAAACCTAAGAATCAGTGAGTGGGTATGTAGTTATTGGTGTTGGAGTGTCTATGGTTTTGAGAATGGCACTCTGTAATTTAGAGTGGGTGTATCAAAGGTTATATTAGGGTGTGAGAAGATGCAGCAAATTATCACATGGATGATGTCATCAGTGATGTCATTTGAGATGTCATCATTGATGTCATCAGTGATGTCACTGACCATGTCATGAGTGATGTAATATGTGACGTCATCAGCAGTGCATTGCGGGGGCGCGAGTTATAGTTAGCTGAACTAACTATAACGGGGGAATTTCTATGGTTTTGTACAACTAACTAAAACGTCCCTGAAACCTATGGTTTTTTCAGTGAATATATATATATATATATATATATATATATATGTATATTATCTACTGGCGGTCGCCAGTATATAGTTATAGTTAGGACCTATTTTCCATAGGAAATCCGCAACATTCTATTTGAAATAACTTTGGTGCCGGTTGACGAATCTTCGCGAAATTTTTAAAACTTGTGGCCCGCTCCGGTGCGCTCCTATTCTGAAAGTCTCGGGGTGATTCAGCAAGCAGGGGCTGAGAAAAAAGGGGGGTCCCAAAACGTGTTTTCCCCATGCAATTTCCCATAGGAAACTTTAGCCGCGGCTACAGCCCGAACTGCTGAACGGAATTACACCAAATTTGGCAAAAAGGTAGCCCTTGGTTCAGAAAGAACTCTTTTTGTTAAATGGTGTAAATCCGTTCAGTAGTTCCTGAGAAATTTGAAAAAGAAAAAGTATCGATATCTGGGCAGAGCCTAACCACACATGTCATCGTGAGATCTGATTGGCTGTCAGCACTTCATCCTGGAATTGCTGGCAGCCATCTTGGGACCAATATACATGATAGTACCCGATTGAAATGCATTGTAGTGAATCGAAGATTTTGAGGGTTACCAAAAGGAGAACTATAAAGGGTGATAACAGACTTTAGTTACATTAGAATTCATTTGTTGATGGTACCATACTAATTTCAGGAATTGTGGTGTGTTCTAAGGTGATTTTACCCTGTGAAAAACCTTCTGCTGGGATATCATGAATCATGTTTGAGAGAAAACTACTTTCACATGCTTGTCCCACAGAGTTTTGGAAGGTGCTCCAGAAGCTAAAATGAGAGCATATTTTCTGTAAGTTCACATTATCTTTCTCAGTCATGTGAGAATAAAGTCTGACATTCTCAGTAAAACATGTACATCCAACAAGGGCAGAGACTGTCAGTTGATTCCTTTGTGTTCTACTGCAGCTTCCCAGAGTGTTCTAAAGAACAACTAGA
Organism: Calotriton arnoldi; assembly: GCA_963921515.1. Lineage (NCBI taxonomy): Eukaryota > Metazoa > Chordata > Amphibia > Caudata > Salamandridae > Calotriton > Calotriton arnoldi. Next base: position 69,617 of record CAWUFW010012511.1, on the reverse strand, counting down.
GTGCTAACAGCCTTACTTATGACAAAAGTATGGCACACCTGAAGCCATCTTGATTGGAATAAACTGGTAACACTTAAAACATTTAATTTAAAAAGGAACAAAATGATGGGGTTCATTTTGTCATAGAAATTATGGTTAGCGCTGTAGAAAGAAAAATTAGGACATGTTTCAAGTGTGATCTCGAATATCTTCCTGTTATATTTCAACAGGAGCAGCCTGTCAGTTGATGCCTTTGTGTTCTACTGCAGCTTCCCAGAGTGTTCTAAAGAACAACTAGAGCGCTAACAGTCTTACTTATGACAAAATTATGGCACACCTGAAGCCATCTTGATTGGAATAAACTGGTAACTCTTAAAACATTTAATTTAAAAGGAACAAAATGAGGGGGTTCATTTTGTCATAGAAATTATGGTTAGTGCTGTAGAAAGAAAAATTAGGACATGTTTTAAGTGAGATCTCAAATATGTTCCTGTTATATTTCAACAGGAGCAGCCTGTCAGTTGATGCCTTTGTGTTCTACTGCAGCTTCCCAGAGTGTTCTAAAGAACAACTAGAGAGCTAACAGTCTTACTTATGACAAAATTATGGCACACCTGAAGCCATCTTGATTGGAATAAACTGGTAACACTTAAAACATTTAATTTAAAACAGAACAAAATGAGGGGGTTCATTTTGCCATAGAAATTATGGTTAGTGCTGCAGAAATAAAATTTAGGGCATGTTTTAAGTGAGATCTCAAATCCTCTTCTATTTCATTAGAAAATTCTGACATGCAGACTGAAACAATCACTTTCAATACCAGCAGTAGACTTCCAGTTAACTCCCTGGTGAGCAGTAGCTTTACTACAGTGATCTAATGAACAACTAGAGTGCTAACATTCTGAATTTATGGCAAATGTGTGACACATCTGAATGCCTTCTTGATGGAATCAAAGTAAAAAACTGAAAGCATTTCCTGCTGTGGAGACTGCAGTAAATGAGGAAATTAGGAAACTTCATAACAAATAAGTATCCCAAGATGGCCACCAGAGAAAAAAGAGCCCAAATGTAGCACCAATATCACCCGGATGTAGCCCAAATATAGCCCAATGACAGAAGTGTGCAAAACACTTTTTATTTTTAGGTTTTCTGCAGTTTTATATAGTGCAGACTTGTCAGGTATTGGAGCGTTACATCTTTCTTGGACCCCTTATTGCGTTTTTTGCACGAAGTACATGAGATTGATCTTGCGAAACATTGAACTTTACGATTCTGTTAACCTGAAGTTGCTCTGAACCGGGCTTTGTAACACCCGTTTTTACCTACTGGTTTTAATTAATTCTCACTGTATTGTATTAGGAAAGAGGATTTACTGTTTTTATGTACACTTTTATGATCTATGTTTCTAAATCAGATCGAATAAAGTTTAATGAATTCTATGGCAGGACGGAGGCGAGGATTATGCCTATCTTTCCTCACTTTATTTGCATAGCAGTTCAAAGAAAACGTAACACAACAATCATTAAACAAAAGACTACACAACCCATGAACCATTAGGGGGTAGTCTACCAAGGCAACTATAGTCCAATCATATCACAGTCCATCGTATATAATATCGTGACGTCCCTTCCGCTTCCTCTTTCTTCACTGCTCGTCAGTTAAGTGCATTCCTTACATTCTTGGCTTCATCTGACGTTGTTGCTGTTTGTATAGCGGTTTCTTGTGCACGTTATTAGCATTATTGCCTTGGTATTGTTTCATATTCCCTGCGCAGCAGGCTCTTGCCTGAGCGCGTTCTCCCCCTCGCAGTTTCTCCCACTGTGCGCTCTGCGAGCAGTGAGATCCTGTCAGGCGCGTCTGGTCCGAGCGAGGCAGCTCCGTCGAGCGCTCCCGCTGGTCTTTACGCGCGTTTGGGAATCCGGTCACTCCTTTAGTGTCCGCTTGATTCCCGACCAACCCTCGCCTAATTTTGACACCGCTACACGGTGATTTCCCCACATGGCCACGTTAGTGACCAGCGCCACCTGGTGGTGGTAATTGGTATTGCGCCTCAGTCTATTCTTATAACAGCTTCGGGGAAAGCCCAGCTGTTGGAGCACCGGCGAGGGGGCTGCCTTAAGGATTTTAAGGGCATTTGTTCTGTGCTCACACCCTCTGCTATCATGTCTTCTCCAGAAGGCCATTTTTACTCCTCCTACCAGGAAGTGGAGGAGGAATGGCCCCCCAACTTCTCCCTCCAGCAGTGGACCAAGCCCTCTCTCTGGCTATTTCTAGGGCGCTGGCTCCTCTTAGGGATCAGGTTGATAAGCTGGCGAAAAGCATCCCTGGGGTGTTCAGTGACCCAGATCTGGTGGTGGCGGGTCCCAGTAGCTCCCAGATGGGGAATAAAAGGGCCGTTAAGCATAACGCGGGGCACTTGGAAGGATTTGATAAACTTACGGAGACCTTCCTCAAGAGTGCGCGAACGCTAAAATATGCACCCTGCCGGGAGGAGGAGGAGCCCAGAGAAAATTGCGACGCTGTCACCACTATTGTAGACCCCGACGGCGGGTTTCCCTTAGAGGGAGAGTGTGTATCGGAGGACGATTTCTCCTCCGATGAGGATAAGGACTCGGGGCGTCCCTGGCGTCCAGAGTCCCAGTCCTCTCAGTCCCCGGTTGGGGACGGGGTCCACTCGGACATGTTCGAGCCTACCCAAATTTACCATCCTAGGTCGGCGGAGTGGACCCCTGACGCCAAAGTGGCAGAGTATGTGGTGGGGAAAATCCATCAACCCCTTGAAAGGGAGGTCAGGAATAGGATGAGGGAAAATGCCCCAGGCCCTCCCTGAAGGGGAAGGTGGCACACACGCCTGAAATTGATGAGAAACTATGTACTTTTTTCTCCAAGTATATGAGGGATCCCAAGAAAGGAATTGATAGGTCTTGGACGTGGTAGGGCCCTTGACCCAAATTATTCAATTGGCGGAGAGTTCCAAAGAATCAGGATCCCCTTTGTCCATGGATATTGTGGCTGGTTGGGCGCACTACCCTAAACCCTAAAACACTACCCCCTCCACTACCCAAACACCACTGCACTACCCTAAACCCTAAAACACTACCCCCAGCACGACACCCTACACTACCCAAACATAACTGCACTACCCTAAACCCTAAAGCACTACCACCAGCATGACCCCTTCACTACACAAACACCACTGCACTGCCTTAAACCCTAAAACACTACCCCCAGTACAACCCCCTACACTACACAAACACCACTGCACTACCCTAAACTCTAAATCTACCCCCAGAATGACCCCCTACACTACACAAACACCACTGTACTACCCTAAACCCTAAAACACGACCCCCTACACTACACAAACACCACTGCACTACCCTAAACCCTAAAACACTAGAACCCAGCACGACCCCCTACAGTACACAAACACCACTGCACTACCCTAAACCCTAAAACACTACCCCCTACACTACACAAACACCACTGCACTACCCTAAACCCTAAAACACTACCCCAGCATGACCCCCTACACTACTCAAACACCACTGCACTACCGTAAACCCAAAACACTACCCCAGCACTACCCCCTACACTACCCAAACACCACTGCACTACCCTAAACCCTAAAACACTACCGCCAGCATGACCCCCTACACTACACAAACACCACTGCACTACCCTAAACCCTAAAACACTACCCCCAGCACAACCCCCTACATTACCCATACACCACTGCACTACCCTAAACCCTAAAACACTACCCCAGCACGATTCCCTACACTACACAAACACCACTGGACTACCCTAAACCCTAAAACACTACCCCCAGCACAACTCCCTACACTACACAAACACCACTGCACTACACTAAACCCTAAATCTACCCCCAGCATGACCTCCCACACTACACAAATACCACTGCACTATCCTAAACCCTAAAACACTACCCCCAGCATGACCCCTACACTACCCAAACACCACTGCACTACCCTAAACCCTAAAACACTACCCACAGCATGACCCCCTACACTACACAAACATCACTGCACTACCCTAAACCCTAAAACACTACCCCCTACACTACATAAACACCACTGCACTACCCTAAACCCTAAAACACTACCCCCAGCATGACCCCCTACACTACACAAACACCACTGCACTACCCTAAACGCCCCTACACTATACAAACACCACTGCACTACTCTAAACCCTAAAACACTACCACCAGCACGACCCCCTCACAACACAAACACCACTGCACTACCCTAAACCCTAAATCTACCCCCAGCACGACCCCCTACACTACCCAAACACCACTGCCATACCCTAAACCCTAAAACACTACCCCCAGCATGAACCCCTACACTACCCAAACACCACTGCACTACCCTAAACCCTAAAACACTACCCCCAGCACTACCCCCTACACTACACAAACACCACTGCACTACCCTAAACCCTAAAACACTACCGCAGCACTACCCCTACACTACCCAAACACCACTGCACTAACATAAACCCTAAAACACTACCCCCAGCACAACCCCCTACACTACACAAACACCACTGAGGTACTCTAAACCCTAAAACACTACCCCCAGCACGACTCCCTACACTACCCAAACACCACTGCACTACCCTAAACCCTAAATCTACCCACAGCACGACCCCCTACACTACCCAAACACCACTGCACTACCCTAAACCATAAAACACTACCCCCAGCATGACCCCCTACACTACACAAACACCATTGCACTACCCTAAACCCTAAAACACTACCACCAGCATGACCCCCTACACTTCTCAAACACCACTGCACTACCCTAAATCCTAAAACACTACCCCAGCATGACCCCCTACACTACCCATACACTAATGCACTACCCTAAACCCTAAAACACTACCCCCAGCACGACCCTCTACACTACCCAAACACCACTGCACTACCCTAAACCCTAAAACACAACCCCCAGCACGACCCCTACACCACCCAAACACCACTGCACTACCCTAAACCCTAGAAAAGAAACCCCCACCCCATGCCCAATCCCCCTTACCTCTCACTCCTCGTGGTTCCTCTCTCCTCGTGGTTCCTGCTTCACGTCGTCTCTGAGGGGCGGTGCACGTCGTTGTGAGGAAACGGAACAGCCTCTGTTTCCTTACAACGACGTGGATCGTCTACATGTTTTTTAGAATGCATGGTCATTTACCATACATACCTTTACAACAAAATTCGTTGTAAAGGCATGCGTGGTAAATGACCATGCGTTCTAAAAAAATGCGTAGTAATGACTTCACGATTTACAACGCATGAGTGGTAATGCATGCATTGTAATGGTATTGCGAAGTAAAAAAGTTGTTGTAACGGCTGTTTACCGATCGAAGCTGGCCCCTGTTCTTCAGTGAGACGTTTATTTGATTAATTAGGAGGAAGGAAGGAAGGAAGGAATGTGGTTTTTTTACCGAAAAGTGCATTCCCGGCTGTTGTATTGTGAAAGTGTCCGCGTGGCCTGGTTTCACTTCCGGTGAGAGAGTGGAAGAGTCTGTTTGGATCTAAAGGAGTTCTGTTGTTGGACGGGGCCGGCGCGACACGTCATCAGAAAACATAGCTAATGGAAAGCGTCCTCCCTGAAGTGTGGAGCAGTGCCATGAGAGGTCAACGAGTGTGCGTCCCACCGCAGTATGACCGTACCGCGTGACCCATGTGCCGCCTCCAGGGTACTGGAGGCAGAAGCGGCATCGCAGGTCCTCTTGAAGACCGTTGTAGCACTAATTCTACATTTTGGTACTAGGGCATTTTAACTTCGTTGTTCCTGCCAGATACAAAGAGAAGATCCTGTGTTATTCAGTGCCCTCGTTACCTTTTTTGTGGGTTGTGGTGCTTGTCATTTCGCTGCCCCGCCGGTGCACACGACTGGGTACCCCACCTCGTGTGCCATCTGCAGGGCCTCTGCCCTCAGATCACTGGTTTCGGTTTCTAGAGTGGCAACATAAACAGTTGCTCCCAAAGGACTAGCCTGAACACTTAGGTGAATATCCCCTGCACCAGCATTCCACAGAAATTCTTTCCTAGCTCTCCCACGTCAACGAGGACGTCATAATAGCACAGCTCCGCTCGCGACACCGTATGACGTCATCGGAGCCATAAGAGGACCTCGTCGGCGTGCTGATGTCAGTTCCACCCATTTTTTCCGTGCCACCGAGGCAAACAGGCGGACCGAGACATTTTCACATGTATACATAGCATAATAAATATATATATATTCACTGAAAAAACCATAGGTTTTAGGCACGTTATAGTTAGAAATTAGCATTTAAAAAACCTTAGAAATTCACTGAAAAAACCATAGGTTTCAGGCACGTTATAGTTAGAAATTAGCATTTAAAAAACCGTAGAAATTCACTGAAAAAACCATAGGTTTCAGGGGCGTTATAGTTATTTGGACACTTCACTCGTACAAAACCATAGAAATTCCCCCGTTATGTTAGTTCAGCTAACTATAACTCGCGCGCCCGCAATGCACTTCTGATGACGTCACATATTACATCACTCATGACATGGTCAGTGACATTACTCATGACATCACTGATGACATCTCAAATGACATCACTGATGAAATCATCCAGTGAATGTGTGTTTTTCTGAAAATTAAATATGTTTTATATATGTATATCTCAAGGTCGATGGAAGAATAAATGGGTATATAAGTGTCTAAATGGATGATTTGTTTGGGTAAAATTGATTGCATAACTGACTGATTAAGTGTATCTTAGTGAATACTTGGGTTAGTGAGTAATGTTTAAATATGAAAATATCTGTATCAGTCTCTCACTTTGTGTATAAGTGGCTGCATGGGTTGGTGAGTAGCTACATCAGTGTCTATATGGGTTATTAGTTGGTTTTTTGAGTATCAGTATGAGTGTGGTAGTGTCTGTATGATTCGGTGGGGGGTATTACTTAGTGCATAGATGCATGAATGAGTGACTCACTGTTTGTATGTGTTGAAGACAGCATGTGTGCAGGACTGTATAGGTGGATGAGTGTGTGTATGGGTGTATTAGTGAGTGAATGACTGTCTCAATAGTGTCTTTATGAGTAACTACATATGTTTTAAATTAGTATATGTGAGTATTGGTGTATATAAGTGAGTATATGTGAAAGTGAGAGATTGGAAGAGTTCCTGTACAAATAAGTAGGTGATTCTATAAGTGATTGTTTAAGAGAGTAAGTATGTGTAAGTTTCTGTAGAAGTGTGGCACTGTGTGTATAACTGTATATGCAAGTAAATGGATGTTTGATACTTTGTTTGCATGTGTGACTATGTGTGTGAGTAACTCTATGGATGAGTGGCGGTGTGTAACAGGATGTATAGGTGTATGAGTACATATGATGAGTGAGTACATGTATGAGTGACTGTATAGGGACTGTTGGTGAATGAACGGATGTGTGTGTAGATCTTGGAATTACTGAATAGGTGTGTTGTAACTGGTATTGGTATGTCCATTGTTTTGAAAATGTTAGTTTGTATTTTTGAGTGTCTGTATCCAAGGTTATATTAGGGTGAGAGGAGGTCTGCCACTCTATCACAAGGATGATGTCATCAGTGATGTCATTTGAGATGTCATCAGTGATGTCATGAGTGATGTCACTGACCATGTCATGAGTGATGTAATATGTGACGTCATCAGCAGTGCATTGCGGGCACGCAAGTTATAGTTAGCTGAACTAACTATAACGGGGGAATTTCTATGGTTTTGTACGAGTGAAGTGTCCACACTAACTATAATGCCCCTGAAACCTATGGTTTTTTCAGTGAATTTCTAAGGTTTTTTAAATGCTAATTTCTAACTATAACGTGCCTGAAACCTATGGTTTTTTCAGTGAATATATATATATATATATATATGTAGTCAAAAGGCAGCAGATCCCTGTACAAAGTCTAGTTTAAAGTTAGGAAGTAGTATAGAGGAAGCTCAACTGTGGATGCTTAATGCATTGGGATGCAGTGCTCTTCAAAGAGTTTACACTTCAAATCTCTCTTAAATTGGGGCAGTGTTATGGTGATATGGGGATGTTGTTGTAGATCTTGGGTGCATAGATGGAAAAGGCCTGTTGTCTTGTTTTTTTTGTTTTTTATACTTCTTAGTGTCATGGTGTCCTGGCTGTAGGTGTGCTGAATTACCAGAGATGGTCAAGTTGTCTGCAAGATAAGTAGGGGTGCTGGTTATATTGGCTTTGTAAGTAATGTGGATGGCTTTGAAGATGGTGCGGACTGGAAAGGGCAGCAAATGGACTTCCATTAGAGTATGGTGATGTGATCTTATTCCTTCAGGCCCTGGGCTAGACTTGCTGCAGTGTGTAGATTGCCCCTCAGGTGTTCCAGTGTGGAGTCTGTAAGGCCCTGGAGTAGGGCATTGCCATCAACCAGATGCAAGGGTGTGAAGTCCCTCTCTGGAAGAAATGATTTGATTTTTCTAGAAGAGAGAGCTTGTACCAGAATGTCTTTGTGCTTATATATAGTCTGTCCACTCTTCCTGTCAATGGTTACCACTCTCCTCACAGTGGTTGCTCACAGCTCACAAGGATGGGCTCGTGAAAACATCTCCTCCCAAAAAGACGCTGGGCACTCAAGGCCTCTTATTCTTTGATTATTTATTTTTCAATTATCACATGCAACCTACAGCTGACAAACGCGTTTCGGCTCCCTTGCCTTTGTTAATGTCAGCTCCCCTCAGTGGTAACATGCATTACATCTAATATCCATCTCATGATTGGCAGAATACCATGACATATGCATAAACACAAACAGAGGACTAACATTGAAACTCATTAGTGATTAGTCGTGAATACGGCAGCCATTTTGTAATTGCAATTGATATATAAATGTAAATATATGGCGAGTATAATCCATGATTTTTCATAAATAATTAACTCTTGATGTTCCTACGTATATCCTTGCAAATTACCATCCAGCATATGCCTCCAAGAACAGTCAATGTCTTTGCAAAATCGACTTTCATAGTTTGAATCCATGATTAAATCTCAATTCATATATTGGTTAATCCAACTTGTCATAATGTGGACGGTGCATTTTAAAATTACATATTAAAATTAAACATTTTAAATACAATATATATTAACAAATTATTCCAATTTGTCCATGGACCCTCACAATACTATTCATCCTTGAATGCATAGTTCATGCCTGTTCAAAAATCGCTCCCACGTATCTAGCCTTGAATAGGCTAACCGCTTCAGTTCCTCAATTTCATTACCTTCATTAATTGTACATTTGCATCGAAGGGCAACATTGCGCCCTTTGTTTCTACTTCTCCCTTATTTACAGCAGTCCTCTTCATTGTGTTCCTATGCATTCTACTCTATAAGCGGAACAAACTGTGTCACAGACACTCATAAATGCAAAAGTGTATCCATGCATATAATATGCACAAGTACTGCCCCAAATAATAAATGAAAAATAAAAAAATAAATAATAAAAAAATAAATAAATCTGGCTTCCGGAATTCCTATTCCACTCACTGGAGCATACTTATAAGAGATCCCTGTAGATCCTGGTGGTTCCTCATTGCCCCACATGGATCCACAGCTCTTCCTCCGTGTTCAGTCCTATTGGTATTCTGGTGTGGAGGTCTACTATCAATCTTGATTCCAATTGTCTTAGGATCCTCACTCTATCTCCTCCTCTCTCTTTGTGTTGTACCTGATCTATGCAGAAGAATTTTAATTTATCTCCTTTACATTCATGGAATTCTGTAAAGTGCCTTGCCACTGGGTAGGTACTGTCTTTATTGTTGATGGCTCTGATATATTGCAGAACCCTCTTTTTAGCCTGATGGACAGTGCTTCCCACGTATTTCTTACCACAGGGGCAATTTGAGCAGGAAATTACAAAATCTGAGTTGCAATTAAGCAACTTGGTGATTTTTTTATTTTATTTTCTGCCTGGCACTTAAAACTCCTTCACATTTGTGCTATTTCTACAGGCTTTACATTTGGTGCATGGATAAAAGCCCGAGACTTCCATATTTTAGGAGGTTTTTTCTGAAAATGGCTAAGGACCAACATGTCTTTCAGAGATATACTTTTCCTGTAGGTTACATTTGGCCTCTTGTCTATTTCTTTCCCCAGCAGCTGGTCCGTGTCGAGAATCCCCCAGTTCCTCTCAATAACCCCTCTCACCTGTCTAGCTTCACTAGAGAAATTCAATATTAGTCTTGGACTCCTCTCTGTATTCTCTTCATTTTCTCTCCTCTTTTTCCTTCCTCCATACGTGAGAAGTTTCCGTCTGTCTTTTCTCCTAGCTTTGTCACTGGCGGTCTTTAAAACTGTTGGTGAATACCCTCTCTCTCTAAATCTTGCCAGAACTTCTTTCTCAGTATTCTCATAATCAGATGCTAAGGAGCAATTTCGCCTAGATCTTAGTAGTTCCCCATAAGGTATGCTGTTGATCAAGCATTTAGGATGCTGACTTCTTGCATGTAGGACAGTATTTCCTGCCGTTGGTTTTCTGAAAAATGTTGAACATAGTTTGTTATCGTTGACAAAAACTGTCAAATCTAGAAAAGGACTTATGTTCTGCTCATTTCATGAGTGAACTTAAAATTCAAATCGTTCTCATTCAAAACCTGAATATATTCCTCAGTTTCACTCTGGATGCCTCGCCAAACTATAAACAGGTCATCTATATTTCTTGACCATAGGGCAATTTTTTTCTACCCATTTCTCATTCTGTTCGGCCCAGGCCACGTGCTTCTCCCACCAGCCCACGAACAAGTTTGCATAGCTGGGAGAAAAGCACGTACACATGGCCTCCCCTTGTCTTTGCCAATATAAATCACCTGCAAACAAAAATATGTTATTTTTTAGACAAAAGGAAACCATCTGTAATATCATTTCATTGTGTTCCAAAAATTCCAGGGGTTGACTTTTCAAGAAATACTGTAGTGATTCAAGACCCTTTTCATAGTCAATACAAGTATACAGACTGGCTATATCCATAGTAATTAAAATAAAGTCAGCTTCCCATTGAATATTCTGTACCAAGCAGATAAAGTCCATTGTATCTTGAATAAATCAACTAAGGTCTCTCACCATGGGGGAAAGGAATGAGTCAACGTATATTGAAGCTTTTTCCAGGAGACTTCCCTTAGATGATACGATTGGGTGTCCCGGTGATCTTTCTTTATTTTTATGTACCTTTGGCAGGTGATAAAATGTTGGTAGCACCGGATAATCCACTTTAAATAATTCATATTCATCTTCTGTCAAAGTTCCTTTGTCACGCCAGATATTCAATAGGGCATGGAAATCCCTGACACTTGTGTTGTACATTGTCCTATCAGTTTGCACGTAGCTCTCCAAGACTTCTAACAGCCTATATGCTTCCACTTGGTATAGTTCCCTTGTGAGTACCTCCACATTTCTGCCTTTATCTGATGGCTTGATTACGATAGTTGGATCCTTTTGTAACACTGTGATGGCAGCTTGTTCTTCCTTGCTTAGGTTGAATTTTTTGGTCTCTCTTGTTGATGTCATGCTCCCAGTCATTCTAAGTTTGTCTAAATCCTTTATGACTGCTTCATGGAAACAGTCCACTATATCAAATGGGCCCCTGGGGATAAATTTAGATTTCGCCTTGAATTGACTTTTTCCCCTCCTTTGCTCTATTCCCAGCTCCTCAAAAATTCTAATGTGCTTTCCATTTCCTGATTTTGGGTTGCACTAGGGATTGTTTCTGATTGGCACAGAGTAATGAGTATGTCCAAATCATTACCAGTCAAAATATCCGTAGAAGCATTCATTTCAGTAGATGTTGCTGAGCTACGTTTTAGTTGTTGTAAAAACAGTTTTTTCAACTTCAACTTTCTTACAAACAAATAGAGAACTATAAGAGTGTGTGTGTGTATATATATATATCCGCATTACTCCATTCCTTCGTTCGACCAAACAGAATCACTGGAGCACGGACCACAGATAGGTGCAAATTTTCGTTTTTATTGTTCACACAAGCACCAGCAGCATAACGCGTTTCAGCTAATATATATATATATTATCTACTGGCGGTCGCCAGTAGATAGTTATAGTTAGGACCTATTTTCCATAGGAAATCCGCAACATTCCATTTGAAATAACTTTGGCGCCGGTTGACGAATCTTTGCGAAATTTTCCAACTTGTTGGGGCGCTCCGGTCCGCTCCTATCCTGAAAGTCTCGGGGTGATTCGTCAAGCGGGGGTCGAGAAAAAAGGGGGGTCCCAAAACATGTTTTCCCCATTCATTTTTCCATAGGGACCTTTCATCGTGGCTACAGCCCGAACTGCTGAATGGAATTACACCAAATTTGGCAAAGAGGTAGCCCTTGGTTCAGTGTCGTGCCTTTTGCTTAAATGGTGTAAATCCGTTCAGTAGTTCCTGAGAAAATCAAAAGTAAAGTCACATATATATCTATGGCCGAGTAGGGTCCGCGTACCCTCCCGATCACGAGCTGCATGCTAATTGGCTGTCAAAACTCCAAATCAGGAAGTGTTGGCAGCCATTTTGTCCCTTGGTAGAACTGAGGCACAGAAACAAGTGCGCAAAACGCACAAAGGTGGCAGGGTAGAAACACCCTGACCCCCTACGTCTGCTCAGGGGGTCCCACAAGGCCCCTGGGCAGAAAAAGCATTTTTTTTTTAAATCAGCGGGATGCACTTAGGGTGCGTGGATCCCGCCGTGATTACAAAAAAACGAGGCACAGAAACACGTCGCAAAACGCTAAAAGGGGGCAGGGTAGAAACACCCTGACCCCCTAGGTCTGCTCAGGGGGTCCCACAAGGACCCCCTGGGCAGAAAAAAGCATTTTTTTTTTAAGCGGCGGAATGCGCATAGGGTGCGTGGATCCCGCCGATAAAAAAAAAATCGAAGCGCGGTCTCCCGCGCTTCGATGTTAATTTGCCCCCGGGTGGGCCAAGGCCCGGGGGCATGCGGGGGGTGGGTTTATATTTAATGTGGGGGCCTCTAAGGCCCCCCAAGCCCTGGGGACCGCCACCCCCCGGGGCTTTAAAAATAAATGGTGCGGGAGGGCTCTCGGCCCTCCCGTAGCCCCGGGGACCGCCACCCCCGGAGCTTCTTTTTTTATTTAAAAATTAACCTGTGTGGGGGGGCTCATGCCCCCTCACACGCCCCAGGGACCGCCACCTCCCCGGGGCACTAAATATTTCAATATGGGTGTCCGTTACGGACCCCCGAGCCCCAGGGACCACCCCCTCCCCGGGGCTGTGCAAAGGATGGGAGGGGGGCCGCGCGGCCCCCCTCCTGGAGCCCTTGATGGCCCTGGGGACCGCCACTCCCCAGCGCTGGCTCCTGCAGTGTCCCGGGGTGCCTACCCCCGGGACACTGTAGTTTGCTATGACAGGACGGGAGCCGTGAGGCTCCCGTCCTGTAATAGCAAACTGGTTTGGATATTGGAAGCGAGAGCTCTCGCTTCCAATATCCAAAGCACATTGCTTTTCCACACGGGGAGCTGCATGTTAGCAGCTCCCCATGTGGAAAAGCAATGCCGGCTCCCGCAGGAGGCGGGGAGCCGGCATGGTCCGTGGGGGAGTTGGGGTCCCCCCACGGACCCCAAAGGATAGGGCCGGCCCCGGGGGATGGGGTCCCTGGGGCCTAAGGAGGCCTTAGGAGGGGGGCCACGCAGCCCCCCTCCATGAAAATTTAAAAAAAAAATAAGGTGGCAATGACCCGGGGGATGGGGTCCCCGGGTCGAAATTGGCCACGGGAGGGGGGCCCACGCGGTCCCCTTCCTGTACCTTTTTTAAAAAAATAAATAAAAGGGGGTCAGGCCCTGGGGGATGGGGTCCCCAGGGCCCAAAATAATTACAAAGAAGGGGGCCACACAGCCCCCTTTTAAAAAAATGTTTTTTTAAATCCGGCATCGCGCCGGAGGCCACGCCCCCTCCTTCTCAGCACTTTGCAAACGCGCCCCCTGAGGGTCCCTGGGGGCCAACTAGCTCACCAGGTACCTCCAGTAAGCGCCACGGAGCTGCGTTGCAGAGTGTTGTAAAAAGGGGCGTGTCCTCTGAACACCTCTCTGCAACGCAGCTCTCTGGCGCATACTAGAGGTATCTGGTGGGCTAGTTGGCCCCTAGGGACCCTCGGGATTGAGGAGGAATTAATTCTCCAACTTAAAACGCGCCACAGGGCGTGTTTGCAGACATGTCACCTCAGGCCCCACCCCCTTCCTTCACCATTGTGAAAATATTCCTCTAAAATCAGCCGAACTACGAATTCCAATTTACTCACCTGTTATCAGGAGAGACCTCAGTGCTGCATCTTTGAGCCCAGTACTGATCCTGAAAAGTAATTTTAACCATGCTCACCAGTAACTTGAATTTCCTTCCATAGGCTAACATTGACTGGTTTCACTTGGAAATTCTTCTAAGTGTGGAGTTTTGGAACTTTATAATATTCCTCTAAAATCAGCCGAACTACGAATTCCGATTTACTCACCTGTTATCAGGAGAGAACCCAGTGCTGCATCTTTTAGCCCAGCACTGACCCTGAAAAGTAATTCTAACCGTATTTACCAGTAACTTGTATTTCCTTCCATAGGAATACATTGTCTGGTTTTCAGCAGAAAAGTTTCAAAGTGTCGATTTTCACAAACTACAAATATTCCTTAAAAATCGCCTGTATGACTTAAACGCATTCTTTCAACTGTTTACAGGAGATGCACCAGTGCTGGATCCAGGATCCACCACTGAGTAAGAAAAAGTAACGATAACACTACTTACCTGCTAAGTGAATTTCCTCCCATAGGATAACATTGGTGATTCTATGTGAAAAAGTTTGTGTCAACTTTTAAAATACAATAATATTCCTTAAAAATCACTACTGTAACCAAAACGCTTTTACTAAACTGTTTACAGGAGATGTCCCAGGACTGAATCTAGGATCCAGTCCTGTGGTTAGAAAAGTAATCCATAAAGTAACTAAGTGCATTTAACTTGAAATTCACATTGAGCTCAATGTTGCATTGTGTTTGAAATTGTGTTGCCCATTGCAACAACTGTAACTACTGTACTTAAAAGTTTGTTTGCCTATTTGCAAAGTATTTAAACTAAAGTAATTCATTCTGAGAAAGTATATTTTGTAATGTAATGTATAATGTAATTACAATGTATTTTAAAAAATAAAATATCTAAAAATAAATAGTTTAAAAAAATGTAGTAAATCAGTATTAAAAAAATAAATATAACAATTAATACATTTAAAAATTGTCATTTACAAAACCTTTGAAATTCACTGAAAAAAACCATAGGTTTCAGACATGTTATAGTTAGGAATTAGCATTTAAAAAACCTTTGAAATTCACTGAAAAAACCATAGGTTTCAGGCACGTTATAGTTAGAAATTAGCATTTAAAAAACCTTACAAATTCACTGAAAAAAACATAGGTTTTAGGGACAGTTATAGGTAGTTGGACATTGCACTCGTACAAAACCCGTGAAATTCCCCCGTTATAGTTAGTTCAGGTAACTATAACTCGCGACCCCGCAATGCACTGCTGATGACGTCACATATTACATCACTCATGACATGGTCAGTGACATCACTGATGACATCACTGATGACATCTCAAATGACATCACTGATGACATCACTGATGACATCATCCATGTGATAATTTGATGCATCTTCTCACACCCTAATATAACTTTTGATACACCCACTGTAAATTACAGACTGCCATTGTCAAAACCATAGACACTCCAACACCAATTACTATATACACACTCACTGATTCTTAGGTCTACACACACACATCTACTCACACACCCGTACAGTCACTCATACTTATAGTCACTCAGTACAGGACTATTATGTGCACTCATACACCTATATAAACACTCACACACCGCCACTCATCCATAGAGGTACTCACACACCTAGTCAGTCATGCAAAAAATTAAGCACACACCCATTTCCTCACCTATGCAGTTATACACACACCAGCTCACTTACTCATACAAATACTAGCACATACTTACTCTCTTATACAATCACTGATACAAGCACACACTCATCCATACAGCCACTCTCACAATCACTCAGTCTCACATATAGTCATTTATATACTCCAACACTCACATATACTGCCTTTTACATATTTAGTTACTCACAAATGTACCACTGGGACATACATTCACTCACTAACACACAAACACTCAGGCACCCATACAGATACTCAGACAACCAATCAATAACTCATATAGACACTCATGTAGCTATTCACAAACCCATGCAGCCACTTACACAGCAACAGACAGACGGATACAGACATTCACCCAGTTTAGTCACTAACCCATGCATTCAGTAAGATACGTTTAATCACTCACTTATAGAGTTAGTCACGCACCTACTCAATCATCCATTCAGACACTTATACACCCACTCATTCTTCAATACGCCTTTCCCTATATATATTAAACATATTTAAACTTTACCGAAACACACAGTCACTGGATGATGTCATCAGTGATGTCATTTGAGATGTCATCAGTGATGTCATCAGTGATGTCACTGACCATGTCATGAGTGATGTAATATGTGACGTCATCAGCAGTGCATTGCGGGGCGCAAGTTATAGTTACCTGAACTAACTATAACGGGGAATTTCACGGGTTTTGTACGAGTGCAATGTCCAACTAACTATAACTGTCCCTAAAACCTATGGTTTTTTCAGTGAATATATATATATGGGAGTGTGTGTGTATATATGTAAAAATACATATATATGTGTTTGTGTACATATTTATGATAATGATAATGACAGTTTATTGTTTGATTAATTAAAACCTTACAATATATATACAATAATTCTTGATAATAAAATCCACTTATAAAAATTGATTATAAAAAACATTTTGAGCATCAAGTTCATTATACTATTTTCATATAATGTACATCCTACATTACTGTCTTTTGGTTTTTGACGTTCTAACTTAACTCTCAGTTGCATTAAGAACTTTACAAAAGCTGAAGTTAAAATTATATCATCAGTATGAAGGCATCTTATCAGAGCTTGCCTACAGCTCCTTATTCCACGAACATTAAAATGTCTTTTAAGAATGGATACTCTCTCAACCTTCAGTTCGGGACAAATACAGAGAAGGTGCATGATGTTCTCTTCACCAAGTTTGCATAAGTTACAAGTCGTTGGTGCCTCTGTGCGCAACCATGGCATTAGATGACATACGCCCGGAAACACTCCAAAGTGAGCATTTATGAATATTTGCTTATACTTAACAGACCAAGGAATTTCGAGATATGATTGCACTTTTACCTTGGTATATCCATTCATTAGAGGCCACGCATGCTTTCTTTTTGAGAAGGTCTCTTTATCCAAGAGTAATGATAGATGCTTAGTTGTACTATTGATAACTTTTTTAAATGAGTTCACAGTAATTGGCATTTCCCAAACCGAGTTTACTGAATATTCTTCTAATGATGTAAATAGATATTTCCACGCCTGGGCTTTCTGATTTAAATTTATTTCCTGCCACAATAATTTAGACAATTGATTTGTAGTATCCGTTTTTATTCTTTTCCAGACTTTAATAAATTGGCCTTTCCGCGCAAATGCCTGATTAGTCAACCCAAATTCCATTCGTATCTGTGCGGGTGATGCATTATGCGGAATTAAAAAGAGAGCTTTATAGATATTCGTAACTGAATTATTGATTACGAGTGAGTCTTTTCCACACAATGCTTCACTTCCATATGTCAGAGTTGGCAAAAGTTTTGCTGATATTACTTTTAACATATATATGCGTATGTGTATAGATAGATAGATACAGTAGGAAAGTAGGATCTGCTTCTATGGTTACACCCACTTTTTGCTTGATCCTTATACGAAGGGAAGGTGCACCAAGAAACAAAGTGAATGTCCTCCAAACTTGTCCGAAAAGTATCCTTTTATTATTCTTGATAGTAAAAAATGGGTGTCAGCCAACGCGTTTCGTTCCACTGAGGGAACTTCATCAGGGCTGAAAACATATATATAAGACATAACGTAAGTCTCCACAAACCAAAATGAAATTACATATATAAACATACAAATGGGACACACATAATACAATTACAAAACAACGGCTCAAACTAAACATTTTACACAAAGCATCCATGGAAAACCATGTAGCACATAAATATATACAATTACAAACAACACATTAGAAAAGAGTACATGATAAAAACAAGCATAAGTAAAATGGACATCATAATTCACAGCAGTGAAATTAGTAATTCCACATAATTAAGCGTATCAGTGTCTGAACTCATTCCTATCAGGATCAATAAAGGGTGGGAGAAAACCCGTTGAAATGAATCAGACACAGACAGATGATACAGAGTAGAAAAAGAGTCGGTTGAAATGAAAATAGGAAAATCCCAAAGATCCAACCATATGTGTAGTAATTGAAAACCGAAGAATAAATTCCAAAACCATATATCTCACCTCATGTAACAATACGAGGTACAATATATCCGTGCTCAAAGTCAAGTTATATCCAAAATAGAAGTAAAAGCATCCAAATTCCTAATGGGGAAAAAAATTGCACAATATCAGCCACAATTCCCGGTTTGTGAATGAGCAGAGATAATAATCTCTAAAATATAAGTAGGATAGACATAGACATTTGAGTTCCTGCCTGTACAGTATAACCACAAAGTCGCCATTCTCACCTCATATATCAAGACGAGATGTAGTGTGTCAGAGCTCTATGTTAAAATATTTCCAAAGTCGAAGTAATAATGGTCCGAAAATCTAGTAAGAAAAGTTAAAAAAGAAGAAAGAACAATATTGACTATAGTTAGCCATATGTCATGTTTCAGACGGGAGAAACATAAATTTCCCACTTATATTTTAGAGATTATTATCTCTGCTCAATGACAAACCGCGAATTGTGGCTGATATTGTGCAATTTTTTCCCCATTAGGAATTTGGATCCTTTTACTTCTATTTTGGATATAATTTGACTTTGAGCACGGATATATTGTACCTCGTATTGTTACATGAGGTGAGATATATGGTTTTGGAATTTATTCTTCGGTTTTCAATTACTACACATATGGTCGGATCTTTGGGAGTTTCCTATTTTCACTTCAACCGACTCTTTTTCTACCCTGTATCTTCTGTCTTTGTCTGATTCATTTCAACAGGTTTTCTCCCACCCTTTATTGATCCTGATAGGAATGAGTTCGGACACTGATACGCTTAATTATGTGGAATTACTAATTTCACTGCTGTGAATTATGATGTCCATTTTACTTATGCTTGTTTGTATCATGTACTCTTTTCTAATGTGTTGTTTTTAATTGTATATATTTATGTGCTACATGGTTTTCCATGGATGCTTTGTGTAAAACTTTTAGTTTGAGCCGTTGTTTTGTAATTGTATTATGTGTGTCCCATTTGTATGTTTATATATGTAATTTCATTTTGGTTTGTGGAGACTTACGTTATGTCTTATATATATGTTTTCAGCACTGATGAAGTTCCCTCAGTGGAACGAAACGCGTTGGCTGACACCCATTTTTTACTATCAAGAATAATAAAAGGATACTTTTCGGACAAGTTTGGAGGACATTCACTTTGTTTCTTGGTGCACCTTCCCCTTCGTATAAGGATTACGTTTCTGGTCTCCAGTAGAGCTTAACTGCGGCAAGCTCTGGAAGTGGCTGCACACGACTCTGAATGCTTATGAAAACTTGGGATTTGATGTGCTGAACCTGTGGTCAGCCGTTGATGGTGTTGTTTTTGTTATTACCAATTTTTGCTTGATGTAATGCCTTTTCTGAATAGTCTGACTGGGATCCTGCTAATCGGGACCCCATTCTCTCTGCTTTCTCCCCTAAATTGTTATGGTAAGTACTAAGGTACATCCCAGATTGGATACTGGGGTACCCTTATCATTACCTAGTATATGGTCCTAAGGTACCCAGGGCATAGGTCTCCCGGAGGTTCCCCATAGGCTGAAGCATGTATTATGCCACCTATGGGAAACCATTCAAACTATCTCTACTGGCCTGCCATTGCAGCCTGTGTAAGCTAGTGCTAGCACCATTTGCAAAAGATATAGGTTTCCCTATATCTAAGGTCACTGCACTTAAAACCTATGTCACCCCTACAGCAGGCTTTTTTTAATCCTGGAGGCAGGGTGCTTGGTTCTAAGTGTGAGGGTGCCCCTGCATGAGCAGCACACCCCTTGAGCCTTTGGAGACCATTCTCCCAGGTTGTAAGTGAGACAGCCCTATAACATATGAAGGGGCACCGCGTCATTACGCGATGACCATCTCGAAACTGGCTGTAACGAACCCTGTCGTGTTTGGTATCAAACATGTTTGAATCATACCCCCACGCCATAAATGGTGTGGGAGGTATGATTTCAAGCACTGTAAAGGCCCTTTGTTAGGCCCTCAGTGCTCCTGGTATCAGTCTTCTAGACCCAGACAGCACAACATGGCTGCTGCCGACCAGAGACACGATTCTGCCCTCCTGCTGCTGAGCCAAGATCATGCAGGGGAAGGCAGAACAATAGGCATTCTGTCACAGGGAGGTGTGACCACCTCCCAGACAGGGTTTAGTGTATTGGGGAAGGGTGGGAGCACTTGCCAGCGCCACATAGTCTGCGGGCAGGGCACATTTGGTGCCCTCCATGCAAAGTCCAGTTCAAACCAGTTCACAGAGCAGTTGGCTCCTGCTCTGGTGCAAAACTGAACAAAGGACAGGGGGATATACTCCCCTTGTCCAGCCCCTCCTTAGGGAGCGACCCCTGCATCACCCCAACCCTTTACTTAGGGTACTTAAGGGCTTACCTGAGGTTGGGTCCCTAGATTTGTCGTGGGACACGATTCAATTCAGACACCACTTCAAGTCAAGTCAAAATTTATATTTGATTCAGACCTCGTCTGAGGTCAATAAATGCAAGTACATAATTGGATTTATACTTTTAAAACTTTCTTTAAAATGCGTTATAGGCATGGTAATTTAAGTTTAACAAGTGCAAATACATAGTTTGTGGTTATTAAAATTATAACATTTTTTAAAACAACTTTAGAAAACTCTTTAAGAACTTATACAAGTTATAGCAAATAAATTCAATCAGAGGAGACTTGCACAATGATAATAAATATTGAGAAAAAATAGCGTTATATCTAAGGCAGATAGGTTTTATGAAACGTTGCCGGGCTTCTACCAGGGTCGGATTTGAGCAAGTTAAGAGTTCATGGCAGAGGTTCAACTTTGACAGTCTGGGCACTCTGGACTTCGCTCTGGGCATCAAGGCTGCTACTTGGAAGACTCCTGCTGCTCCTGATCTCTTTGCCCTGCTTGTCTGCTGCAACGTCCGTGCCTGTGCTCCATACAGGAACCCTTCCAGGCCTGTGGGCATCCAAGACACCTGAAGGTATCTCCCTTGAAGTGAAGGAGTCACTTCCCTGCATCTGAAGGCACTGCAGCTAAGCTGTCCCATCTGCTGATCCTGAGCTCCCACAGACTTTGAAAGGCTCAGCAACACAGGAGGTGGTTCTTCACATCCCACAAAGCCAGCCCTGTCCTCTCACCAAGTTTGAGGCCAGTATCCCATGTCGGAACCGCAGCAACCGAACCCTTGTGCACCACGTCGACTTGCAGTTGCAAAGGATTGTTGGCTTCCTTCCACCAAGATCTTCAGGCTCCAAGTAGCCCCAACCTCAAGCATCTCCAGTGACCAAGATCTTTGTCCTCACCACATCACTTGCTCGTGGGCCTGCATCTTTTGGTGAGCAGCTTGAGGTCCTCTGTGACTCCAGAACTTCCGGCCTCTGGGTCCTCTTGAGGGTCACCTTTGAATTCTTTTGGGTTCCCCTGATTCCTCGAGCCTGCCCTGCCTCCCCTGCTTGTGGTGAGTCTCCTGGACCTTGCTGGTCCCGACAATGCACCTTCTTCCACTCCTTCATTGGTTGCAGTTGCCAAGGCTTGTTGGTGCTCCTGCCGGACACGACCCCTCATCTCTCAACATCTGACATGGGACAGCTAGTGTACAGCTCCTGGTATTCCACAGCATCGCCTGGTCAACACTGCTGCAGATTCAAGGTCACTGTTGGCTCTCCCGCAACACCCGACATCGGTGGGCATTCATCTTCCGTGCCTTCTGGTCACTCCTGAGTGGCATAGACTATGTCCCCTCTGCTTGCAGGTTCTTCACATCTTGAATCCACCTTTGGGTTCCACCAGACACTTTCACCTTCTCCAGCAGCGGCATCAGTCTAAAATCTACCATTGAGTTCGACGACGGTTTCTGACACAATTTACACCTATGCACCCGACTTCCCTGGTGCAGGTATCCTGGTCCTAAGGTATCCACGGGTGGAGTGGCTCTCCAACCTCTTGTCTTCCATGGGGTTTCTTCAGGGTCCACTGGGAAGGGTCCTCCTTATTTAAAATTGCAACCGCGACTTACACATTGATTTGTACGGAGAACGTGGTCGTGTTCCTAAACTGCACACGACCTCCATGGAGCTCCTAAATACTCACCTTGGGTGGTTCTTTGGGTCCCGGCCACTTCTACGTCCTCTGACTATTGTCAGGATATAGCACCGAGACAGCACTGCTAGAAGTAGCTGAAACTGTCCGGGAGACCTTGGACATTGGGCACTGTGCAATGCTTGTGCTGTTAGATTTGTCTGCAGCATTTGACACTGTGTCACACAAGATCCTTTTGGATAGACTAAGACAACTGGGAGTCTCAGGGACCACTCTGTCTTGGTTTAGTTCCTTTTTAGAAGATCGATCCCAGAAAATGTTGCTGCACCCTTTTATCTCGTCTCCACGTCCTATAGTCTGTGGAGTTCCCCAGGGCTCGGCCTTGAGCCCGGCCCTATTTAACATTTATCTCGCCCCTCTAGCCTCACTGATTGAACAGCATGGTGTAAGTGTCATCTAATATGCTGATGACACTCAGCTGGTGTTCTCCTTCAGGGAACACACCGAGGCAGCTTTCACTAATTTTAAACAATGCCTGATTAACATCTCAGCCTGGATGACTGACAACTGTCTAAGGCTTAACACGGATAAAACCGAGGTTCTATTTTTTAACCAGCCATCCCCACCACCATCGGATCTATGGTGGCCATCTGAGCTCAACCCTCCCCCTCAGCCGGTGTCCTCTGCTAGAAATTTAGGTTTTAAGTTTGACTCTGCCCTTTCATGCAAGACTCAACTAAACCAGGTCTCGTCCTCATGTTTCTGGAAAATGAAGTCCACACGAAGATTTCTCCACCTGTTGTCCATGGAATGTAGAAAAACAGTGGTCCATGCACTCATTACCTCACAGCTAGACTACGCAAATACTTTGTACTCGGGTCAGCCAGACTACCTGATCAGGAAGTAGCAGACTATACAAAATGCAGCCGCTAGGCTCATTAGAAATATCCCGATACGACACCATATTTCCCCCCATCTGAGGAGCCTGCACTGGCTACCAGTAAAGAGGAGGATAGAATTCAAGGCTTTGACCCTAGCATACAGAGCAACCAGAGAAACGGGCCCACAATACCTCAGGAAAAGACTCCACAAATATCTCCAGACAAGAAGCTTGAAATCCAATCATCAAGGCCTCCTAGTAATTCCCCGCTTTGCAAAAGCAAGGTTTGGTGGCCGGTCGTTCACAGTCAGAACCACTCGGCTGTGGAATTCCTTACCGGAACATCTTAGGAAGGCTAATTCTGAATCTGTTTTTCGTAAACTTCTAAAAACCTGGCTTTTTGACCTTCCCTAAGCTTCTGTAGCCTGTGGCAACTTGCTTTTATTTTCTGTATCCGTTAGCGCCGGGACACCTCCGTTGGAGGTAGCTGTGCGCTCTACAAGCTCCAAATTAAATTAAATTAAATTATTGTCTTGACTTGTGTCGTGGTTCGCATACCACTATTTTAGTATATGGTTTGGTCTCCCCCTGAGGACCACTGTGAATTATGTGGTACTTACCTGTTTCTATTGAAAAGTACTGTGTGCATTGTGTATATCTCCGGTTAGGAGTTATCTGTATGTTTTAGTGAGTGTCTTATAATAAATACATATTTTTATAAATACACTGTGTGGTTCTTTTTCACTTAATCCATACCTATAAGATTGTGTTCTGGTAAAACAAGCTGATTTACACTCCTTCTGGACTAAGCTTGAAGGCTGCTCTCCACAGCTACCACTTAGAGAGCTTTCTAAGGTTGTCTAAGACCACTAAAATCACCATAAGGGTTGTCTGTATCAGTGCAAGGTGTCCACTTACATACGTGTACATCATATATTGAGCCAGCCACTCACAGATATGTTTTTATAGTAGTAAATATAAAAAACACAATAAAGTAATATAAGTTAAATTAGATTTTTTATTGATAGTGTTATCATTTATATATTTTAATATAAACATACCACACATATAAATGTATATGTGTATGTTTATATAAGTACATATTTATATATAGTAGTAAATGTTACTTACAATTATTTAATTTACATTATATTACATTAAATTAATGTTATATATTAAAACTTTTATCATTTACTATTTTAAAATATGTATATACGTGTATATATATAAATATATATATATATCTTATTTTTTCTTTATGAATATTGGGGAATTATATTTAGAGATCAATATTTTGTACACAATATTTCTGTGTCAATATATTGTTGTGTTCAATATTATGTTAGTGATCCAACCATACATGGTATTACCATGGATTTACATGATCCTGAGGAATTGTAATGGTGCTAGAGCACATAGATCCACACTTCCATGGAAATGGAAAACTCACATCAGCTGGGGATCCCAACACATTTTGGCAGGAAAGAACTGCTCACATCCCATCAAGGAAATGAGCACAACCATTACAGTGATGTTCCTCGGGGATCACAAGAGAGATAAATCCAGATTACCACTCAAATTGTAATTTCCTACTTCAATACAACACTGCCCCACCTATGCCAGTCCCAGGGAAACAATGAGGTCTGCATTTTAACCAGGAGCTCAATTAGACAACCCAGGACTCCCTCCTCTGCTGCACATGCTCGAGTCTCACCACTTCAATCCTCATCCCTGGCTCTCAAAACTGAAACGGACAACTCCTCTTACCTGACCACAGGGAGACAAAGTTCTTTGTTGATTCTCTCTTACTTCCCATTGCTCACAACGCAAATGACGCCAGAGTCGCCCCCCCGCTTTCCTTCGAATCTCTTTACCAAGGGACTACACAGTGGATCTACCAGCTTCCCATATTCATTCCTAGTCACCAACATTCTTCTCCTTCTTGACAAAACTGCCACTCCCTTCTAGTCCACAAGAGCCTGAGAGCTTTTCCAGGACCCATGATGATTCTCCCAAGGCACAAAGACTTAACTGTGTAGTCACACAAAGTGAACGGTAAGACACACTTCATTAAATGGAAGAAACATCTCTCTGAACTAGCGGCCAAGATGCCAGCCATAACACTTATCCAAGGAACTCACCTTTTGATTTCAGAAACTGAGATTCGGAAAGAGACTAGCTAGGAAATGTGATTTTCTCCTTAAGAAGTGGCAACATCGGTGGAGTAGAATGGGAGTGATTCCAACATCCCTGAAAGAACAGAGTAGCTATCTTTATACATACAACTGTACCTGCCACAATACATATACACTGGACTGACCCTGCTGGGCTCTATGTCTTCAAAAAAATGTACAAGTCACTACCCTCTCTATAGGCTCCACATACTTCCCGAACAGCCAGAAACAGAATATTTATCCTGAATGTACAGAACACTCACCAATATTAACCAAACAAAACTGGAACATGAAAACAGACAACTTTATTGAAAAGTCTGGCCTCCCTAACACTCAACAAGACACAGAGGCATATGACTGACCTAATGTTCGACCACTCTCTTATAAACCCCTGGAGAATATTACACAGTGCATCCAGATACTGCACTTGCCTCTCTCCAGTGCACAGCTCAGAATCCAGGACAGATTTATTTTTTACCAAACCATACTGGAATACCGCAAGTCACCTCAACTGGCATAAAAATCACCAGTTTCCCTCCATGGCCCTATGTTTTTACTACTTGATCTTTATCTGATCAGCTCTAAATTCGGCACCTGGAGAATGAGTGCTACCAACTACAAATGGTCGGAGGTGAAACAAACGCTATGAGACATGTTCAGAAACCTAAACAGAAGCTCTGAGATCTAAACAGAAGCTCAGTTGAATCTCCAAAACTCCTCTGGTCAGTGGGGAAAGCCTACATGAAGGATATGCTCTTCATGGATGCCAGAGACAGACAGAAAAAACAAACCTTACTGGAAACAGAAATATCCCTACTATGGAAGTGATATCAACAGACCACACACAATTGATGATTTGACATCTGATGGCCAAGAAATGTGAACTGAACATTGTTTTTGCTTCACAGCAAGCACTACTCTGCATTTAAGGTCAGTCATATGCTCACAGGGAGAAGGAAGAATGATTACCCAGTCTACAGCTGAGGATCCCCCATCCCAACATTTCTTAACTTTAATGGTCAGACAATCACACACCCAGTGGAAAAAACAAAATAATTCACTTTATTTAATAAGGATTTCCACACTTTCCAAATGCCAGAAGACACCACCCAAGAAGATGCATTCATGACTAACATTACCATCCCACTTGTATGTAAACAGCTATGGGAGAAGGTACATTGAGACATGTCATGTACATAGTTTGCTGAAGCCATCAAATCAATTACAACTTGCCAAACCCCTGGTGAGGACGACTTTCCTCTAGAGTTCTATAAAATGGCTGGCACTCAGGTGATCCCACACCTGGAGAAAAACTTTAAACAAGTGACAGACAGATATGAACAATGCCAACAGCTCACCAGGGGCTGCATCGCCCTGATATCAAACTGGGAGGAGACAATGAACACCTTTCTAATTACAGAGCCATTTCCCATCTCAACTATGATGTGCAGATTTAGCAAAAACACTGGCCATGAGACTGAACAAGGTGATTCTA
This sequence comes from Calotriton arnoldi, assembly GCA_963921515.1. Lineage (NCBI taxonomy): Eukaryota > Metazoa > Chordata > Amphibia > Caudata > Salamandridae > Calotriton > Calotriton arnoldi. The sequence goes on along the minus strand of CAWUFW010012511.1, from coordinate 42,559 downwards.
CACCTGATCCACTGAATTCAAGTGGGATTTGTACAAAACCAATCTTCGCAATATCACCTACGAAATAACTTATAAACGCTACTTTATTTATTATGGCAGACTAGACATGTCCTGGACAAGAAATGATTCCTCTCTCTTGAAGCTGAGATGGCATTCAATTGAGAAGAGTGGGGCTATCTGTTTGCTACCTTGAAGAGCAAATTTATCAAGATGGTGCAATACCAGGAATTCATGGAACAAATAAACTGCAACAGCTTTCTCTTAGAGGGCATCAAAATCCACAGAGGCATGAGGCAGGCGTGCCGACTGTCGCTGTTACTTTTCCTGACAGCCTTGGAAACCCTGGCAATAGCCATATGCGAGTCTGACGCCATCCAATGGATACACACTTCAGTGGGAGATCTCAAACTAACATTCTTTACTGATGATAGATTGCTGAAGCTGAGCAAGCCAAAATACTGGGGGGCAGATTTACAAGCCCCTTGGGTCACTTTTGCCCCGCTGATGCGTCACTTTTGTGACACAGCGATGGCGGAAACAGTGCAGCCAATTTACAACGTGACGCATCTAGGGAGATGCATCACGTTGTAAAGCCCTGCATCACATTATACCTGTGTCAGGTATAATGTACGCAGGGTAGGCGTTCCCACGCAGGAAAGCCTCGTACAAGTGATGCAGTGAAATTTACAAGATTTCACTGCGCCACTTCTAGGATGCCACTGCGTCAAAACCTTATGCCTACTTGAAGCAGGCGTAAGGAGTGACGCAGTATAATGAGTAAAGGCCTCACCATGCATTGCTGGTGTTGCGTCATGCTTGTGACAACTCCAGCAATGCGTGACTATTGAGGCAACAGATGCGTCAGAATTTCTGATGCATCTGTCAATCCTTGTGCCATGGTGTGCTGTATTGTAAATACGACGCATCCATGGTGGCGCAAGGGTATTGCAGGCTGGGGCAGGGAAACTGACGTATCTCTACAGATGCGTCATTTTCTTGTAAATCTGACCCTCTGACCCAGCCCTGATGAAGTTCATTGACAATTTCTCTGAATTCTCAGGGTGCAAAATCAATTCAAGCAAGAGTGAGGCGATACTAATGACACCCTCTACCACTAACTGCACACATGTTCATTCTTGGCAGATAAAATTACTTAGATATCCTAACTAGCACAGACTTCCAGGCCTTGGTCTCTGTCAACATCCAAAATGCAATATGAAACTGGACTTCATCAGTTTGGGGCCATAGTGCAGACAGTGAAAATGGTGGTAGACCCCTGGTTCAACAATTACCTATTCAGTATGCTACAGCTCTCGATATGAGCACCCATCCTGAAATCCATAGATGATTCGATCAGAAAATATTTCTGGGGCCAAACCTCAATGAGAATGACCATGTCTTGAATTTATGCGATAGCCATGGTGGGAGGCCTGAGACTTCCTTACATGACCAATTAGGATAGAGAATACCACCTCTCTCAGCTATCATATTACTTCCACCCCACATGGATATGCCTTGCTGGGTTTTCCTCGAAAGACACCAACAACGAGGAAAAAAAGACACATTTCATACATGGTTGAAAACACACAAAACTCTCAGAGAACAAGAACTTTTGCACAATTACATCCCAAAATGGAACAAAGCAGCATTAACAATAGGCAATAAACCAGGTTTCTGGAAAGACTGGGACAAACAAGGGAATCTGCACACTCAGCCAATTGTATTCCAAAGACACGCTCAAATCTTTCATGACTCATGGCGTCAGAATTAAGTTTATACAGGAATCAATTCTCGTAATACCTGCAACTGAGACACTGCATGATGTCCAAGTTGGCTCAAGTACTTCGACCACTAACCTCGTCATCCTTGCACAGCTACTTTGTGAATTGGGGCACTATAAAAAAATATCTGGGTAATAAAAACATTTGATAACAAAACAATTCTCGATACCCATGCAGCAATTGCTCAAATGATAGTGGCAAACAAGACTGCAAAGAACTTACTATGGTGAGGACTTGTCAAAATGGATGTCTTTGTATGGCAAAAGCCTTAGAATATCCCGTCTCAAATTTAGAGACTTCAAAAAAGTTTAAAACTACCGCTCGACTCCCTACAAATTGCACAGGAACAAAATGTCCCCAACACCGCTATGCTGGAGATGTCAAGGAGATTTGGGTGATATCGTACATATAATATGGCAATGCCCAAAAATTGCAAGCCTTTTGGTGGCAGATCTGGAACTCTTTAAGAGATCTGCCAGACATCCAAGTTACCCCTTCACTGGAACTGTCACCTCTCCATGATACATGCCACAGCAAGCCTGACTTCACATGAAAGGTACTGGCTCTCGTCAGTCCATTCAATCAAAAAGATCTGCATTCTCCAGAAATGGAAAACAAAGCAGGGCAAAACCTAGACAACTGGTGGACTCCATGTCCACCACTGCAGTGTATGACTCATTTACAAACATAAGGCCACATGCATCAACCCTTTTTCCGGACGCAAACGGGCTGATTCGCAGAGCAGAATTGGCCTGTTTGTGAATAGAAAAAGCCCTTTTCTGATGCATGAACCCATTTCTATTCACAAATTAGGTAATCACATTTTTTTGCGATTACCTAAATTGCGAATGCATTTAGGGAATCGCAATTTGTGATTCCCTAAAGGCGATGCATCAAACCTTTCCTAAATACAAACTGTGCATTAAGGAAACGCTAATTACCATCAACTTCAAGTTGATGGTAATTTGCACATTCTTTGAAAAATGCACAAAAGTGCATTTTGTCAAAGTGACATGTGGCACACACACATGCCCTTAGGAGGGATACACAAACCCAACAGCAGAGCCATTCACAGTTAAATGACCCAGGACAATGGCAGAAAACACAAATGGTTAGGACAAGAAAATGTCAACTTTCTAAAAGTGTTGTTATACCTGTCATCTTTAGGGTAGTCGTTCTCTCAACCGTTTGCCATTTGCCACACATTTTTGCTGATTCTTATTGTTGGCCTTAGGACTCTGAGCTCTTCACCACTGCTAACCAGTGCTAAAGTGCATGTGCTTCTCCCCTATATAGGACAACATTGGTGTATACCTGATTGGCATATTTGTTCTACTGGTAAGTTGCGTGTAAAGTAGCATACCATACACCCAGGGCCTGTACTTCAAATGCTTCTAGTGGGCCTACAGCACTCATTGTGCCACCAACAGAAGTAGCCTTTCACATCTTTCTCAGACCTGCTACTGCAGCGCCTCTGTGTGCAGTTTACAATCACTTCAACTTGGCATTTAAAATTACTTGCCAAGCCTTAAACTCCCCTCTGGTTACATAAAGGTCACCCCTATGGTGGCCCTAAGAAACCCTAAGGGCAGGGTGCTATTATCAGTACGAGGTAGGACATGTACCTTTGTGTTTTGCATGTCCTGGTAGTGAAAAACAGCCTATTTTGTTTTTCACTACTGTGAGATCTGCTCCTATCATAGTTCAGCATTGGGAATTACTTAATATATGTTTAAGCCACAATTCCTGATCAGAGAGGAGTAGCATTTTCATGTTTGAGATGTTTGAAATGGTAATAATAAATCCTCCTTATTGGTGAAGTTGGATTTAACATTACTGTTTTAGAAATGCCACTTTTAGAAAGTGGACATTACTCTAACAGCCTGTCTCCAATACACGTCTGGGCTGGCTGTCAGCTATAAATTGTGCATTCCCTTCAGATAGCCACAAACACATGAAGGGCCGGGTGTGACAGGGGGCTCATCTGCATTAACCTGCTTTCTGATAGCCTTCCTGGGCTGAAAAGGGGAGAGGTGGCTCACACTTACATCTGATTAAGTTGGGGCCTGTCCACACACAAAGTAATGATTAACCCCCCAGTATTATCCTGGCAGACAGGACTGGGTTGATAAGGATCTTTGTGCACTTCAGAGCATCCCTCTGAAGTCACCCCCTACATCAAAGGCACTTTTGGATATAAGTACTGGGACTCTGATCTCCTAAAATCAGATACTGGATCTTGAACTGAACCTCTGTCAGAAGGACTACCAAGCTGCTTAAATTACTCAACTGGGCTGATTTTCTGGAAAGACTGCTTTTGTGCTTGTTGCCCTGCTGCCCGGTGCTCCCTGACTCTGCTGGAAGAAGACCGTTTATGGCTTCCCTCCAAGTGATCTCCAATGGCTTACTGGCTTGCCTTCTGTTCTTCTGAAGTTTCAAGGACACAAAAGACTTCCTACAATTCTGCTGGTGTTGCTGGGCTCTACCTTCTTTGAGTTCTACCTTTGCCTTAGGTACCCACTCCATGCTCTGGGCCACGGAAGTGGGTTCTGCAGCTGCTTTCATAAAAAAACTGATGCATTGCATTGGATGCATGAGAAATTCTACAAAGGCTACCCAAAGACAGTGGTTCCACAGCCTACGTGGCTCAATGATGACACTCAGGGTGGCTCAGAGACAACACATTGCATTCAATTCAATAGAGTTCGACTACGACGCAGCAACTTGTTTGCGTGGTTCGGCGATGACGAAGTAGACTCTCGACGTCGACAAAAGCTTTATCTGAGGTATTTCTTCAGTGGGACCTGTATGGGTCCTTTAGCCGGCCTGCTGTTGATCACAGTTTGCCTGAACTTTGGATTTGCACTGGTCCCCCGTGACCTTAAGTAACCTTTGGACCGATATTGACTTCTGAGCACTGTTTTTGATTTAATCTTTAAAAATTCACATTTCATCATCTATTGATTGGATTTTTGTTGCTTTGGACTTATTTTGCTCAGATAAATATTTTCTATTGTTCTAAACCTGTTTTTGTGGTATATTCATAGTGTTACTGTGTATGTGTGTTGCACAAATACTTTACTCATTGCGTTTATAGATAAGCCTCACTGCTCTGTGCCAAGCTACTAGAGGGTGAGCACAGGTTATTTTATTGTGTATCTAGCTTACCCTGACTAAAATGCCGGTTTCTGCTTGGCCTGGATGCATACCTCAGTCAACCAGGAGTCCCGTTTCTAGCAGTGACACTTTCAAAATTGTGACGTAAATTCTGAATTTACTATTAAAGAGGATTTTAAATTTTGATTCATTTGAGCCTCAACAGCACATCTCTATCTGCTCCCAATTGAGCGTTAACACTTATTGAATGTGATAAGGTAACCAAGTGTAAGTTAATGGGAGATGGAGGCCTTACAACAGAGAAAAAAGCAGGTTTAGAAGTTTTCTGCTGTCCGGATATGTAAAATCTAAACCCCATTTCCTACTTTTTAAATACTGGGCACCCTGTCCTCTATGTGGTTAGGACCTACCCTATGGAGGATGGCTTAGGCTTGCTAAAAGGTTTTTTTTTCAGATCAAAATGGCAGTTTAAAAATGCACCACAGGCTGAAGTGGCAGGTCTGAGATATGTTTGGCTCATTTAGTGGGTGTCACAATGAGTGCTGATGCCCACTAGTAGCATTTCATATATGGGCCCTGGGTACTAGTAGCACCTTTTCCTATGGACTTGCATTTAAATAAATGTACCAATCAGGTGTAGGCATCTTTGACCATGTTTTAGGGAGAGGCCACATACACTTAACCACAGGAGCAGTGGTAAAGTGCACAGAGTCCTAAAAAACAGTAAAAATGGGTTCAGCAAAGAGAGGGATTCTGTGGTGACGCTGCAGAGAGGTCCGCATCTGGTTTCGCAAAATGTGTGAAGTCAGGAGCTGAACTTTAAAATCATCGATGTCAGAGTTGTTTGTTAATTGATCATATTCAGTTTAAAAATATTAATTCAGCTTGCTTCTTCACATTGAACAAGGTTATACATGATTATTTTGGGTCAATCTGCAGGCTCCTACTATTGACATTAAACTTCAAAGCAAACAATAAAATTCCAATAAGTTCAGGTCATTAAAGTTGTGGTATATATTTATTTGCAATATGTTATCTATCATGAGAGCAATAAGAATTTTCAGTCAATTCAAAAATATTTAGTTCTTGCAATCCCACAACTTGGTAAATATTCTAATTAGACCATAACGATTGGTAAGCCACATAAACAGTTCATGGAAACAGCATCCTGAGTATATCCAAAAATAAGTTATTATGAGTACTAATAGTATTATTATCATTATTATTATTATTATTATTATTATTATTGTTGTTATTTTGTTATTATTTTTGCTAATAGTATTAGTATTATCATCATTATGCTCATCATAACTTACATATAGGATATATTGGGGAGAACTCCAGCATTTTTAGCTTCTTGGATTTGAGCCTCACTGATGTCGATACCAACCACCTTTTGGAAATGTGAGGCCAATAAACGGGTGCTCTGTCCGGTACCACAGCCAACATCCACTGCCAGCTCAAAGGGCTTTCCCTTCTGGAAAAAGAGGAGAAATAAAAAAAAAATGGGAATTGCACGTATTGTAGGGTCACTTTTCCACAGTTTAAAGTCAATATTTTTATATTAAATCCCAAGAGGAAAATACTTATTCTGACAATAATTAAGGGTTCCTGCTGATCATTGTAATCTCTGACAGCCTACTTCAATGACATGCTAGGACAATGCATCCACCAGTTTCATGATGTCATGGCATATTACACCCATTCTAGTAATATTTATTTTCATTTTATAGGCACTATTGGGTGAGAGAATACGGACTATATGCAAGCCACAGAAGAGGGCTATATCTGAAGGTGATAGCCTTGGATGGCTCTAGGGAACAAATACCATGAACAATAACTACAGTTATACAAGATTAATGAATATAGTTACATTTTTGTTGTTTACATAAGACGAAATGAGGAATGTTAAAATGCCCTTTTAGAAGAGAATGCTTCATAGACTTTATATTGTTATTATTGTTTAGCAGATGTGTCATGCATTCCTCAGGTTAGTAATTTTTGCACTAGCCTATATTCATGACATCTCTAAACAACCAACACAGGTATAAAGAGATGTAATTGTTTCTACTTTCTCAAGCAACAGTAGGTATATAGAGATTAACTTTCTTAATCGTATAAATATAAATTCTAAGTAAGAGTTATAGGCTTTGAATGGATACATTTAATTGAAATTAATATTAAATAATTGAAGATCGACTGATAGAGTTTTCATTATATTTCACAGTATTATGGATGTTACCCTTTTTAGTGGGAAACATAGGGCCTGATTTAGATATCGGCAGACAGATTATTCCATCACAAGGGTGACAGATATCCCGTCCACCAAAATATAAGTCCGATAGTATATTATGGGATTTATATTTTTATTTGGACACGTGTGGGATTTCTGGGTGGTAGAAATTTTGTGCATCCCCACAAATTAATGTTTGACTGTTTCTTTTGATGAGGGGTGTTAGCCCGAAACCGGTCCCAGGATGCTTGTTTCTGGTTCAGGGAAGACCTGGCTTGGCAGTTCGAGCTCGACTGTTCCCCTGAGGCACAGGGTCAAGACTGATTTGCATATAGCTGGGTCTGAACTGAGGTGGCGAAGTGAGCTAAAGAACGATGATGGATTCAACCCAGATCTGTGACTAGGGGTGAGTGTCTGAAAAGTTTCAGCGCTCCGTCCATCATCTCCTTGTGTTTTCTTTGTTCGCCCTAAATTGGCCGGGTATGCCCAGACATGGGTTTCTTGCTCACTTTGCCACTGGATTCAAGCTAGCCTGGCTGATTAGGGGTGTTACCCCGAAACCGGTCCCAGGATGCTTGTTTCCAGGTCAGTGAAGACCTGGCTTGGCAGTTCGGGCTGGACTGTTCCCATGAGGCAGAGGTTCAAGACTGATTTGCACATAGCTGGGTCTGAACTGATGTGACGAAGTGAGCTAAAGAACGATGATGGATTCAACCAAGATCTGTGACTGGGGGTAAGTGTCTGAAAAGTTTCAGCACTCCGTCAATCATCTCCTTGTGTTTGACTGTTTCTAGCCAACATATATTGTTTGCAAGGCCATATAGGCAAGAAAAATGTGATCCACGCGAGTTAAACCATCCTGCAACCTCCAGGGCATCTACTTAGTAAAGTCTAGGTTTTGTAGATTTCCCTCGAAGGGCACAGAGACCATGCCTGAAATCCACAGCTACCCACTTTAAGGTAGGTTTTAAGTAGAAACATGTGATCTATCCATGTTGCCTTTTGGGGCTTGTTCCTGTCACAGACACTTGGCCTGCCACCACAAGTGGGGTGTGATTTCTATCTGGACAAGCATGTGAACACTTGGTGATATGAAATTTGTAGATATTTGCAGCTTCCCTTAACTTTATTATCACAGAAATGTGAGGAAGATGGATATTTTTTTGCCAAAGGTGAATGTTTAAATGTAAGTGTAGACAAGAAAAGGTAGAAGGATCCACACAAACCAAACTACCCTGGACTCAACAGGATGTATAAGTTTCAGAAATGCCTGGGTTTAGTAGGTTTTTATAAGTGGCGGCCGAGCCGACTTCCAAAATCCAAATTACCCACATGGCAAAAAAGGTAGGTTTTGAGTGGAAAACTTTGCGCTGCATGTTGAGTTTAGGAGCCTTTTCTGTTGCCCGCAAGTGGCGTACCCTTTTTATTAAGTGTGGGAATGGTGGGTGGTAGGAAATGTGTGGATCTCTGCAGCTTTCAGAACTTTCTACCACAGAATAATGAGGAAGATGCATGTTTTTGCCGAAGTTTGAGGTTTAAAGGGCATTGGGCTAAGAAAATGTAGGAGATACACACAAGACAGTCCACAATGTACTTCTCTAGGTGTCTAGTTTTTACAAATGCCTGAGTTTGGTAGGTTTCTTTGAGTGGCAACTGAGCTAGGGTCCAATTCTGCTGCTACATACATTGTAAAAATATTGTTTATTTTGCTTAATGAAATGTTATGTCTCCAGGTCAGATTTAAAGGTGTTTTGTGTTGCAGGCACTACACTCAGCCATACAAGTGAGGTGCCATTTATTTCAGTAGATGTGGAAGCACAGAATAGTAAAATATTTGTTGTTACCAATTGAATATATCTGCATTTCTTTCCTTCCAAATGTAAGCCAGTGTGCAAGTAATAACACAGTTTGCAAAATGCTCTCTGAATCACAATATAGTATTGCCATTCCCAATTTCAGAGGTGTGCAAAGAACCCCTATTCCTAAATTCAGTAAGATTTAACCATATGAACTGCTACATGGTCGGTAAATGATGGAAGATCACTATAAGCAGTACATCAACTTTTGGCTCTAGGTTTCACATGTTTCTGGCAAACCAACAAACTCTGGGCCTGATTCACAGAACTAACTTACGTCAAAAACGTAAAGTTAGTACTTTTGAGTATTCACAGAATACACTTACTCATTTTGGTATTCACAGAAGGCACTTAACCATTTCGGTATTCACAGAAGTTAGTAGTCCTAACTTTAGGACTCCTAAATGCCTTCTGTGAATACCGAAAGTCTTAAAGTTAGGATTTTTCTCAGTTTAGGAGTAGTAAAGTTAGGAGTCCTAACTTTACTACTCCTAAACTGAGAAAAATCCTAACTTTAAGACTTTCGGTATTCACAGAAGGCATTTAGGAGTCCTAAAGTTAGGAATCCTAACTTTATTAGTCCTAAACTGAGAAAAATCCTAACTTTAAGACTTTCGGTATTCACAGAAGGCATTTAGGAGTCCTAAAGTTAGGACTACTAACTTCTGTGAATACCGAAATGAGTAAGTGCCTTCTGTGAATACCAAAATGAGTAAGTGTATTCTGTGAATACCAAAATGTACTAACTTTACGTTTTTGACGTAAGTTAGTTCTGTGAATCAGGCCCTCTATACTTTATTACAACCAGAAGGATCAGACAGTAAATTGGCAATTGCCATAAAAAAGTACACATGAAAGCACGGTTGCCAGTTCTATTTCTTTGCTGGTTTCAATTTTTTTATTTTTTATTTAATGATTAGTTTCTTGGGGAAAAAGTGAAGGAATCTACATAAATGACCCCTTGATAAATTCTGAATGTTGTCTCCTTCTCAGAAATGTGTATCGTTCCACCCATGGGTTTCACATCTAGTTCCACCTCAAACTGCAAGTAGGTTAAAACACCAAAAAGTATGGAAAATGGACTATCTCTTTAAAAAAATGTAGTAAAAATGTTTTTGGTACAACTTTGCTTGTTCCTGAAAGCTGATAAAATAGTGCTCCTATGACCTTTTATTAATGCAATGTTTTAGAAAAAAATGGTTTCAATTCTTTTTTCCCATCCTCCCCCAAAAAAACATAGATATAACTATATTATATCCATTTTCTCAGTGCCTCCTAGGACAACCCACAAACCCAAGGTACCTTTCAAATCCCCAGGATGTTGGGGAAAAAAGGAGCAACATTTGGCAAGGATACTTTGGGGCCGATTCCGATCTGGGACGGAAATCTCTCTGACCGAGCCGGACCCGGAGAGATTTCCAACCGAGCCAGACTCCTGCAGTCCGACCGGGGCAGTACGATGCGTTCGTATGCTGCCGGACTCAAGTCGGTCGGATTCCCATAGAAGTCAATGGGAGCTGGTCGTACGACGCGTACATGGGCTCCCATTGACTGAATGGGTACGTCTTGGACAAGGGCGCCCCCTACAGTGGGTACGCGTCGGTGCAACACACACCGTACATGCATGTGTAGGGGGGACCCCCTGTGTGCGACTCGTGTGGCTACGGGTGAAGGGGGGTCCGACACGGACCCCCGAAGTACGGCTCCGACAGTATTCCTGAGCCGGACGGTACGAGTCGGTTGGGCTGTTCGAAGCGCGCATCGTACTGGCTCGGTCGGGGAACGTCTCCATTGCGTGGTGCGAGTCGTGTCCGTACGAGTCGGTCGGAGCGGTTCAGACCCGGAAACGAGTCGGTCGGACACAACGCGTACGCTCGCATCGTACTAGCTCGTTCGGACAGCTGTACGAGTCGGTCGGAGAAAACGCGCACGGCTCGTATTTTTTCCGGCCGAATCCCGTTCGGTGGCGATCCGCCCGAGATCGGATTCGGCCCCTTTATGTGAGAAAACAGTTATGAAGGTGGATGGGTGAAGCACCTAAATACTAAAAAAAAAGGGCTCATCATAGGTGCTGGAAAATCCTCAGAAGCTAAGGAGTGAAAGACTTAAAAAAAACATGATAGTTACAATATGGTAGCAACATGTTATAAAAACAAATGCTAATACAAATACTCCTAAGCAAGATGGATATTAGCACAATATATACAAAGAAGGTTACTGTGTCCAAATCATGTACAATGTACAAAAAACATAAGGTAATTCTATATGCATACACAAGTTTTTTCATTATAATACTTATCATTAAAAGACGAGAGGAATACCAATCATCACAGGTTTTTATTGCTATGTAAATTTAAATAAAAAGGATAAAAACATTGAGCCCGACTCACAAAGGTAAACTGAGATGAAAGTCTAACTTTACAAATTTCGGTATTCACAAAGAGCATTTCCGAGCAGTAAAGTTATACTTGTGTCTCAGTTAAACTTATGTTTTGGTCTTAAGTTTAACTGAGACCAAAAGTTTTTGGTCTCAGTTAAACTTAAGCCTAGAATGTTATTGACTGAGGGGAGCAGATTGTCATCTTCCATGTGGGATAAGCCTATGTTTAGACAGATCCCAAAATACATCATTGCCTTGGGTACCCTTCAATAGTTAAAACCCTCAACACATGATCTGGTGGTGACCCAGTAAAGTGACATCACCTCACTTTTGGTCCAGTTGAAAATTTGGAGATGGTATCCAGTAGTCTGGTGAAGGCCGAGAGAGAATGTCCCAACCTGATCATTGTCATTAAGATGTCACCCACGTATATGAGTGCTTTGACTGTGATAACCCATAGTTTCATGCTGTGTATCCGAGGTGATTTTCTGATCCCCAAGGCCAAGCATTCTAAGGCCAGCAAGAGCAACAGCAGAGAGAGAGGGGACCCTTGTCCTGTGCCATGGTTGATCGGGATGCTACAAGACAAAAAAACACTGCATTTGAGTCTGGCCTCCGGTGTTTGGTAGAGCCATCCCACTTTGGAGGTAAATTGATTCCCCAGGCCAAGCCTCTGAAGGACGTTGACTAGATAAGGCCATTCCACTTGATCAGGGGCCGTCTCCTCATCCAAGGAGATTGCCAGGGTCTCCCGATCCGAGGAGGCAGAGGCCCAGAGCAAGTGTGCTAATATTCAGAGATTTTTGTGGGACGAGCATCGTGCATGAACCCTACTTGGTATTGATATATAAGGAAGGGGATAAACGGACCCAGCCTGGTTGCCAAGATCTTTGCCAGGATCTTGACATCATGGTTTATCAGAGAGATAGGCCTATAACTCCCTCAATATAGAGGATCCTTACCGTCCTTTGACAGGACGGTGATGATGGCTTTATTAGAGAGGGCGCCTAGGTTGGCCTTTGTCTCTTTGAAGGTTCCATGCAGCATTTCCGTGACCAGGGGCTTGCAAGTTTTATAAAATTCCAATAGATATCGATCCTCACCTGGTGATTTGCAGGTAGGGAGGTTGGAGATAGCTTCACTAATCTCCTCCGGCATAATCTTGCCTTTCAGGCCAGGTATTACCTGATGGTGATGAACAGCAAAAAAAAAAAAATCTGACTGCACACTTTTAATTCAAAAAGTTAATTTCTTTTTTGTTGCTCTAGAGTTGGCTCCATCGTCACCCTACTGTTCCCACTTATAAACCGGCCAGGCGGACTAGGAGTTTGGAGGAGAGGGTACTTACTCTCCATTGCAAGAGAAATCTCTGGCTCCAAAACATTGTGAAATAAAATTTATAAAGAGATGCCTGACCTCAACACAAGTATTCAACTGCAGAAAACTTACATTTACAAGAGGTGCTAGCAAGCTGCGAAATGGAGAAAACATATCCTCATTTATAATCAGACTTGTATTGTCAATCAGAAAACACATGTGATTTTCAAAAATATCTAAAGCTGGATTAGATTCAATAACTTTTCTGAAAGTTGCTTTGATTACAGTGATGACAGTATCTTCTCCAACAGTGATTTCAATCCAGACGCAAATGGTGTTCTTTTAGGCAGAGAACCAAGAAGAAGAAGAGGCTGCAAAAGATAGAACCAGCCTTCAAGTGAAATACAAACAGTCAGAAAAACAAGTTCAATTAAGAAAGTCAAAAGGGATAGTATCAACATGATTAATTGATAGAATTCAAGTTTTCTCATCAAACATTTGCCACACTAGATGTGGAAGCCTTTACACTAACATTCCACAGGATAATGCCATGGAGGCACCTGCATAATATTTAGAGAAATGACAAAACTCACATGCTGTTACAAATGATTGTATTCTGAAAATTAGTCAAGCTATGTTGAACCAGGAATCAAAAACAAATAAGGCCCAAGGTAGATAGAATTAGCTGGTCTCATGGTAGACTCGTAATGATTAAAGTCGAAGGACCATAGCCCTCGCCTACCTAGATATCAAATGCCTCACCATAGACCCACAACTCACATTGGTGGGAATCCATCAGTGTGTGCTCCTTCCCTGGGAGAAGAGGCAAGGTCATGAGAATCAAAAGCAGGCCAGTAAGTCCTGCGAATGAGTGGGACTCTATGAACACTTGTGGGTGTGATATCTGAAAACTGTTAAAAATACCTTCTAATGGACAAATACATTTATTATGGTCCTCAAGGGGTAGGAGTAAAATGGTAATGGTAATATTTTGAGCCTTAGAACTGAAGTTTCAGTTCTATTGATTACCCTCAAATTCAAGATTTGAGCTTTCTTCAGGATCAACCTTTTCAAACTGTGGCACTCTGGTCGGTGTATCAAAAATCCTATAAAAAAAGAATTGGATTTAGAATGCTGGCATCCATATGGTTAATATAATCTTCCAGTACTCACTAGACCCTGGTTGGATATTGAGGGCCAGATTTAGAAAGGTAAACTTAAACACTTGTGCAAGTTTACTGTTTTTGCGGTATTTACAGACTATGGGATAAAATCCTAAACTTACTACTTTTGGTATTCACAGAAGGCATTTAGTAGTAGTAAAGTTAGGATTTTGTCTCAGTTTAGTAGTAGTACAGTTAGGAGTCTTAAATTTACTACTACTAAATGCCTTCTGTAAATACCAAAAGTAGTAAGTTTAGGATTTTGTCTCAGATTAGTTCTGTGAATCGGCCCCTTTGTGTTTAATTCTGCTAATAGTAAGTTTGCGACTGCGGAAACTCCGCATTCAAAGTGAAGAATTCTGCGCATATAGAGATAGGACAGGCCAAACATTTTTATGTGCAAAGTCCCCACCACTGGTGTGGAGTCTCCTCAGTTGTAAAATTACTATAAGTAATAAATTAAAAAATAAACTTGTAGTTTGTGAATGCCAAAAAATAGTAAACTTACACAAATGTGTAACTTTAGCTTTGGGACTCATGCCCCGAAAGTTTTTTCACTCTTAATATAAAAAGGAGCCTTATGTGCCTCCCAGTTCTCTGGTGATTCCTGATCTAAGGTGCATTTATACAATTTATTGATGGGATTATATCATGAGTGAGGTCATAAGCAGTGTGTGGTGGGATCACAAGTCATTGTAAGCTCAATATAATATAGCTGGTGGGTTTCAGTGCTTTTTTTGGTTTTTGCAAATTTGTTCCTAAAACATTTCATCACATAGCTATAATATTGCTTTAACCTTTTAGTTTTTTTCCAGTAAATTTCTAGGGCTTTTTAGGTAAGATCTTTTTACTATACCTCACTATAACATCACTTCAGCCTTTGTTTTTTTATGATAATATATTTCAGTAGGTCAAGGTGATGTTCAATGATTAGAAAGACCTATTGAAAACATTGAAGACTTTTTATAGGAAGGCAGAGTGTTAGGCTAATGGGAGAAGCTCGTAATCCTGCTATGAGCTGTACATTAGCTCCTAGAAGGTCTGAGTAATCTGGCCATAAAGATAAACTGTTTCAGTGAAGAATTCTTGGCATACCCTTGGTAGTTTGGCACAAGTAGTTTGGCATTTTATACATGTGATATGTGCGGAGCCACTATTAAAACAAAAACAACTTAAAATGTCCAGCTCTTGTTAATTAAAATTCATAGATTTATAAGAAAACAAGAATGAAGATATGGAGTAAAAACATTCCATAAGTGAAAAACCTCAGAGAGATGTTAATAATTTATAATAGTATGTGTATCCCTGTTGTAACTTATGGAGCAGAACTTTGGGCCCACACTGACCTATAGGGGATACAGCAGAAAAAGCCTTTTCACAAAGGTTACTTGCACTTCCTAGAAATACATCATCTTTATTTGTCATACTGAGTTGGGAATTAGCTGGTTAGAGGACTATGTCAGATTTCTCCAATTGGCACTTTGGCTCCCAACCTCGTCAAAGTTGGAGACACCTTTCTACTGTTTGATCATCTCTAACTGTTTATCACTAGAATACAGGCATCAAATTCCTTGTTTGAAATTTGTAGATACAGCCTTGTCTAGAAAAGGGAACCCTGAGGTTTCTATTGCATCAACTTCAGGCAAACTTTGCCCAAAAATCCTCTTGAAAACTTTATTTCAAGCTTGATGTAATAAGGCTATGCTCTTGTATATCTACTTCAGGAGCACCCTGTAGCCCCAAATGGACATGGGTATAAGCCATTTTAGAACAGCAGAGTCCAATTAGATATCATTAGATTATAATTTCATTCAATACCATACAGTATATCATCACGAGTCAAGTGCAAAGAAGGATTATGTCAAAAATATATTTATATGACAATATCTTTGTTAAGTAAAAATGTGAAGCTGCATAAAGGACCCAAGAAAAAACTGTAGTGGGTGCTTATTGTATAAGGTGAATACTCAGAGTGAAAATGTGGTCCATGATACATTCTTTTGGATAGAGAGCAGTGTTTCAAATGAGCAAAGTTCTTTCAATAATTGAATACAAGCATCTCTATTTAGAGTGAATCAATAATTGTCTTTGCAGCTGAGTGACTATCTACCTTGTTTAGATCCAAGACAATTTGACAGGTCATAATCAGGACAAAACAAAGAATAACTAACCACAATGGATAAAACTGCATGGAATGAAAAATTAACTTAGATTATTCTTTAGAAAGAAAAACATGTATACAAATACATAAGTTCACATCCAACAAATATTTGTGATTTCATATGATAAGAAAAGCTGTAAATAAAAAGAAACAGACATGTAATTGGTCACATAAAATTTAAGAAGTTGAAAAATTTGTGAGGGTACAAACTCCATGTCACGCATGTGAATAAGTCTCACATTTGTTTTTTAGCAAGTCCTGAAATCTGCAATTTGATTTAAAACATTTTAAAAAACATAACATTTAATAATTTGAAAAAAACGGGATAAAAATAAAAGGGTGAAAAAAGTCCCATGATCTTCAAAAGCAGTTAGAAGCCATGATGGGGAGAATTATCATCCACAGAGATACATGTGAAACTACTAGGAGTCATCAAAAGAGGCCAACGTGAGGCAGTGGACTCAAGGAAGAGAGTCGAGCGGGGAGGCCAATGCATTCCTGCTATTGAAGGTGGCCCCAATGGCAACCAAATTGTAAAGGTAATAAAGGACAGATCTCTTAAACCCAAATGCAAGTTGCCACAGGCATCCGGAACCAGTAGGCCCAATGGATGGAAACAAGGCAGTCATTATGTAGATAGCATGACGACGCGATGATGGTAGAGCATCATAGGGCTAGACAGAGTTTGTTCTGAACTGAGGGAAAGTCAGACTTTGCATGAATGAGATGTTACGAATGACACAATATAAGTGGAGGGGAAGAAAAGTATCTCAAAGCTAGACTAATCTTGCCTGGTTCTTCAGAGGAAAGGAGGGTGTGTCAGTTCTAGAGCCCTTGTATTTCAAGTATGTCACCAGAGAATTAATGATAAGCCATCACAAAATAGTATGCCCTGAATAAAAATGCATAAAAAACCTGAATGAAACAAGGATACATAAGCTTTGATGAATGACCAGTAGTTCAGGTATTAGGAGTGACTTAGTAGGGATCACAGCAGAGCTGCAAATTACTTTTGGTCTCCGGTCTGGCATTGGGCCACTGTTAGACTCTTCATACTTTAGCTCCAGGGACAAAGTCAGACTGCTTTGCCTTGAATAGCTGCACAGTTACATAGCCACACAATGGACAAGTGTCTCAATGCCATTGCTCCAAATACAGTGTCATAGCCTGCTTGGGTGCATATTGTGCAAGGGCTAAACACTCTAATTCCATTCAGGCATACTTGTGCACATGCCTCAGGCTTACCACAGTCCATTTCTCATTGGTGCAGGCTGTTAGGGCACACATGGGCAGGTGCTATGGCCTGTGATGGCAGGAATCCACTTGGGAACACTGTGGGCAAGTGCCATCGACCAGCATCAGTCAGGTTTTTCTGGGGTAACTGCTCAGTTAAATTTCTTCCTCTGGGGTGACAGATTCTGAGATCAGAGCACACACATGGCAGTCTCTCATGGATTGATCCTCAGCTCCAGGGAAAACCACTCTTGTGCACATAAGCAGTCATCTCCTCTTGCAATGTTGGCTTGCTCCATTCCTCCTTCCAGCAGGATACAGTTCTTTCTTCAGATCAGTCTTCAGGTGATGTACTCTCACCTCTCAGAAACTGGCTGTCTGGCTGAAACCAGCCCTGGTTGCACACTAGTCCTCTGCATACTCTATTAAGCACCCCCTCCTTGGTGTCATATGGCTGTCTCACCTGAGAAAAGCAACCATGGCAGCAAGGGGCATGGCCCTGTATGCTGGCTTTATAGACTTTCAACCCACTGTTGATAGTGCCTCAAGATCAAGGCTTTGGTCAAAACTGAATGCCTGGGTAATTCCAGGTAATTACATTTTATTAAAAGCCATCATTGCACTTTATACAGACACGTGGGTAAAAATAAAAGTCAATGCAGGATGGGTCTCCACAGCAAAAATTATGACTGGCAAAGGCTTAAAACAAGGATGTATATTGGAACCTCTATTGTTTAACGTGTACCTGGCTGACCTACCGACCCACCTAGAGATGGTGGGGGCCTTTCCACCAAAAATGGCAGGCACCAAAATACAATACGCAGACTGTACTGTGCTCCTCAACTTAACCCTTATCGGCCTGCAGCGACTCCTCAATGCACTAGCAGTCTACTGTCAAATTAACAGCCTGAAGATAAACGTAATGAAGACAAAAGTCCTGATGATTTCATCTAAATTGAAAAAAGCAGGACCAGGGCCATTGAGGGGAGTCCTATTGAAGTCGGGAAGCATATAAATATCTGCGAGTATGGCTGGACATAGGGGTTGCATCTCATCCCACATTCATACGCAGCAGGTAGTTGCTAACTCACTGGAATGCACCTCCAACAAATTACAGAAGTCACTGGTGAATCCTGACTTAAGACCACTACTAAAAGTGATGGGCTGCAAATTACATTCAATAAAAATGCACGGCGCAATCACCTTTAGAGGAAAAATACCAAACTGGCTTGGCAGGGCCCAATCCATGTGCTATAGAAGAGTTCTTTCCCTTCCCAACTGTGCGGCATACGCCCAAATCCGAGAGGGGTTCTGCTTGCTCTCCCAACACTGGGCCCTCAAAGCCAAATTCCTAAAATAATGCACAAAAGCCAAACAAGCAAGACAAAACCCGCAAAAAACATAATTTGGTAAATAATTAAAAATCCCTTGACCAACTGGCACAAGTATTTCCACTTTGCACTGGATGCGCTACAGGTTGGAGAGATTTGGTCTAGTGGTCTCTCAGTGCCACCAGTCTTTAGACTAATAACCAAGCAAGCAAAATTAATCTCCAGGGAACAGGATGTCCTGACCATTATGGCATTGGCCCATGGCATCTGGGCATCCACACTGTATGAACCAGGGGCTCTGACGATTTATCTTTCTCTGCATTTTTATTCCTAAAACAGAAGCTAATGAAACTGCGATTTGGCTTAATTCTGCAAAAAAATATACTGGTATGGTAGGAGAACCCTTGATGAGCATGACAAATGGTGCTGTTTATGTGCAAAGCAGGAAGGATCATTAACTCATATCATGGTCCATCTGAGGATACTTTGGCTGTGTCCAATATGGAGTGCCCTAAACACTAACCCCTTTGCTGCTAGGCCTTTTCACCCCCTGTTCTAAGCCATTTTTTTAGCTAGCTGGGGTAGTTTGCACTTAGGCCCCTGTAACGTTTTGTCCATATAAGGTATACCCTCCAAATTTGAGTCCGTTTCCTCCAACATCCTGAGGATTTTAAAGGTACCCAGGGTTTGTGGATTCACCTGAAGGGGACAAAGGAAATTAGCCAAAATACAGCAACATTTTGTTTTTTGAGGAAAAATGGGGGAAAAATGATGCAGAAGAAAGTGTCAGTTTTTTTCTTTGCAAATGGTATCAACAAAGGGTTTGTGGTGCTGACATCCCAGACGTGGGTCCCTTGCTCACTTTGCCACTGGATTCAAGCTAGCCTGGCTGATGAGGGGTGTTATCCCGAAACCGGTCCCACAATGCTTGTTTCCGGTCCAGGGAAGACCTGGCTTGGCAGTTTGGGCTGGACTGTTCCCATGAGGCACAGGGTCAAGACTGATTTGCATATAGCTGGGTCTGAACTAGGGTGGCAAAGTGAGCTAAAGAATGATGATGGACTCAACCCAGATCTGTGACTGGGGGTGAGTGTCTGAAAAGTTTCAGCGCTCCCTCCATCATCTCCTTGTGTTTCCTTTGTTCGCCCTAAGTTGGCAGGGTATTCCCAGACGTGGGTCCCTTGCTCACTTTGCTACTGGATTCAAGCTAGCCTGGCTGATGAGGGGTGTTACCCCGAAACCGGTCCCAGGATGCATGTTTCCGGTCCAGGGAAGACCTGGCTTGGCAGTTCGGTCTGGACTGTTCCCATGAGGCACAGGGTCAAGACTGATTTGCATATAGCTAGGTCTGAACTAGGGTGGCAAAGTGAGATAAAGAACGATGATGGATTCAACCCAGATCTGTGACTAGTGATGAGTGTCTGAAAAGTTTCAGTGCTCCTTCCATCATCTCCTTGTGTTTGCTTTGTTCGTCCTAAGTTGGCAGGGTATGCCCAGACGTGGGTCCCTTGCTCACTTTGCTACTGGATTCAAGCTAAACTGGCTGATGAGGGGTGTTACCCCGAAACCGGTCCCACGATGCTTGTTTCCGGTTCAGGGAAGACCTGGCTTGGCAGTTCAGGCTGGACTATTCCCATGAGGCACACCGTCAAGATTGATTTTTATATAGCTGCGTCTGAATTGGGGTGGCAAAGTGACCTAAAGAAAGATGATGGATTCAACCCAGATCTGTGACTGGGGGTGAGTGTCTGAAAAGTTTCAGCGCTCCGTCCATCATCTCCTTGTGTTTGCTTTGTTTGCCCTAAGGTGGCAGGGTATGCCCAGACGTGGGTCCCTTGCTCACTTTGGCACTGGATTCAAGCTTGCCTGGCTGATGAGGGGTGTTACCCCGAAACCAGTCCAAGGATGCTTGTTTCCAGTCCAGGGAAGACCTCGCTTGGCAGTTCGGGCTCGTCTTTTCCCATGAGGCACAGGGTCAAGACTGATTCGCATATAGCTGGGTCTGAACAGGGGTGGCAAAGTGAGCTAAAGAACGATGATGGATTCAACCCGGGTTTGTGACTGGGTTTGACGGTCTGAAAAGTTTCAGCGCTCCGTCCATCATCTCCTTGTGTTTGCTTTGTTCGCCCTAACTTGGCAGGGTATGCCCAGACGTGGGTCCCTTGCTCACTTTGCCACTAGATTCAAGCTAGCCAGGTGATGAGGGGTGTTACCCCGAAACCAGTACGAGGATGCTTTTTTCCGGTCCAGGGAAGACCTGGCTTGGCAGTTCGGGCTGGACTGTTCCCATGAGCCACATGGTCAAGACTGATTTGCATATAGCTGGGTCTGATCTGGGGTGGCAAAGTGAGCTAAACAACTATGATGGATTCAACCCAGGTTTGTGACTGGGGTTGACTGTCTGAAAAGTTTCAGCCCTCCATCCATCATCTCCTTGTGTTTGCTTTGTTCTCCCTAAGTAGGCAGGGTATGCCCAGACGTGGTTCCCTTGCTTACTTTGCCACTGGATTCAAGCTAGCCTGGCTGATGAAGGGTGTTACCTCGAAACCAGTCCCAAGATGCTTTTTTCCGGTCCAGGGAAGACCTGGCTTGGCAGTTCGGGCTGGACTGTTCCCATGAGGCACAGGGTCAAGACTGATTTGCATATAGCTGGGTCTGAACAGGGACAGGCTGACGTTTGTCAGAAAACCAAATTTTTCAACACAGTTTTGGCATTTTACCGGGATGTAACCTATTTTTACTATTTTTTGTGCTTTCAATCTCCTTCCAGTTAGTGGCAGAAATGGGTGTGAAAGCAATCATAGATCACGACAGCTATACATTTCAGAAAAGTAGACAAAATTCTGAATTTAGCAAGAGGGCATTTGTGTAGATCCTTCAAGATTTTCTTGTAGAAACTAAGGGGCCGATTCCGATCTCGGTCGGAGGCGCACCCAATACTATTCGGTCGGGAAAAAAGCCATGCGAAAGCCAGTTTCCCGACCGATCCGTACAGCACACCGAACGAGCAAGTACGATGCGCACAACAGCAAAGAATCCGGCCGAGCCGTACTCACCCAAACCAGGTCCTGTTCTCCGACCGAGGCGAATCCGGAAACGCCGAATCGAGTCGCACGGAAGGGAAAATGCAGCCCCGTCCGGCCGGACAAGTACGATGCGCTTTCCGTACGCGCCGAACCCGTCGCTACGCACGGCACGTCAAAGCATCCGGGAGAGGCGCACATAAGCTCCGAATCGCGCCACAACACGATCCACGGCTACGAGACGAACACAGCACAGACGAGGACCGACGCGAAGCGACGAGGACGAAGCGAAGCGGCGAGGACGAAGCCAAGCGACGAGGACGACGCGAAGCAACGAGAAGGACGAACGACACGAACCAACCATGAATCCCTTCGTCCCGATCATACCAATATTCTACATCTACTACCGGAACAGGCACGGACGCGTACGGCGCAGAAGGTAAGTCAGACACCAACCACAAAACACATACAACACGTACACGACACATCACACACATACACTGGGAATCTGAATATACTTACACCAGCAGCACCATAGGGGCGGGATGCCCATCACCAATGCCACATATGCACACAGGGGCCTGAATGCGCGCCACCACCCCAACCCAGGGGGGCTGGATGCCAACCACCACAACCACCCTTAGCCAGGGGGTGCCAGATGCCCACCACCACTACCACCCTTAGCCAGGGGGCAGGAT
The DNA here is from genome assembly GCA_963921515.1 of Calotriton arnoldi. NCBI lineage: Eukaryota > Metazoa > Chordata > Amphibia > Caudata > Salamandridae > Calotriton > Calotriton arnoldi. The sequence goes on along the minus strand of CAWUFW010012511.1, from coordinate 20,266 downwards.
GCCTACCTCTACTACCACCCTTAGCCAGGGGGCAGGATGCCCACCACTACTACCACCCTCACCCAGGGGGGCAGGATGCCCACCACTACTACCACCCTTAGCCAGGGGGCAGGATGCCCACCACTACTACCACCCTCACCCAGGGGGCAGGATGCCCACCACTACTACCACCCTCACCCAGGGGGGCAGGATGCCTACCACTACTACCACCCTTAGCCAGGGGGGCAGGATGCCTACCACTACTACCACCCTTAGCCAGGGGGGCAGGATGCCTACCTCTACTACCACCCTCACCCAGGGGGGGCAGGATGCCCACCACTACTACCACCCTCACCCAGGGGGGGCAGGATGCCCACCACTACTACCACCCTTAGCCAGGGGGCAGGATGCCTACCTCTACTACCACCCTTAGCCAGGGGGCAGGATGCCTACCTCTACTACCACCCTCACCCAGGGGGGCAGGATGCCCACCACTACTACCACCCTCACCCAGGGGGGCAGGATGCCCACCACTACTACCACCCTTAGCCAGGGGGGCAGGATGCCTACCTCTACTACCACCCTTAGCCAGGGGGCAGGATGCCTACCTCTACTACCACCCTCACCCAGGGGGGCAGGATGCCCACCACTACTACCACCCTCACCCAGGGGGGCAGGATGCCCACCACCACTACCACCCTTAGCCAGGGGGCAGGATGCCCACCACTACTACCACCCTCACCCAGGGGGGCAGGATGCCTACCACTACTACCACCCTTAGCCAGGGGGGCAGGATGCCCACCACTACTACCACCCTTAGCCAGGGGGGCTGGATGCCTACCACTACTACCACCCTCAACCAGGGGGGCAGGATGCCTACCACTACTACCACCCTTAGCCAGGGGGCAGGATGCCTACCACTACTACCACCCTTAGCCAGGGGGCAGGATGCCTACCTCTACTACCACCCTTAGCCAGGGGGCAGGATGCCCACCACTACTACCACCCTCACCCAGGGGGGCAGGATGCCCACCACTACTACCACCCTTAGCCAGGGGGCAGGATGCCTACCACTACTACCACCCTTAGCCAGGGGGCAGGATGCCCACCACTACTACCACCCTTAGCCAGGGGGGCTGGATGCCTACCACTACTACCACCCTCAACCAGGGGGGCAGGATGCCTACCACTACTACCACCCTTAGCCAGGGGGCAGGATGCCTACCTCTACTACCACCCTCACCCAGGGGGGCAGGATGCCCACCACTACTACCACCCTCACCCAGGGGGCAGGATGCCCACCACTACTACCACCCTTAGCCAGGGGGCAGGATGCCCACCACTACTACCACCCTCACCCAGGGGGGCAGGATGCCTACCACTACTACCACCCTTAGCCAGGGGGCAGGATGCCCACCACTACTACCACCCTTAGCCAGGGGGCTGGATGCCTACCACTACTACCACCCTCAACCAGGGGGGCAGGATGCCTACCACTACTACCACCCTTAGCCAGGGGGCAGGATGCCTACCACTACTACCACCCTTAGCCAGGGGGCAGGATGCCTACCTCTACTACCACCCTTAGCCAGGGGGCAGGATGCCCACCACTACTACCACCCTCACCCAGGGGGGCAGGATGCCCACCACTACTACCACCCTTAGCCAGTGGGGCAGGATGCCTACCACTACTACCACCCTTAGCCAGGGGGGCAGGATGCCCACCACTGCTACCACCCTTAGCCAGGGGGGGCTGGATGCCTACCACTACTACCACCCTCAACCAGGGGGGGCAGGATGCCTACCACTACTACCACCCTTAGCCAGGGGGGCAGGATGCCTACCTCTACTACCACCCTCACCCAGGGGGGCAGGATGCCCACCACTACTACCACCCTCACCCAGGGGGGCAGGATGCCCACCACTACTACCACCCTTAGCCAGGGGGCAGGATGCCCACCACTACTACCACCCTCACCCAGGGGGGCAGGATGCCTACCACTACTACCACCCTTAGCCAGGGGGCAGGATGCCCACCACTACTACCACCCTTAGCCAGGGGGGCTGGATGCCTACCACTACTACCACCCTCAACCAGGGGGGCAGGATGCCTACCACTACTACCACCCTTAGCCAAGGGGGCAGGATGCCTACCACTACTACCACCCTTAGCCAGGGGGCAGGATGCCTACCTCTACTACCACCCTTAGCCAGGGGGCAGGATGCCCACCACTACTACCACCCTCACCCAGGGGGGCAGGATGCCCACCACTACTACCACCCTTAGCCAGGGGGCAGGATGCCTACCACTACTACCACCCTTAGCCAGGGGGCAGGATGCCCACCACTACTACCACCCTTAGCCAGGGGGGCTGGATGCCTACCACTACTACCACCCTCAACCAGGGGGGCAGGATGCCTACCACTACTACCACCCTTAGCCAGGGGGGCAGGATGCCTACCACTACTACCACCCTTAGCCAGGGGGCAGGATGCCTACCTCTACTACCACCCTTAGCCAGGGGGCAGGATGCCCACCACTACTACCACCCTCACCCAGGGGGGCAGGATGCCCACCACTACTACCACCCTTAGCCAGGGGGCAGGATGCCCACCACTACTACCACCCTCACCCAGGGGGCAGGATGCCCACCACTACTACCACCCTTAGCCAGGGGGCAGGATGCCCACCACTACTACCACCCTCACCCAGGGGGGCAGGATGCCCACCACTACTACCACCCTCACCCAGGGGGGCAGGATGCCTACCACTACTACCACCCTTAGCCAGGGGGCAGGATGCCCACCACTACTACCACCCTTAGCCAGGGGGGCTGGATGCCTACCACTACTACCACCCTCAACCAGGGGGGCAGGATGCCTACCACTACTACCACCCTTAGCCAGGGGGCAGGATGCCTACCACTACTACCACCCTTAGCCAGGGGGCAGGATGCCTACCTCTACTACCACCCTTAGCCAGGGGGCAGGATGCCCACCACTACTACCACCCTCACCCAGGGGGGCAGGATGCCCACCACTACTACCACCCTTAGCCAGGGGGCAGGATGCCCACCACTACTACCACCCTCACCCAGGGGGGCAGGATGCCCACCACTACTACCACCCTTAGCCAGGGGGCAGGATGCCCACCACTACTACCACCCTCACCCAGGGGGGCAGGATGCCCACCACTACTACCACCCTCACCCAGGGGGCAGGATGCCTACCACTACTACCACCCTTAGCCAGGGGGCAGGATGCCCACCACTACTACCACCCTTAGCCAGGGGGGCTGGATGCCTACCACTACTACCACCCTCAACCAGGGGGGCAGGATGCCTACCACTACTACCACCCTTAGCCAGGGGGCAGGATGCCTACCACTACTACCACCCTTAGCCAGGGGGCTGGATGCCTACCACTACTACCACCCCCACTCATAGGATGGACAATGCATGACACAACAAGCACACCACAACCTAGGGAATGCAAGATTAAGACATCCCCCCACCACCATGACAAGCGTGTGAGCAGGCTGTGTCAAATGCCTACAACACCGAACATGACATTGAACATACAATGTGACCCCCTAGCACATGTGCCACACATATATGTGTGTGGCACCCACAATGCAAGCAGCCCATGACCATTGTGGCAATGGGGCCTAAACCCCCATCATCACAGTGACCAAAAGGCAAGTGTGGGGTCCATAGCTGAAGCACATTTTGACCATTGTGGCAATGGGGTCTAAACCCCCATCATCACAGTGACCAAAAGGCAAGTGTGGGGTCCATAGCTGAAGCACATTTTGACCATTGTGGCAATGGGGTCTAAACCCCCATCATCACAGTGACCAAAAGGGAAGTGTGGGGTCCATAGCTGAAGCACATTTTGACCATTGTGGCAATGGGGTCTACACCCTCATCATCACAGTGACCAAAAGGTAATTGTTGACAAAGAAAGAGCTGCAACTGCCAAACTGCATGGATCATTCCTGGTCACAGAACCAAAAACTCATCTGTGGCAAAGTAGTGTATGTGTCCCATTGCAACATAAATTGGGGGAGCCAAATACTGCAGTGCAAATGAGACATTCCTTTGGCCATGTGCAGACAAACAACACCCATGGGGGCTGAGACCGTCAACAGTCATCAATGACACAATGACAGAAGTGACCATCAGAATGCAGACCCACATATTTGCACCAATGGGCACACAAATGCAGATACCCTGTGGAGACAGCAGATGTGAGGTGAACAGATACCATACCATGGCAGCAATGGGACACACAAACCATGATCACTGTGCTGACCGATGACCTAGGAGTCCCAGGGACAGCAGGGGAAACACACCAAACAACATACAGCCAATGGCACACCCAAGATATGCCAATGCAGTGGTGCAGATGCACAAACACAAACAGGCAGACCAACACTGTCATCATACACAGCAGGTGAGGGGTGGGGGTGCCAGTGTCCCCAGGCAACAACACAACACATGAGGAGAGCTGAATACCAATCATACAGATGTGCATACACTGCCACACTAAGGTAACTCATGGATCCAAATCCCCTATGTGGGCAAGCAGGCATTGACAGGTGAGAGGGAGCACAAAACACACATGTCACACAGGCACGTAGGAACAACAACTGACACAGCAAGTCACAGACACACCACAGCACCACCCCCAGGGCCCCCACAATGTGGTGACCCTGGGCTGAAGAAAAATACCACTGTGATGACAAAGCTAAATGTCGTTCACACTGTGAACCACAGTCAGGTGTCCTGAGCAACAAACTACCATCACACCTACACAAGCACAAATCAATCAGCATGGCCAGTAAGCCAAGGCCAACATGGAGGCAGGGGACTAGCTGGGCAACGACTCTCATCTGCACACACTCAAGACCACACCCCTCGACCTCCAACAATGTGCAGCAGTGAAGTACACATGCACTGGTGACATTGCACATGCACCCATGACTATTCCAGGGTGGTGGGTGGGAACCAAGGTGTAGAAACACATCACACATGGACACTCAACAAGACTCCTGAATGTCTGACACACTGCACACTACGCTGTACATGGACATGACGGCAATACCACACCGACCAATGGGATCCCAGCCACAGTCACACACCAATGAAGAAGCCAAGGTCACCCACAAAGAACACACATAGACAACAACCAACATTGCAGCCCGGACCCTAAGGAGTGCCAGCAGTCACACACACAACGTGTCACAATCACTGAAAGATAACACAAACTGGAAATCACATGACAGGGGCAAACAACAAGTGCCAAAGGGAAACCTGACTGTGACCCATCTGCGTCAGCACACAAACTCTGCCCTGACAGCAAACACACCTATGGGTGACACCCTGATGACCAGTAATGTGCCATGCACCCACATCACAGAGAACACAGGGAGAAGACTTTGGGGGAACATAGCTCAAGTCAGCAAGCATCACAAACAGGTACAACACTAGGGATCACAGCATGCGCAGATGAATGGAAGTGAACACACAGACATGCACATACAACACACACCTTGGGCGCAGGCAATGTCACACGTGTACACACTGCCATGAGGGGACTCCACTCCTGTGTGAGGAAAGCTGTGCCATATGTTGCCTCAGTAGGGCCCCATCATGTCAGCTGAGCACTTGGTCACACAATCAACAATTAGCACCAAATGAGGGCTCCCATCACATCAGCCTGGTCATGGATGTGCCAACGGAATCATCAGCACAGATCCAACACACTTGTATAGCAATGTTGCACTGACTACACGGATGAGTCCCTCCCCATTGATGCCCAAACCTGCATGTCCACTGGAGATGGCAACACGGTCAGGGAAGTAGACAAATGCAACGATGGCAGGCACAACAGATGTGCAGGGGTGGAAGCCACAGATATGAAATTGCCAATGTAAGTAGGAAACCCATTGCCAAATACTGAACACATGACACCCTCAGATGCTGCTATTGATGACATGGATACACCACATGATAGGACACATTCCCCCTGGACCACATGGGTTCCTGCACAGTAACACTTCATAATCATGAGACCAGATATCACCATCACTGCAGCAAGGGCATGGTTAGCTGCACCAACAACATGTACATCTGAAGCATGAGCACTAGAGAAAAGAAAGTTGCTTTATTCAGCATATGTGTTGAGGCCAAACGAAGTCCTGAAAAAAGAGCAAAGGCCAATGGCCAGTCCATTGTCAAAGTTCAAACAGGGTGACACTGGCAGATGTCACCCTACGCATGCCTGCACAATACCAGGGACAATCCACTAGGAGGGGCAACCGGGGGGCAGGCCAGGCACCGCAGGGACAGGATCAGGGCTCACCAGGGGGAGTCAGGGAAGGGGTGGTGGGTGCTGGAGAGCCACTGACAACTGCAGTGGAGGTGTCTGACATGGTGTGTGCCGGCACAACTGGGGGGCATGACACAGATGTCGTGGGTGCCGGCACAACTGCAGTGGACCCTGCAGATGGGGTGGACAGGTCCGCCACTGCAGTGCCCAAGTCAGACAGGGCGGTAGTGGACTCCACTGCAGTGCCTACCTCCAGGGGAGGAGAATGGGGAACAGGCAAGGTGGGTTGGACAGAGGGGGGACACCCTCACCACATCAGTGGCACAGACAAGCGCAGCGGGGGTGTGGTGCTGGGAGAGCAAGTGGCAGGGGGAGAAGGCCGGAGCATCTTGGGGATGGTATATCTGTGGGTGGGGGAACCTGGGGCAGGGTGTGGTGGGGGCACCTGTGCAGTGGGGGCCTGAGGGATGGAGGACGGAGACCTTGTGCCTGAGCTGCAGGGCGGTGGCGGGGTCTTGCTCTTAGCACTCCGGGGGACTTGCGGGTGGGGGCCTCAGTCCGTCTGCGCCTGGGGGAGGGTGTCCGGGGGCGAGGGGCACTCTGCTCCGTGTGGGTGGGCTTCCTCTTCCCCCGGGATGCTGGAGCAGCTTCATCGGTGGGGAAGAGGCCGAGGTCACAGAGGAAGAGCTGCTGTGACTTTGGGGTTGCAGGTGAGGCAAGGGAGGGTGCTTTGGAGGGAGAGGGAACTGAGGACTGCGCAGTGCATGTGGATGCGTGTGTGTGTTCCAGGGCCCCATCCCCTGTGAGTCTGGCTTCAGTCCCCTGAATGTGCGTGCGTGTGCGTTTTGTCATTGGCGTGTGTGTCAGTGTGCTGGATGTGTGTGTGCTGGTGTGTGCCAGTGTGTGTGTGCCTGGGATGGGTAAGGTGCTGGGGAGTGTGGATGGAGCAGAGGCAGGAGGGGTGAGGGACCGTTTGAGGAGGGACACTGCTGCCGTCAGGGAGGAGTCCATGGACCTATTGCCCCTCTGTAGGTCAGACATGCCCGATGAGATGCCCTCCATGAACGACACCAGCTGAGTCAACAGCGCGGTGTGCGCATGGAGGACACTCAGCATGGCTGTCTGCCCTACATGGAGCTGGCGAAGGAGGTACACAGACTCCTCACTCAGGGCAGCAGGGGACACAGGGGCAGGGGGTGCGGTGCCTGGCCCAAAGGAGACACGCTCCCGGACATGGGAGCCTCCACGGACCTGGGGAATGGGAGCCGATGGGAGGGCGGTGGTGGTGCTGGTGGTGGCGGGGACAGCAACACTAGCTGGGGTGTGGTGGCTGCTGACACCCGCCTCCACAAGGGAGTCATCCTCCGAGTTGCTCTGGTCCTCAGCTGAGGTGGATGCTGCTGAGGACTCCTCGGTGTGGCTCCCCTCGCCCTCCGTGCCACTGGGTCCCTCCGACCACTCCTCGGCTGCTGACCCAGTCTGGCTCTCCGGCTCCTCCTGGTCCGTGGAGCTGTCCCCTTCCGTGGCCGTGGATGTATCTGCAAACAATGGGGAAACAGACAGACATCAGTCACCTGCACATAACGCACACACCACTGTGAGCACAGCACATCACAGAGCAAGCCCTGGCATCATTAGTTGTGCATTGCTAAAAGTGCACTAATTGAACAGGAGAAGTCAATTGTCAGTCTGATGCCAAGCATGGCACTCACATCCCACATGGCCTTGCACCCATCTGTCTGGTGTCTGTTGGATTGCAACACCCCAGTGTTGACACATGCACCAAGTACACAGTAGTTGGACAGTGCAGAGGACACGGTGTGGACACATCACAGCTCTTGCCACTGAGTCAGTACAGGTTTACGGATGTAAGGGATGCCCAGAGTCAAATAGGAAATGCATGTGATGCATACCAGCGACAGACACCATGATGCACCCATGTCCTGATAGCCAGCGCCACTATGGTGTGCATGTAGCACATGTCACTCCCCTGCAGGATCACCAATCAGTAGACACATGCCATGGCGGAGGCATGACTGCAAAGTCATACATCACTGTCTCAGTGATGTATGACTTTGCAGCCAGACAACAACACTCTGCACTGTGTCACAATAGTAGGTCATGGGGAATGCAAGTCCTGGAGCTGCACAAGTGCACATGTACATCCCCCCACAACACATCCTCTTAACCCTCATCTGTCCAGGTCATACCTATTGGACATATGGGAGACCTGTGACACTACCCTCGGAACCTGAGCCCCTCACACTCTGCTGTGCATGGGGAACAGCTGCCTGAACTTCACATTTACATGCCCCAGTCTGCATGGGCAGCTGATCAGACACCTATGTGTCACACAAGTATCGTCTCCTATGGTCACATCTCCAGTGGCATGCTGAGCCCCTACCAAGAAACTCCACAGCAGTCCTGGCGACTAATCCACAGCACACTGACACAGAGGCAGACACCTGAGGGGCAAATCACTGTGCACAATGTGTCCTCTGATACACGGGAGTGGGAGTACAGAGTGTATTGTATGGCCTGGAGTAGGCATGACTGTCCAGCCCCACATGAATGAGGGATGAGCCCTGGACTGTAGGCAGCTGGCTAAGTATGTGTGACACACGTCATATACATACTCCTGGGGCCCAAACATTGTTCCCACCCGCAGCATGGGTGTGTGCCAGGTACCCCAGCCACATGTGGTGGATCAGCTCAGCAATTGGACCACAGATCAAAGTAACACGCTGAATACATGTCAGAATACAGGCATTGTGTAAGCAATGGACCCACCCATGATGCCCACCACAGAGTCAGGGAAACAGATGCTGTCTCCCACCTTGAGTCAAGCAAACTGCAAGGACACAGTCCTAAGTGACAGAATTCCCTGCATGTAAGGGCCACACCTGGGTATCAGATGAGGAGTGGGCAGTGCACAATAGAGGGACATGGCTCCTGGACAACATGACTGCTGTACTGTGGCAGTTCAACCTGGCCCGAGGAGGGCACATAACATGTTAGACAGAGTACACAGTGCAGTCTTTGACTCACCCCCTCCTTGCTGCTCTCTGGCCTTCAGCTGCCCATCCAGGTCTGGAAAGACCACCGCCAGGATCCTGAGCATGTGGGGGGTCAGGGTCCGTGTTCCGCCCCTCCTGCGAGGAGGCGACAGCTTCAGCTGGACCCGTGCAATCCTCCGGGTCCAGCCCCGAAGGTCCTGCCACCTCTTTTGGCAGTTGCGGATCCGGCGCTTGTAGACCCCCACGGACCGGACAGCCCGGACGATGTCCTTCCAGATCTCATGCTTCCGATGGGCAGAAGCCTGTCAGGATGACAAAGTGATAAGGACATTACTACACATGCAACATATCCGTGCATGACACAGTTGCATATACATGTCGCAATCACAGGGGCACATGGTGTACCCAGGCAGTGCACGGCTGCCCATGGACAGTTTTCCAGAAGTCACTACATGGTATCATAGCATGGGGAGTAAAACCCTGTTCAGAAGCACTGTCACTGCACCATACCTGTCCAGTGCAAGTCACTACACACTATGGGGGGTGACAACTACTCAGTGAGCCTGCTAGCCAGTGGTGTGCTGACTCTCAGCCTTGCTAGTCAGACAAAATGCACATTCAGAAAGGCAGTGCACAGAACACTCACCTGCTCCCCTGGTGTCCCATACAGCTTGCTGTACTGTGGAAGTAGGCTGTCCAGCAGGGCCTGGTTCTCTTCAAGGCTGAAGGCTGGGGCTCTCTCCACAGTACGTGCCATTGCAGGGTCCAGAGGGGCAGAGACAGCAGCAGTGCAGTGGCAGATGTCGTCCTGGAGCATGTAGTGCAGGCAAGTGGGCTCTCAGGGGAACATGCAGCAATATATATGTGCTGGAGAGGCAGATACTGTCCCTTGTGTCCAAAGTGATAGGTCCAAGTCGTTTGCATCTTCTGAATCTGGCCAATCCATGGAATAGCAGCACCAAAACACGCCCACAGCATCCTTCAAATCTTCAACTTCATGACATACATGATTTTGCAACATTGTTGTGGGTGACCAACTGATTTTCCAGCAACCGACTCGTTCGAATATTCGAAAACGCGTCCGTAGCCAGGCAAGCCCATTGTCAATGGGTGCGCACCGATCGGTCCATTGAGGTACAACGCGCACAGGGGTACAACGCGTACCCGCACACATTGAAAGCAATGGGCCGGCCGGAGGCACCGATCGGTCCATTGCTGTTCAACGCGCACAGGGGTACAACGCGTACCCGCACACATTGAAAGCAATGGGCCGGCCGGAGGCACCGATCGGTCCATTGCTGTTCAACGCGCACAGGGGTACAACGCGTACCCGCACATTGAAAGCAATGGGCCGGCCGGAGGCACCGATCGGTCCATTGCAGTACAACGCGCACAGGGGTACAACGCGTACCCGCACACATTGAATGCAATGGGCCGGCCGGAGGCACCGATCGGTCCATTGCAGTACAACGCGCACAGGGGTACAACGCGTACCCGCACACATTGAATGCAATGGGCCGGCCGGAGGCACCGATCGGTCCATTGAGGTACAACGCGCACAGGGGTACAACGCGTACCCGCACATTGAAAGCAATGGGCCGGCCGGAGGCACCGATCGGTCCATTGCTGTTCAACGCGCACAGGGGTACAACGCGTACCCGCACACATTGAAAGCAATGGGCCGGCCGGAGGCACCGATCGCTCCATTGCTGTTCAACGCGCACAGGGGTACAACGCGTACCCGCACATTGAATGCAATGGGCCGGCCGGAGGCACCGATCGGTCCATTGCAGTACAACGCATCACTGTACATGTGACTGGCATATGTCAGCATGCCTGTCTCAGATGGACATATGCCAGCCACAGATAGCTCCCAGGGAGTGAGGGGCACACCTACATCACGACAGCCTGTCCAAACCTTATCATAAGGCATGTAAGGCTGCATTTCCTATTGTGTGTATGTTGGTGTACATGTTGTCCTGTGGGTGTCACCTGTGGGCAGCCACCCCCAGGCTGTGCACGTGTTAATGGGGACAGGATCCTGGGTGTTACGTGTACGTGACCACTGTGATGTGCAACTGTTCATATCTGTGCATGTGCCATGGTCACATTTCACAGTGGTGTTTGTGTATGTCATGTCACATACCCCGTGAGTCCCATGTGGGACGGTATGTTTGAGCCAGGGTGTCCCAGTGGCACAATAGTGATGGCCCTCCACAGTCTTTGTGCATGTAGTGTTTACAATGTCTCTGATTTCATGTGCACAATGGGAGACAGTCTCCACATCCACGTTGTGTGTGCATGGACTCTGATGTTGTGCGTGTGTGTCACAGACGTCCATGGCTCTCCTGCCATGGCAAGTGTGGCCACTACCTGTGGGGGTCATGTTTGTTTTGTTGTGGTGTACACATGATACTCCAGGTGATGCCAGTGTCCATGTGGCATTACAGGGTCCCTGGGAATGTGCCTGTCGTTGAGCTGTGGTGCCTGGGGCACATCTGTCCTCACATGTCACTGGGGGGGTGACTGTGACACAGCATCATGATATCCAATGGGCCAACCTGGGACAAATTGATGCCACCTGTAGGACCGTGTTGACAGATGTTGGCCATGTATGTGCCATAAATGTCGTTCCGGTTCTGCACACTTCATGTAGTTGTGCCTCATGATGATGTATGTTGGGATCTTGAGTGTGTTCAATGCCGCATATGTGGGGTGACTGACGATCTTGCTTACTTCTCCTCTGCACTGCAGGGCTCCTGCTGTCCATCGGCCATTCCCAGACCTGGCAACGATGGTGGAACGGGACAGCATCCGACGGTACCGCTTCACCAGGCAGCTGATTGAGGATTTTGCAGTGCAGTTGTCCCCACATTTGCAGCCTGGCCGGCCGTATCCTACAGCGCTGACCCCCAAGGTGAAGGTGATGGCAGCCCTACACTTCTTTGCCACCGGTACCTTCCAACATACTGTGGCGTCTGCTGGTGGGATGTCACAGACCATGTTCAGCCGTGTGCTCCGCGATGTTTTGGCGGCAATGTTGCTCTTCCTGAACCGGTACATCTATTTCCCTAGACTGCGACGACTCACTGACGTGAAGAGTGACTTTTATGCCCTGGGGAGGATGCCGCATGTAATTGGCTCCATTGATGGGACACATGTGGCTTTGGTACCACCACAGGCCCAGGAGCAGGCCTACAGGAACCGCAAGCACTACCACTCGGTCAATGCACTGGTGGTGTGTCTTGCAGACATGACCATCACACACGTGTGTGCCCGTTTCCCTGGTTCAGCACACGATGCCTTTGTGATGAGGAGTAGTCGCATCCCCAGGTTGATGGCACAGATGCAGAACCAGCGTGCCTGGCTTGTCGGTGTGTACTGACTTTGTGCCATTGTGTGTGATCTGATCTGTAGTATTCCGCCCACTTTTCCAAGTCAGCTGATGTGCACTTGTCTGTCCGTAGGTGACTCGGGATACCCCAACATGCCGTGGTTGCTGACACCCCTCAGGAACCCTGTGACACCTGCCCAGATGCGCTACAATGAGGCACATGGTCGGACCAGGAGAGTGATTGAGCGGACCTTTGGTCTCCTGAAGAGCCGCTTCCGCTGCCTGGACAAGACCGGAGGGTCCCTCCCATATGCCCCTGCGAAAGTGTGCAAGATTATCATCGTCTGCTGCATGCTCCACAACCTGGCAGTGCGGAAGGAGTTGCCTCTCATCCAGGATGACGATGACCAACATCCGCCACCTGTGGAGGATCCTGGCCTGGACCACGATGCCAGTGACGATGATGATGATGATGGTGATGGTGATGTCCGCACACAGCTCATCACCAACTTCTTTAGCTGAATGTGAGTATCCTGAGGTGTCATGTGAATGATGTGAGTTGGCATGATGTGTGGGTGGTGCTCTGGTGCTGTTGGAGTGTGTCCATGGGCTACTTGACAGGATGTGTGTTGCGATGTGTGGTGACAGGTGGGCTGTACTCCCCAACAGTGTTGACATGCTAACTTGGTTCTGGGTGGGTATCTTGTAACATGTATTGTGCATGAGTTTTGCTGTTCTGTCCTGTACTGCATTGCTTTTGACTGTGTGTCATTTCTGTCCTTCACAGGGTACTTTCAGATTCGTTTGGTCAACTGTGTCCACCGACGACGTGATTGCACATCCAGGCTGGTAGCTGTTGTGTCCCTACAGGTGATGTGCGCCACACCCATGGACTTCCTTCTGTCTACAGTTGTTGACTGTGTGCCCGCTACCAGGTGGGGTTACCTTGCATCTGTAGTGGTTACGGCATGTTGCTACTGTGTAATAAACCTGTGCTTCACTTAGTGATGTGCGTTGTCTGTGGTCACACATTTGACTGCCATTTGCTTACTGCACCTGTGGGCTACTTGACTACAACTGGGAATGGGTGTGGTGTCTGTGCATTGCACCGTCTTCCCTGGCAACATCAGTGTAGGCAATGAGTCAGATGGCCTAGGTGTGTATGTGTTGTGTAGCCCTGGTGGTGTGTCTCCCTCATATGTGTCACGTTGCCTGTACTCACATGCCTGTGTTGTCCTTGCTGTTGCAGTTCGCATACACTGTGTAATTTTGCAGTTCATCATCCCCATAACAGCACCCACGTTGGAATCACGACAGAGGCAAGTATGGTGTATTAGTGTGTTTATTGTGATAATAGTGCATAGGATGGATTGTGCTGTACATGAATCTTGCAATCCCAAGTTCCTAGATGAATAGAAAGTCCAGGTAGACAGGATCCCCAGTATCGGGGCCACAGTTGTCTGACACATTGTTCCAACTTGTACTCCCCATGCTATGTGTGGGAGTAGTGTTGCCATCAACAGGGTGAACAGTCTGTGCACAAAGGCGAAAATCCAGAACAGGTTCAGGCTTCCTGGGAGTTGCGCTTGGCCATCAGCCTCTCACTTTCCCCTCCTCGGACGACCCCTCTTCTTGGGGGGGGGCCCTCAAGTGCAGGCTGCTGCGGTGCAGGGGACTCTCCGCCAGAGTCCTCCTCCCTCCCTGTGGCAGTTGCTGTTTGTTCGGTACCAGATGTTGTTGGCACACAGGGAGGTGTGGACTGGTTGCTGTTCATCTGGCGGAGGCATTGTAAAATGTCCCTGTGCACCGCCGTCATCTCATGTAGTACATCCCACTTGGACTCCACGCGGGTCATGTGGGAGTCCACACGTGACATGTGGGAGTCCACACGTGACATGTGTGACTCCACTTGGGACATGTGGGAGTCCAAGCGGGCATGATGGGCAGCCTGCTGCTGTTTGATGTCTCTGAGGAGCCCCACTACCTGGCTGAGCTCTCCGGTGCTGGACTGGTACGCATCAGCTATGCGTACCAGTTGTGGGTCTTCATGCACACCAGCAACGTCTGCAAGCAGCGACCTCTGTCTCCCACCCCTCCCACCACCCCTGCTGACATGTGCAGTGTGTGCAGTTGCACGCACAGATAACCCTGGTCCACCTTGGGGGTTGGTGGTGGTGGTGGTGTCCATGGCCCCAGGTTGGTCCAGGGTCACTGCGCTGGTGTTGTTCCTTATTCTGTCCATGTCGGCAGGGATGGTATTCGTGGTGACAGTCGTTGGAGGGGTGGGTGCAGGGGGTGCAGCTGGTGGACCTGCTGGTGCTGCAGCTGGTGGTCCTGCTGGTGCAGCATGTTGACTTGCACCGGATGTGCCAGGTTGTTCTTCATCGTCCGAGGAGGACAGAGGCTGTACGACGCCAGTGAGCTCGGCATCCTCTTGAGCCTGGGACTGGGACTCCTCAGCGTCTGCTGCTGTGTCCCTATCATCACCTGTTTTTGGGAGACACAAACAATGTATGTCATGTTTCTGCAGGCATCAGTGGTTGACACACCTGACAGTTGTGACTGTGCCTCGGGGTGCGGGCCTGTACATTGTATTGTCCTAAGTCGTCACAGTCAGGGGTTGATATTGGTGTGGCACATTGTCCTGCATTATTTGGGCATTTCTATGTATTCTCTGGGGTGTGAACATGGTCTGCATTGATTGTGTTTGGTTGTCAGCCAGACCTCCTTCCCACCCACCCACCCACCCAGTCAGTTATCCCACCATGGAACGTGCTTGCATTGCAGGGAGTGTAAGTTGTCTCTCAGGATGTCAGTCAGTGGTGTCCTGCTGTTTGTTGGTGCACAGTTGGCAGCAGGGCCTTGTGCTCCCCACAGCAGTAGCCAGTGTCAGCCATCTTGTGAGTCCTTCTCCACTCCCTGTGATGTGAGCATGGTTCAGGGTGGTGTTGATGGGACAGTTGTGGGGGTGAGCTATGTCTGTGACTACGACTCCCATCATGCTATTGCCTCCACCCCCCTTCCCAGCATGCCCATGCTTCCTTCCTTTTGACTCTGCTTCCCTGTGGGGTGGGCTGGCTGTGCTGACAGGATGGCTGGGAGTGTTGTCCTGGCAGTTGTTTGGCTAAGAGTCCCAAGAGTGTCCCTGTGCTTCACACAACATAACCCAGGGTGGTGGTGCTTTGTGGGATCTTGTGTTAGGATGGAGGGCATTGCATTCTACCAGGTGGGTACTGTGGAGTTTGTGTTGGGGGGGGTGAGGGGAGGTGCTGGTGACTATAGTCAGTGCTGCAAGTCCCCCTTCCCACCCAGCCAGCCAGATATCCCACCATGGAACGTGCTTGCATTGCAGGGAGTGGAAGTTGTCTCTCAGGATGTCAGTCAGTGGTGTCCTGCTGTTTGTTGGTGCACAGTTGCCAGCAGGGCCTTGTGCTCCCCACAGCAGTAGCCAGTGTCAGCCATCTTGTGAGTCCTTCTCCACTCCCTGTGATGTGAGCATGGTTCAGGGTGGTGTTGATGGGACAGTTGTGGGGGTGAGCTATGTCTGTGACTACGACTCCCATCATGCTATTGCCTCCACCCCCTTCCCAGCATGCCCATGCTTCCTTCCTTTTGACTCTGCTTCCCTGTGGGGTGGGCTGGCTGTGCTGACAGGATGGCTGGGAGTGTTGTCCTGGCAGTTGTTTGGCTAAGAGTCCCAAGAGTGTCCCTGTGCTTCACACAACATAACCCAGGGTGGTGGTGCTTTGTGGGATCTTGTGTTAGGATGGAGGGCATTGCATTCTACCAGGTGGGTACTGTGGAGTTTGTGTTGGGGGGGGGTGAGGGGAGGTGCTGGTGACTATAGTCAGTGCTGCAAGTCCCCCTTCCCACCCAGCCAGCCAGATATCCCACCATGGAACGTGCTTGCATTGCAGGGAGTGGAAGTTGTCTCTCAGGATGTCAGTCAGTGGTGTCCTGCTGTTTGTTGGTGCACAGTTGCCAGCAGGGCCTTGTGCTCCCACAGCAGTAGCCAGTGTCAGCCATCTTGTGAGTCCTTCTCCACTCCCTGTGATGTGAGCATGGTTCAGGGTGGTGTTGATGGGACAGTTGTGGGGGTGAGCTATGTCTGTGACTACGACTCCCATCATGCTATTGCCTCCACCCCCTTCCCAGCATGCCCATGCTTCCTTCCTTTGACTCTGCTTCCCTGTGGGGTGGGCTGGCTGTGCTGACAGGATGGCTGGGAGTGTTGTCCTGGCAGTTGTTTGGCTAAGAGTCCCAAGAGTGTCCCTGTGCTTCACACAACATAACCCAGGGTGGTGGTGCTTTGTGGGATCTTGTGTTAGGATGGAGGGCATTGCATTCTACCAGGTGGGTACTGTGGAGTTTGTGTTGGGGGGGTGAGGGGAGGTGCTGGTGACTATAGTCAGTGCTGCAAGTCCCCCTTCCCACCCAGCCAGCCAGATATCCCACCATGGAACGTGCTTGCATTGCAGGGAGTGGAAGTTGTCTCTCAGGATGTCAGTCAGTGGTGTCCTGCTGTTTGTTGGTGCACAGTTGCCAGCAGGGCCTTGTGCTCCCCACAGCAGTAGCCAGTGTCAGCCATCTTGTGAGTCCTTCTCCACTCCCTGTGATGTGAGCATGGTTCAGGGTGGTGTTGATGGGACAGTTGTGGGGGTGAGCTATGTCTGTGACTACGACTCCCATCATGCTATTGCCTCCACCCCCTTCCCAGCATGCCCATGCTTCCTTCCTTTTGACTCTGCTTCCCTGTGGGGTGGGCTGGCTGTGCTGACAGGATGGCTGGGAGTGTTGTCCTGGCAGTTGTTTGGCTAAGAGTCCCAAGAGTGTCCCTGTGCTTCACACAACATAACCCAGGGTGGTGGTGCTTTGTGGGATCTTGTGTTAGGATGGAGGGCATTGCATTCTACCAGGTGGGTACTGTGGAGTTTGTGTTGGGGGGGGGTGAGGGGAGGTGCTGGTGACTATAGTCAGTGCTGCAAGTCCCCCTTCCCACCCAGCCAGCCAGATATCCCACCATGGAACGTGCTTGCATTGCAGGGAGTGGAAGTTGTCTCTCAGGATGTCAGTCAGTGGTGTCCTGCTGTTTGTTGGTGCACAGTTGCCAGCAGGGCCTTGTGCTCCCCACAGCAGTAGCCAGTGTCAGCCATCTTGTGAGTCCTTCTCCACTCCCTGTGATGTGAGCATGGTTCAGGGTGGTGTTGATGGGACAGTTGTGGGGGTGAGCTATGTCTGTGACTACGACTCCCATCATGCTATTGCCTCCACCCCCTTCCCAGCATGCCCATGCTTCCTTCCTTTTGACTCTGCTTCCCTGTGGGGTGGGCTGGCTGTGCTGACAGGATGGCTGGGAGTGTTGTCCTGGCAGTTGTTTGGCTAAGAGTCCCAAGAGTGTCCCTGTGCTTCACACAACATAACCCAGGGTGGTGGTGCTTTGTGGGATCTTGTGTTAGGATGGAGGGCATTGCATTCTACCAGGTGGGTACTGTGGAGTTTGTGTTGGGGGGGGGTGAGGGGAGGTGCTGGTGACTATAGTCAGTGCTGCAAGTCCCCCTTCCCACCCAGCCAGCCAGATATCCCACCATGGAACGTGCTTGCATTGCAGGGAGTGGAAGTTGTCTCTCAGGATGTCAGTCAGTGGTGTCCTGCTGTTTGTTGGTGCACAGTTGCCAGCAGGGCCTTGTGCTCCCCACAGCAGTAGCCAGTGTCAGCCATCTTGTGAGTCCTTCTCCACTCCTGTGATGTGAGCATGGTTCAGGGTGGTGTTGATGGGACAGTTGTGGGGGTGAGCTATGTCTGTGACTACGACTCCCATCATGCTATTGCCTCCACCCCCTTCCCAGCATGCCCATGCTTCCTTCCTTTTGACTCTGCTTCCCTGTGGGGTGGGCTGGCTGTGCTGACAGGATGGCTGGGAGTGTTGTCCTGGCAGTTGTTTGGCTAAGAGTCCCAAGAGTGTCCCTGTGCTTCACACAACATAACCCAGGGTGGTGGTGCTTTGTGGGATCTTGTGTTAGGATGGAGGGCATTGCATTCTACCAGGTGGGTACTGTGGAGTTTGTGTTGGGGGGGGGTGAGGGGAGGTGCTGGTGACTATAGTCAGTGCTGCAAGTCCCCCTTCCCACCCAGCCAGCCAGATATCCCACCATGGAACGTGCTTGCATTGCAGGGAGTGGAAGTTGTCTCTCAGGATGTCAGTCAGTGGTGTCCTGCTGTTTGTTGGTGCACAGTTGCCAGCAGGGCCTTGTGCTCCCCACAGCAGTAGCCAGTGTCAGCCATCTTGTGAGTCCTTCTCCACTCCCTGTGATGTGAGCATGGTTCAGGGTGGTGTTGATGGGACAGTTGTGGGGGGGGGCAATATGTGTGACTGCGACTCCCATGATGCTATTGGCTACACTCCCCTTCCCAGCATGCCCATGCTTCCTTCCTTTTGACTCTGCTTCCCTGTGGGGTGGGCTGGCTGTGCTGACAGGATGGCTGGGAGTGTTGTCCTGGCAGTTGTTTGGCTAAGAGTCCCAAGAGTGTCCCTGTGCTTCACACAACATAACCCAGGGTGGTGGTGCTTTGTGGGATCTTGTGTTAGGATGGGAGGGCATTGCATTCTACCAGGTGGGTACTGTGGAGTTTGTGTTGGGGGGGGGGGTGAGGGAGGTGCTGGTGACTATAGTCAGTGCTGCAAGTCCCCCTTCCCACCCAGCCAGCCAGATATCCCACCATGGAACGTGCTTGCATTGCAGGGAGTGGAAGTTGTCTCTCAGGATGTCAGTCAGTGGTGTCCTGCTGTTTGTTGGTGCACAGTTGCCAGCAGGGCCTTGTGCTCCCCACAGCAGTAGCCAGTGTCAGCCATCTTGTGAGTCCTTCTCCACTCCCTGTGATGTGAGCATGGTTCAGGGTGGTGTTGATGGGACAGTTGTGGGGGTGAGCTATGTCTGTGACTACGACTCCCATCATGCTATTGCCTCCACCCCCTTCCCAGCATGCCCATGCTTCCTTCCTTTTGACTCTGCTTCCCTGTGGGGTGGGCTGGCTGTGCTGACAGGATGGCTGGGAGTGTTGTCCTGGCAGTTGTTTGGCTAAGAGTCCCAAGAGTGTCCCTGTGCTTCACACAACATAACCCAGGGTGGTGGTGCTTTGTGGGATCTTGTGTTAGGATGGAGGGCATTGCATTCTACCAGGTGGGTACTGTGGAGTTTGTGTTGGGGGGGGGGTGAGGGGAGGTGCTGGTGACTATAGTCAGTGCTGCAAGTCCCCCTTCCCACCCAGCCAGCCAGATATCCCACCATGGAACGTGCTTGCATTGCAGGGAGTGGAAGTTGTCTCTCAGGATGTCAGTCAGTGGTGTCCTGCTGTTTGTTGGTGCACAGTTGCCAGCAGGGCCTTGTGCTCCCCACAGCAGTAGCCAGTGTCAGCCATCTTGTGAGTCCTTCTCCACTCCCTGTGATGTGAGCATGGTTCAGGAGTGGTGTTGATGGGACAGTTGTGGGGGGGGCAATATGTGTGACTGCGACTCCCATGATGCTATTGGCTACACTGACTTGGCCAGCATACACAGAATTCCTTCCTTTGAGTGGTCTTCACTGTGTGTTGGTGTTGTTGTGGT